>CM052538.1:35534781-35595448 GCA_028533065.1 Trachops cirrhosus
GGGCAGGTCCATTTTTAGTTTTCTGAGGAAGTTCCATACTGTTTTCTATAGTGGTCGTATCAGTCTGCAATCCCACCAACAGTGCACTAGGGTCCCCTTTTCTCCACAACCTCTCCAACACTTGTTGTCTATTGTTTTAGTTTCTTTAATTTGATTTTACCCTCTTTACCCTCTTCATCTTTTCCTCCACATCCCTTCCTCTCTTGTAACCACCATATTGTTGTCTGTATCTATGAGTTTGTTTTGTTTTGTTTGTTGCTTTTTCTTTTATATCCCACATATGAGTGGAAGTATATGGTTCTTGTCTTTTTCCTTCTGGCTTCTTTTACTTAGCATGATACTCTTAAGATCCTTCTGTGTTGTCACAAATGGCAACGTTTCATCTTTTTATGGCTGAATAGTACTACATTGTATATATGAACCACATATTTTATCCAATGATCAGACAAGGAAAATTAAAGTTGTTTCAGTTTGGGGCTGTTGTGAATAATGCTGATTGTATTTTAATTTTAGACATTCTGGTGAGTCCATAATCTCAATTCAGTATGAATTTTTTAGGATATTTTTAATAAAATATTTTAAACATTTAGAAAATTGGAAAGAACTATACATTTAACTCTCTTATACTCATTGCATAGAATTTACTATTAATATTTTGCAGTCATTTTCTTCAAAACGTATCTATCTACCAATAAATCCCTATAATCATCCATAAACCATTCTTAATTTTTTAATATAATTCCAAGTAAGTTACAGACATAATCTTAGAACCCCTAAACACTCTGGCAAGCCTATCATAAACTAGAATTTGCTATTTGTTTATGTCCTTTTTGTAGAGAAAAGTAAAAATAAACCAAATCTATCCCTTAAGTTTATCGAGGGATGAATTTTGACCAATTTAGGTATTAGTTAAAATCCTACAAAGATATAGAAGAGCACAATCATTCCAGAAATTTTCCTCATATCCCTTTTCAGTAAGTCCAAGTGCAGCACCATCCCATAAGAGTCAACAGTTGGTTTACCTACTGTGGAATTTTAAATAAATGTTTTAGAAACATATTCAGAATTTTTTGTTTATAGCTTCTTTGCTCTAACAAAGTATCCATTAAAGCTTTACAGATGTATAATTGATATAAAGAAATTGCAGATAGTAAAGCATAAAACTTGGTAAGTTTTGGCATATTCTAGTACATATTTGCAATTGCTCCCTCTTTCCTCTCCCAAATTCCCATATCTAGGGAACAACCAAATTTAGTGAAAATGGAATCATACAGCCTGAGCTATTTTTTACTCTGGCTTCTTTTACTCATCATAATTATTTTGAGATTCATTCATGTTTCTCAGATAAATCTTTGTTAGATTTATTTATAAGTATTCATGATTGGCATTCCATGGTATACGTATACCAAAATATATGTATTCATTTGTCATTGATGGGCATTTGAGTTGCTTCCAGTTTTTATTTATTGCAAATGAAGCTACTATGAATGTTTTTATGAACAAAGTATTATACAAACATACTTTCATTTTTATTTATCCATATCTGCATGTGGAATAGTTGAGTCATGTGATAATTGTAGATTTAAATAAGGACATAACAATATTTTTCAAAAGGGTCATAAAATTTTCATTCTAATTAGCAGTGTATGAGACTAGTTGCTCCACAACCTCACCAAACTTTGGTATAGTCACTCTTTAATGTATATATATTGTCATATATATGTACACACACGCTGATAGGGAATTGTTTTATTTTATTTTTCTGTGAGTTTTAGTGGTAAACATGTTTCCATGTGCTTATCTGCCATATGATAGCATCTTTTTTACTAGTTTTTTAAAATTATGATTGACAAGTAAAAAGTTGTACACAGTTATGTATACACTCGGTAGGTTTGATGATAAGTAGGCACCATGTAAACATGGCCATCATAAAGGTCATGAACATATTCATGACCTCCCAACGTTCTGTCCCATCATCATCATCATCATCACCATTATGTTTGTGGTAAGGACACAACACAAGATTTACCTTCTTAGAATTTTAAGTATAGAATACAGTACTGTTAGCTATAACTACTCTTCTGTATAGCAGATCTCCAGAACTTTTTTATTTTCTATAACTAAAGTTTGTACCCTTTATCATGTTCCCATTTTCTCTTCCTCTACCCACTGGTAACACTCTGCTTCTGTGGATTTGACTATTTTAGATTCCATATATGAGACATGTAGTTTTGTCTGTGCTTGGCTTATCTCACTTAGCAGAATGCTTTCTAGATCCATTCATGTTGTCATAAGAGCAGAATGTCCATTTTTAAGCCTGAATAATATTATTTTGTATGTACATATCAGATCATTTACTTTATGTTCAAATCATTTGTCTGCTTTTTAAAATGTGTTTGTTTTACTGTTTTTATATTTTTGTTGAGTTTTGAAATATACTTCAAATATTCTAGAAACTCCTTTTTCAGCATAACTTATAACATTGTACCTCAGTTTGTGTATCCTTAAACTATTTGTCTATTTTTGATGCCACTACCACACTATATTACTGTCATTTTATAATAATAAAGATAGTATAAGTCCAAAATGTTTCTTCTTCATTTTTTGATATGAGTTTCCTGTTCTATAATTTTTTAAATATTAATGAAAATTTCAAATCAGCTTCTAAGTTTCCAAAAAGCAAGTAGAACTTGAATTGGGATTGAATCAAGTTTATGTAACATATTTTGGATAATTGATATGTTAATATTATTGTCCTTTAGGTATGCTATATTATTAATAATGTGTTATAATAATACATTATTAATAATATGTTAATATTATTGGTCCTAAGGGACCTATATGTTCTTTAACCTGACATATCTCCACTTATTTAGGTCTTCTTTAAAGTCTGTTAAGACTTTTCTATAGTTTTCAGTGTATAGACGTTACACAGTTTTTTCAGACATATATGTTCTGAAGCAAATATAAATTATTAGCTTTTTAAAAAATTTCAACCTGCTGTGTGTTCAATGTTAGTATATAAATATACAACTTACTCATATATATACATGTTAAACCTTACAACTTTGTTTAATTCATTAAATGAGTCCTGCAGATTTTGTCTCTTTTCCAGTGGATTTCATATACAGATAAATCTGCAATCTTAAATACAGTTTTATTTGTTTATTTTTCAATCATGATAGTTTTTTTCTGTCTGCTTTATTGAATAGTTAGAACCTTCAGTATAATACAGAAAAGAAATATTAATAGTAGGTATCCACACCTTGTTTCTGCTCTTTGATAGAAGATATTCAGCTTTCATCCGAAATATAATGTTAACAATTGATTTTCATTAAGTGAGGAAATTTATTTCTATTCCAAGTTTGTTAAGAGATTTTTTTAATTGGGAATACATATAAGATCAACAATATATACAGAGATGATCATATGAACATTCTTTTTTCATCTGATAATGTGGTGACTTATAGAAAATTATTTTTCTGTAACCTTACCTCTGCATTTAACCTCACCTTCATGGGATACTACCCATTTAGTGAATATATACTGCTGCTTTGGTAGTTATGTTGTACAAATTCAATGTGAACACTGACTTCACAGATACTAAACCATCACTGCTACAGAAATTGCAGTTAGGTTCCTGTGAGCCTCTGGTCACAACATATACATTAACCCATCAACACATGACATGTGTCCAGAAAAAAGTCCAGCCATTGTTAATATAGTGAAACAGTTTGCATGACATTGATGTAACCTGACAGCCAAGGAGATTGGACCGGAATGCACATGCATGAACAATAACAACTTCATTCTACTAGTCAGTGGGGAACACTAGAAGCTGTTGAATAAGCAGTGCACTGTGCACTGTGTGGCTGTCACATTCAAAATGACTGAGAGAGGAGAGTGACAAATCTGCATCAAATTTTCATTTATGCTTGAATGTTCCACTGTGGAAACTATTTGGATGATTGAGAAGGCTTTCGGGGATGACGCAATCAGAGGAGCACAAATAAAAGTGTGGCACAAATGCTTCAAAGGTGGTCAAGAATCTGATGAAAGTGATCCACATTCTGGAAGGCCTGCAACAAGCAGAACACCTGAGAATGTTGAATGTGTACAGGCTGCAATCAACAAAGATCAGTGACTGACTTTGTGAGAACTGGAAGCTGATTTGGGAACTCAAAAACTACTGTGTCCAAGATTTTAATATAAGAGCTAAGCATGAAACGTATTGTGGCAGCTGAAGGCAATTTCAACAAAGGATTAGCAGAGTGTTTTGAATTGGGAAAAGGTGTTGGAAGAACTGCATGAGATCCCAAACTACTTATTTTGGACGGAACTAGGGAGTTGCTATCTTATGTACAATGTTTCTTGTATCTTCTTCAATATGTGTCTCTATTTTTCACATTACATGGCTGGATACTTTCTAAACAGACCTTGTATAACCTTAATAAGTGTTTGTTTAGAGACACCTTGTTTCATATATATTGTTGCTATATTAACATTGAACTTAAAACTAACAGCATCATAACACACACCTTAATGAAACTCATCTATTACATGCACCCACCAAATTTCTTCTTGTAATGAAGAACCCAAAACAGTACTTCAGTACTAACTTCAAGGTTTTTAAGCAGCAAAACCACCAACAAAAAGGTTAAAAATGTAGTAGTAAGTAAAGGCTAAGTATAACACATATTTTTATAGTATAAATGCTTAAGTAAAAAGACAGAGTATATCCTTATTTAATCTCAGTAATGTGTCAGGTGACTCAAAATATCACTCACTCTGTGCATGTCTGCAAATTACTATGAGAATGCTACAAATAGCAATTTTGAGGTTACAAATGAATTTTAGCCAATATACAAATTAGTAAATATAAATTCCATGAATAATTTGGATCAACTGTGTATAATTTTCTCTTTTGTTGGATTTTAGTTGTTACTTAAAAAAAATCTGTGATCTTTAGATATATTTGTAATGTAATATTTTAAATATAATTTTTCTTAACTATGTATCAGTGTAATACTGACATGATAAAAGGATAGACATGTGCCCTCTTCCTCAATTTATGAAGTATGTGTGTAGCATTTGTATTATTTCATTTTTTAAATAGGTGGTGCAATTCTGCCGTAAAGCCATCAGCCCCTGGAGCATTTTTGTTGTTTTGTATGAAGGTTTTAACTACATACTTAATTTCTCTAATAAATGACCTATTCATGTTTTCTATTTCCTTTTGAATGAGTTTTCACACAGTTTATATATTTTAAAATACCACCATTTCATAAAAGTTGTTTAATTTATAAAATCTATAAAACTGCGTAACATTTTTTCTCAGCCTTTTCATATCTGTAGAAGCTATAATAATGGACACTTCTCTGGCATTGGCAATTTGTACTGCATCTTCTCTTTTTTTCCTTCTCAGTCCAGCTACAATTTTTGGGTTTTATTGTTCTCAAATTACAGACTTTATTTTTCAAATGGTTTTTTTAATTATTTCTATTTCCTATTTAATTGATTGTCACTCTTTCAATATTTCCTACTTTTTTTCTATTGATTTGGGGTTTCTTCATCCTTTTCCCCCTTCTTATGCTGGGAACCGAAGTTGTTTGAGAGCTTTCTTCTTTTCTAATATATGTATTTGGTGCTATCAATTCCCTTTAACCACTGCTTTAATGATTTACCATGAATGTTGGTATGTTATGTTTTCATTTTAGTTCAGTTCATGTGTTCTTTAATTTTCTTTTTAAATTTCTATTGAGGAACATAGGATTCGCAGGCTGACTGTATTGAGCCCCACTTGATTTATATGTTAAAACCCTTAACCCACCCCCAGAACCTCATAATGTAGTGACTACATTTGGAGATAGAGACATTAGGAGCATTTACAATTAAATGAGATTATATGTGTGGGTCCTATTACAATCTGGTGGGTGTCCTTAAAAGAAGAGAAATGTGTACACAAAAAGAAACACCGACGATACATGTGCACGGAGAAAGGGCCATGTGAGGACACAGCGAATAGGTGGCCATCAGCAAGCCACAGAGACCGTCCTCTGCAGCAACCAAACCTGCCAACACTTTATTCTCGCATTTCTGGCCTCGAAAACTGAAAACATGTTTTCGTTTTCTTTAAGCTGTCCAGTTTCTGGTATTTTGTTATGGGTACCCTAGCCAATACACAAAGGTTGTTTAGAAATGTATTACTGAGTTTCCAAATATTTGGGACTTTTGCGACTATCTTTTTGTTATTAATTTTTCATTTAAGTCCTTTGGGGTCAGAAAACATACTTTGTATGACTGGAGTCCATTTAGGATTATGAGAGCAGTTTCACTCCCTAGCATGTCACAGGATCACAACAGCAGTATCATTGTTCAGTGTGGAGAACAGAGTATGTATTCATGTTTTGTGGGGAGTGCTTTATAAATTTCATCTAAGTCAAGTCTGTGAATAGTGTTGCATAGTCTCCCATATAGATGTCAAATCTCTATGTACTTGTTCTTTTTGTTTGAGACAGAAATGCTGAAATCTCTTACTACAACTATGCATTTGTCTGTGTCTTCATACAGCTCCTTTGGGTTATGCTCTATGTACTCTAAAACTCAATCCTAGATACAGAATACTTTAGGATTATTACATTCTTCTGATAATTTTCCCCCCATTTATGATTTATTATACACAATTGACCTTGTATATAAAACAACTTATTATATATGTCTATTAGTTTGGGATCTGCTGTGGGGAACAGAATTCTCAGAATTTTGTGGTTTGCTACACTGCTGTAGATCAAATTTAGCCAAGGAAAACAGCAAGATTTCATCAAGTCCAAAGTGCAGATAATGTGCTGTCACTTTATCATAACAAAGTAACCACTTTAACCACAGTGATATTTTTTTTTTACTAAATTCTACCTCATATGATATTAGTATAGTCTCCAGTTTCCTTTAGTTTGATGTTATAATAGTACACCTTTTTCATTTTGTTTACTTTTGTGACATTTATGGCTTTATTATGCAAAATAATTTCCCTGTAGCTGCATATAGTTGAATTTTGCTTTTTAAATCTAATCTTAAAATCTCTGCCTCTTTATTATATTTATATTACATATATTAAACATGATATCTGATAATATGAGTTTAAAACCAAGTTTCTATTTATTTTTATTTTTCCAAATATTATTTGTTCCCTTTTCTCTAACTTCTTTTGAAAACATTAAATTCATTTATCTCCTGCCTGTCAGGGATCACTGTTCTTCCTTCCCTCTTGTTCACCACATAGGAAATGGTTGTTTTCTAAGTCTTATCTATTTCTTAGTTGTTTCAGCTGAAACAACTAAATAGGGACAACTATATATTCAGTCCCTATTATTTTATCTTGTCAAGAGGTATATGTCTTCCTCGACAATGATTTAAAGTGGCTGTTATCAATATATTCAAGGATTCCAATTGATAAATGACTACTATAAAAGAACAGATAGAAATCATAAGCTGAGAAATGAAAACTCTATAAAACAACCAAATGAAAAATGTAATCTTGAAAAATTCAATATCTAATATTTAAAAATGAACTGGGTGGACTCTAAGCACTTTAGAGGTGACAGAAGAATAAATCCAATACATTGATTATAAATCAATAGACATTAAGCAATTTAAAAGACAGAGAAACGAGTGTTTGAAAACAAAACACACTTCCTTAGAGACCTGAGGTATTACATCTAACAGGCCTAAAATGTATGTAATTGGAGTCTTAGAAGGAAACTAACGTATGGACTTCCTTTCAATGTCATGTTCATTAGCCACTTTTTTGGATACACTTTTGTGAAGTTCATATTTAGGTACCGTGGCTACTGGCTAGGTTGTCTCTGTTTACTTACTGATTTAGGAATCTTTATATTCACTAAATACAGGCATTGTGTGGGTTACTGGAAGCTGTGCTGGAAGCTGCTTCTTCCACACTGTGGTTTTCTTTTTCACTCAATCTGTCTTAAATAATAAACATCTAACATTTTAATAGGTATAATTTATCTCTTTCTCCTTATATGCTACTGGGTTTTTTTGCCTTGTAAGACTGTTTTTACTCCATTGATTCCCTGAAAGTGTTTTTCTTATCAAAATTTTATTTTATTTTTTTACTTTTAGACATACCTTTCACCCTAAATGTCTTTTGAGTACTGTGAAATGTGTCATTTATTGAAAAAATTATTCTTCCCCTATTTTTGTATCATAAGTTAAGTGTCCTTGTACATATGCATCTATTACTATGTCTCCAACATTTCCCCATGGGCCTGTTGCCTAGCACTACACTAACGTCACACTTTAAAATGAAGTCAAGTTTAAAATAAGCCTTGGTGTGTGGTAGGGTAGGTCCTTTACTTTTGCTCATATATTTTCAAGATGTTGCTATTTTTAGCAATATGCATTTCTATGTAAATTTTGAATTGAAGATATAAATTTTCACAATAAAGATTCCTTGGAGTTTAAATTGAGTTTGCACTAAATCTTTAGATATATTTGGATATAGTTGCTGCCTTTATAGAATACTGAAAATTCTTGTTTCATTCTGCAACATAGGGTAACACTTTTAAATGTGTTTTGAGTTAAATACTACCATTATCAAAGGAATAAAATAAAGTATGAGCTGAATTAAGGATGAAAATATGATTAACTTTATGAATTTGTGGGTTAGCAAATCTTCTTATTTTTCAATTTATAGTACATAGTCACCTATATTATTTTTGCTAAGATAATTTTTTCTTGGACAAAACATTAGTTAAATATTTAGAATTCTGATTCTTCAATAATATGCACATCACACATTTTATTCATGATTCTCCCTTTCTTACATAAATACTACACACACATAAATGAAATAATTTTGAGGCAAATAGTCAAAAAACAAACAGTGTGCTCTCATAGTTTGTACTTATGTTTTTTTCTTTTATCTCTGAAGTTCTTATTTTAATTTAGTTTATCTGGTATGTTCTCTTTAAATTAAACGCAATCCCATAATTGTTCCCATAATTGTTTCTAAAATCCTACAATTTATATTTCATTTGGGGGAATATAATAAAGAGTTTTGGGGGATTGTGGGAAAAGTAGCAAATCATATTTTCAGATTTAATATTCAATCCAATTTTCATTTTCTTATTCCCAAATAGTGCTCTCATGTTGCACAGATATTTCTACCTGAAGTGGTCTCAAAGGAATCAATTACTCTAGATAACATTCTCGGAGACTGAACAAACTGGCCGTCATGTCTTCTCTCAGTATTCACACATGTTAACATATGACTCAGATCAATATCCACGTTAGAAAAGCCTTACTAATTGGTAATATAGATTGTGTTAAAATTGATGGACTAATTGTGAAAGCATGTGATTCTTTTTTTTTTTTTTCCTTTTATTTCTTTTCATTCAGAAAGTTTGAACTATTATTGTGGTAAAGAAAAAATGTTGGATCTTTTTTTGTAAAATCACAGATTGGCTCTGAAATGATCTGGTACATTTTTTCAAGTGCTTAAATCAAAATCCATCACATTCTTCTTCTATGTTTTCTCTACACCACTAACAAGATGAAAACGTGGCATCAATACACAATGAGAATTATTAGTGATAATAGTAGCTAATATTAAGAAAATACCTGCTATGTTCCTGGTACAGGTCTAAGCCCTTAGTATGTACTAATTAACTTAATTCCTTCAGAAATCCCATTTGGACAGGAGTCATATTATCAGATTATCAATTTTACTCCACAGATAAGGAAATGGAGACAGGCAGCGGGAATATAATTTCCCACAGTTCACACAGTTTGAAAGTGACAGAGACATGACTCAAACACACTCTCCTTCTCTGTTTTCTACTAGTTTTCTGAAGTTTTTAATTATATTAATGGCAACACAACATCCTGTTGTTATATTGAAATGTGAATGATAACATGCCATGTTGGAAATTGACAGCGACTTTCCTGTTACATTTTGTACCATACTGAGATATTGAACATGTTGTGGATTTCTTCCTGTGGGAAAAAGAAAAGTTTCTGTTGTATATTTTTGCAGTATACCTTCAGTTTCCAGAGAGATTATCTTAATTAAGAATTGTTTTTAATAGATGCACACTGATCATCCCAGTAAAGAAGAAAATAACTAGCTACTTAAAGAATATTTTTTGTTTCTCCATTATGCTACTCAAATATACCATAGTAATTTTTAAAGAATATGATGCTATAAAATTAAATTCTCTACTTCATACTTATAATAAAAACTGATAGCTTCAGATTTGTCCTCCAATGACCAAAAAAAAAGTGGTTGAGTAGTTAAAATGGGCTATTTTACATAATAATTTATACTGAAAAAACACATTCATCAAATTGAATTGTTTTTGCTCCTAAATTATTAAAATAACTCTGTTTATATAGCCGGGGTTTCATTAATCTATCACCTTCAAACTGGATAATTGAGTTTAAAATATCTGTTTTTCAAGCTATACTAAATGTCTAATTTAATACTTTATGATAAATGACAAAGCACTTATGTACAATATTATTTATAACTATTGTATTATTTTTAAAATTTTAATTTATCTTTTTAAGATTTATTTATTTATTTTTAGAGAGAGGGAGAAAGAGAGGGAAACATCACTGTGTGATTGCCTCTCATGCACCCCCCTACTAGGGACCTGGACGGCAACCTAGGCATGTGCCCTGACTGGGAATCGAACTCGTGACCCTTTGCTTCTCAGTCTGGTGCTCAGTCCACTGAGCCACACCAGACAGGGCTCTAAAATTTTATTTACATAAGACAGTCAAATACAAACAGAGACACTAAATTGACATTGATCAGGCAGCATGGTCATGAAGAAAAAGCTCTGACCTATAGTACATGAGCTTTTGATTCCAGTCATAGTTTTGTAAATTTCTTTCCATGTAGACGTGAGGAGCATGTCTTAAACTCTGCTCTTCCACCTCCCTGTTTAATAAAAGACCTCAGATAAATACTTTCTATATTCACATAAAAATCTAAGCTATCATGATTTAGTATTAATTTCCACAGGGTTATTCAGCCATATCTTGTTTATAGAGCTCAAATGAATTTCCTTATAACCATACTAAAACAAGAGCAACTGAACATTGTTTATGTCTATGTAAAATTTTAAGCTAAAACTAAATTGCCCATTAATATCTAAAACAAAATCATCATCTTTCCATATAATTGACATCCCACTATCAGTGATCGGGTCTATAATTTGTTATAATTATTACAATTTCTATTGTATAAAACCTGAGAAATTGTCTCAAATTTATTTCTCACTTTTGAGTTACCAAGTCCTGTTGGTTCTATATTCCATACCAGTAGGTATCTTTCCGCTTCCTGTCAACCTCCCATATCTGCCCATGCTTCAGAACACTGTACTATGTTGCATAGATTCTATCTCTACCACTCTACCAAAATACTTGTAGAATATGCCTAGCTAAATATAAAACTTTTGTATATTTGTTGGTTTTATAAAATCTAAAATCTCGTGTTTTCATTTTTCCTTCCTCAACTTCCCTTCTTAGATATTTTATAACACTGGATAAAGTATACAAAATAGTATTTTTATTTTTAATACATATTAAAGGAATATAGATATTTAGGATATTTCAATAATAAGATAATATTCACACAAATGTATATTTTACATTAATTTATTATGCAAATTTCAACATTTTATTAATGTATCACCTTTGGAAATTACCATAACCCTTCTGCATGTACATTTAAGATGTTGCTTCAGGATCACTTTAAGAATGACTAACTCTGTGGTTTTTAAAACCTACAAACTTCATAAAATCCACTTTACAGAGAAAGCAGATAGCTTTTACTATAAAAGGACAACTAATATAAATGACTATTTTATTCCAAAAAAAATGTGGGGGCTATTTTAACTTCAAAACTCCTATTAATAATGTATGCTAAATGATAACTATTTTTTCAACAGATGTAAATTAATTTAATATAAAAGTTATGCTAAAATATCAAAAAGAGGCATTTATTTCCTCAATAATGCACCAGTGTTTCAGGTTCTGGTGTTTATAGGTATAAATAGTGTGAATGTTTCATTTGTAAATGGTGGGGATTTTAAAGATAAATATATGTGACCAAATAATGTACGTTATAAAGAGTTATATATTTTATGTCATTATTTTTCACTTCTAAGAACAGATCACAGTAACTACTCAACATGTTAACCAAACAAAATAATTGTATAAAACACCCTAACAATCTATTTTTGTTCACAATTTTAAATTAATAGCTTTGCGTTTTTAATTAAGTGTGAACGAGTATGCATTGAGAACTTACTATATTCGGGCAATATTTTAGAAAAGTTTAAAAGTTCATGTGTTATCAAGATCTGGCACAAATGTACTGCACTCTTGCAAACATTACTTAAAATTGAAACCCTACATCCATCTCAGCACGTCTAATTTTTTTCTGTAAACATTGAGAACACAATGTATTATTCTTAGTGATTTTTACAAAGATAAGTATTTTCTAATATATTTCTTTAAGCTATCTTCTCATTTTTAACAATTTTATAGAAAGCTTATGTGTATTTTATGTTTATATCCTACATAGCTTGGCTATTTTTAATATAAATAGTTAAGCGTTTGTTTAGGATTTGGTATAAGTTTACTAGGTCGTATGTGAAACCATAAAGGAATACTTGTTATGTACTTGTCTACTTAATTACATTAAATTTTCAAAGCTTCTCATAGTGTTTAGCCTGTAAAAGCTTTTGAATATTCCAGTTTTGACTCCACCGTCTTAAAACAAAACACTCTTATGGTCATAGTGCTTTCAGCCTTTGTGAGTAGGTGGTCGTAATTGCTGTGTAAACTTATTTTGACAGAAACATTTTACCTCTTGCTTTTTCACTTCATTGAAAGAAGGCAGATTTACAAAGCAGGTATAGATTAGTTGATAAATAAAACTGTGTTGCATGCAGGACCTTTTATGTAACAAATCTCCTCGAACTCTTATACAGTGACAAAGGATAGAAAATATAATGAACCAGAGAAAAATAACAGCTTTCTATTTATCTATAGAATATGTGAAATACATTTGAGTTTGTCAGTATATGCCTTATCCCAGCCTTAGAAATCTGAAGGACTTCTCCCATTCTTTAATTTTCCAGGTGTAAGTTTCAAAGTTTAACAAGCACAAAGCAACAAAATGTGCCACAACAGTTAGAAGTTATTTGCCACACAATTATTTTTTGGAGAAAAGTAATAAATGTTGGTTCCACAGTCCTTTAGTTTCTGTTGCTTAAGAATTTTTCAGCATTTTAGAGGCCCAAAGAGTCTGATTTAATATTATTTCTCAGTCATTTTGCATTGATACAGTGATTTTTTTATTCAGAGAATGCACACACACAATGGTTTTAATATACAATTAAATTAACATTTATTTAAGAAAGTAATGTATTTTTTTCATTTGAGTTAAGTACATTAGTGGGTAAATACATCTATCTTTTTAAGAAAATATTATTGGTGACATTTTCTGAGAACTTTGCCAATCAAAAAAAAAGTCATCTTTTCTTTCCTAGATTTATCCAGCTATAAGACACAAGGGTTACAGTTTGCTTTCCTCAGACTTTTAGACACATTTGTATATTCTTCCTTACCTTTCAATATTGTAGTGAGAAGTCTGTTAACATCTATTACTCAGTTCTTCTAGGTAAAAAAAAGTTCTCTTTCCCTGAAAGTTGTATATATAGTACAAAATTCTTACTAACATATATAAAATTTTAAATATTTTTCATGAAAAACTAAGGTCTTTAAAAGAATCCTTTGAAAGCTATCTTTAAATATAAATTTATTCCAAATTAAAAATTCAGATTAATATTTTGTTCTTTCTGCTGGTATTATTTTAGCAAAGAAAACACAACTTAACTACTTATATATTTGCTCCTATTCTTATATTTCTATTAATGTAATGAGATATGATTTTATGCATCATAATTACTACAATAATAAATTCAAGAGAACTAATCAAACTATAATATAATTAGGAAATAAAATATGAATTGATCATTTAATCTTCAGCAATTTAGAATATAATTGTGGATGATAAGATAGGCATTCCTTTTCCTTTAATTAATGTTCATTCAATGCCAGGCTTTACATTCCAGGAAGCATAGGTGAGATTTTAAGGTAAATTATTTTGGACACAAATGAAGCATAATGGAAATTTGTTGAAAGGACAATAAATACAAATTAAGAAAACATGCATTTTTATGGATTGAAACAATATGTTGACTTTTTGTTTTATTACTTATTATGCTTTATTTGTTTTCAGCAATATAAGTTCTACTACTTACCTTAGTTAAGGAAAAAATAGAAATATTGTAATTATCTCAAAGCCTTTTGTTAAGTTCACCTACAGACCAACAAACTTCTTAAAAATACACTCTGGTTGGGTGTGTTGGTGTGATTGCAATGTATATAGAGATTTGGAAAAGTAGTTCAAAATTCAGGCAACATTAACTCATCCAAATTTAGTCTTTATTTCATATTTTTAATAGCATTGTGCAAGGTTTGGGTGATGACTGAAATACCTCTGCCTATAATGATTCCATGGCCTACTTTTTGACAAAGTAATGGATAAAATTTTAAGTGAAAGTATTCTCAATTTAAAAGCCATACACATACATAGTAAATGTTTTGTATTTTTCTAACATAACATGCACATTAATAAATGCCTTTCTATAAAGTATTTTATTTAAAAATCAACTTAAAGGTAATAAATTTACAATTGCTACCCTGAAGCATAATTTAAAAATACATGCTTATTTTATAATATTAACTCTTGTCTGGCATAATAATGGATAGAAGTAATTTAATATCATAGCTCTTACAGTCTAACTAGATCCTATATATCCTTTATTAGGAAATGGTAAATATTTGCAAACTGCAAGAGTCTGAATATGAGACTAGGTTTGAAAGACTTTGGGACTTTCCACCGCTATCGTCCAGATTGCAGTGACATGAGCTTGGATGTGACCACCTGCCAGAAGACTAAACGGGGCCAGTTGGCACATGTGTAATATGGGCATTTGAAAGTTCATTAGGAAGGAGCTGGTGAGCAGCAGCAATTTTCCCTGATAAAAATCTCTTAATCTTTTCAGAGGGAATGTCTTTTAATTGTATCTAGGAGTTCAAATGGACCACACACCACCATAGTATATCAGGTCTCTATGCAATCTTACTACTGTTTAAGTGCTGCATTTTCATTACATCTAATTTAGTTGATTACACTTTACCTACCTAAATTCTCACGGCAGTTTTCACTGGGTACAACATTTAATTGCCTTGTTCCAAAGAGGCATTATTGTTAAACCACTACTGTTCCTAGTTTCAGAATGGTTGTTCTCATTCTTGCTTTGGATAAATTACTGGGTCGTGTCTTTGAATCCACATAGGGGAGAGAATATATATGTATTCAGTTCAATTTAATGTGTCAGTTATGATGTATGTTAATGTGTCAGTTTTAATGGGTCAATTAAGATGTATACTAATCCTTAAAATATTCTATCTATTATCACATTTTATCTATTAAGGTGATGTAAATTCCAGTTCTATGTGTGCATGTGTATGTATATATATATATATATATATATATATGCAAATAAATGCAATAAATGAGCAAAGAATTGTATTAAAATGAGTTTATTAAAAGAATATGATGTTGAAATTAAATGTATTGTATAACAATCATAATGTGACACAGATATATTTTATTTACTTGGCAATGACCATTAAGAATTACTTGGTCACACTTCATGTTGTAAATGATGATTATTTCACTTTCACATAAATATTAGAAACAACTCATTTTAAAAGTCAGGTGTAAAGGAAAAAGTTGAACTATGCCAAAAATTACATCAGTTCCAAGATTACATGTAAAACGCCCATGCTGATGTAGACAAATGGTCTTCTCTGCCCCTTCATCATGTAGTGTGTTGGAACATAGGGACAGGGAGTGGCTAACTATTGGAAGTCTTGCCCACAAACTGATACTCTCTCTCCTTTTCCAAGGCTCCCAGCCATTCCAGAGAGTTGTATCAACCATTGTTCCTCTTACCACCACTGACTAGGCACTATTTTCTCGGTGCTTGGGACACAAGCTTCCACAAACACAGTGGCAAAGAAGATGACATCTTCAGCAATTAAGGAGTAGGTGGTATTTGTTTGAGGCCCAAGTCGCTAACCTATTGGGTATCCCAATTCTAAATGCCATTTTGGATGTCAGCTCCCATAATAAACCTAATTACCAATCATCTCTCCTGTCATTGTGGCTCTTCCTCCTCTCATATTCTTGCTAATTAATTTTAAATTAATAAGGAAACTTTTACCTCAGCATTCAGACAATTAGACATTTCTCTCCCTTCAACCTTATGTGCCATATATGTGAAATGTGATAGAAGACCTCTTCAGATCTTCCAAGGAAGAAGCAATCATTGTTTTCTCTGACTCTTGTTGTTTAGTTATTTGGATGTTTCATTACACTGGGCAATCTTTGTCTTTTGATATTTGTGAATAAATTGTACATCTCTTTCTAGGTTATAAAATTTCACAGGCCAACTACTTCCTCACTTCCTTTCTACAAATCATCAATGAATCATATTAATAAATAAATTATGTATACCTTTCTCAAATGTAGTTGAAATTATTTAACTGTATCCTTCATCCAAACCATGGGCTAAATTCTAAAGCTGATATCTGGCAATAGACTGATTTGTGAAATGTGTATAACATTTCACAGGTTATGATTATTAGAATCATATATTTTTAGTAAAGAAGTTCACTCAAATAGTATTATTTTATTAATGCTTTTGATGGATAAGTAGAGATAGGTTTATAGCCAAAATTAAATGATTTAAGTCAACACCCAAACTGACAATTCTTTTCAAACCAAATCATTTTCTTAGGAACTCTACCATGAATTCTTCTCTTTCTTCCTCCTGTGATAACTTAGGCTAGGTTCCTGGGATGAAGTTGGAGACTGTTATGCAATAAATATGCTGGAGCATGCTTTCTGAAGAAGAGGAAATCCTTGGCAAAGAGAATAAGTTAACTTTAATTCAGCCCAATAAAGGTCTCAGCTGATCCAAAATCCTTCTTGTACTGGGCTATCTCTTTAAAGTTGTCCTAAATTAAAGGAAGGGGAAAGAGATTTTGTACTCCCAGTTCAGTCATTCCAAAGACAAGTACAGCATTAAGCAAAGGAAATCTTTTTTCAGCTGGAAGCAGGCAGTAACTTAGGAAGAACTCGGCAGCCAAAATCTGGGCAGCTGAAGAGAAGTGAACCTAAACTCTGAAGCACTGACCTGGTAGCACACCACCACATCTATTAAAGGCATTCCACACTACCCACATAAATCTGCCTCCTACCTGAGCTTTCACCTCTTCCAAATTGTTGAAACCTCGCGTACCTCACATCTTCATCAATTCCACAGTGGGGGAAAAAGGCCCTCTCTTTGACCACTCAGCACTCCCTTAAGCTGTAAATGAACTCTATGAAGATGATAACAATTATAAAAATCCCTCCGTTTAACAACACCCTTGGTAGATGGTGCAGGTTAAAACTAATAACTTACATTTCTTCTCTTATATAAAGTAAATTCTTCACCAACTAGAATTTTATTTATTTACAAACTGTAATAATCATATTTTTCTTTAGATGTATAAGACATATACACTAATTTATAAAGATAAAGAGTGAATCTTAAACCTGTGCTCTTTTGCATTTATGTGAAAAAAGAGCCTGGGTATTTGAATTGGGGTCCCTGGAGAAGCAGCGAGGCTTGGGAAGGTAAGGGTCACTGACTTTTGTGTGAGTGATTAAGCCAAAATGCTGAAATAACAGAAGACTATTTGAGTGAAAATTATATTTCTGAAAGCCTAAATATTTATTTACAATTATGTAATTAAAATTTGGTTTTTAGCAAAGTGAAATTGCAGAGGAAAATTATTTATTTAAGTAGATAATGATGCCTAATATAAGCTAATTCAGACAGTATACACATTAAGCATTTCCACATAAAAGCAGCAAACCAAAGAATACCACAGGTGATTATTTTTTGTAAAATATCAGATAAAAATGTATCCAGAAATACACAGGTGCAAATTTAGACAGTGGCCTCCACACATAAGTGTGCTAGTAACATGATTTCTTGAACTAAATATTGTCTTTAGTGGTGATTTAAACATATTTTAATTTGTTTCTTCAATGGGGTGAGCTAAATCACTTCTGGAAAGATATTTGCCTTGTGTTACCTGCGCTGTTTCTGTCCATATTTTTTCAAGTTTGTTGTGTATCTTGTTTTGTCCAGTTAGGAAGTTAATTTAATCCTGAATATTTTAATGTGGCAGTGAGCACAAATGTGTAATCAGAGGCCCCTTAAGTGGACCAATCCTATCCTTCTGTGAATGTGCTCAAACTTGTTTCTGCTTTGTGAGACATGGCATTTTGCTTTCCTATTCTTTGATATCACATTGAACACCCAAGAGTAAATGTTTAGCCCCAACCATCTGGCTCTTACTGCCTAACAAATAACGAACCACACTTTGTCTTTGATTCTCTTTTAAGGTCAGACATACAGAAGTACAGCCTGCCTGAGTGTGGTTGGTAGGGTAATAATGTAAGTGTAATAATTTATATTTTTAATTTGAACATTTCATCTAAAATGTTATATGATGTGCTTGAGTGTGATATTGTTATGCTACAGAATTACATGATTATGATTGTGTAATAAAATATTTTGAAATAAAAAGGAGCATTATTTGTGCCAGACCTTGTTTTGTTTTAAATATTACATATATTGTAATTAATATGCATGTAGATTTTGTCCCAATAATGTAAATTGCAATAATAAGATATACTCTATGAGCTTATGTAAAGTCATTACTTATATTTATAGTCTTATGTTGCATTAGCTCATGTTATAAAATGTATTCAACAACTTCAGAGACAAGGCTATAGGAATCTATTTTGCCTTATGTGTGTATGCGAATATGTGTATAGTAGCAATAATTTACATTGTTAAATTTCAAATACAGTATATCTAGATGTGATTTCCAGTGCTAAAATCACAGTTATTTAACAGAAAATTTATTATTAGATTTATGTTATTTTGATTAATTTTTTAAGAATGTCATATAGCCTAGTTATCAGAAGATCCTGCCAGTATTTAAGAAAAGCAGAATTTCATCAATATGTAGAGCCTAATTTTGTTCTCCCATCTTATTGGATCCAATATCGTTCTTTAAAAATGTGTGTATTTATCTCTACATATTTTAACATAAACAAGGGTTTGTTGCAAACCCCAGAGGGGTCTGACCTGCAGCTGTAAATCCATCTGCTCTGACTCTAATCGTTGCCATTTAAGCCACTTCGCCTGTGCTGTGCTCTATGCCTCTGGACAGGTTGCGTCATAGCACCACTGTTCTTGAGGGACACATCAGCTGGTCAGTCCTGCACTGTAAGGGCACGTGAATGCTTTGAGGGGTAAAACTCTGCTTATTTGCTCCAGTAACAATATTACAACTCGTGATGTTTGGGGCTTCCCAAGGATCATGGAATGGGAATACTTCTTTCCCTATTCATTATGGAAGGGGAATACTCCTTTCCCAAGGTTAAGTTCACCCAGGGTGTTTATGTGGGTGATTGAGGTAGTATTTCAATAGTAAAGCTGGGCACTAAAATGTTGAATTTATTGAACTAGTTACTTCAGTACACACATACAGACACACAACTGTCTTTGCTAGTGTGAACATTCTGACTCATTTGGCTTTATTTTATTTTTTAATTAATTAATTAATTTTTAGAGGTGGGGGAACGGAGGAAGAAAGAGAGGGGGAGAAACATCAATGTATAGTTGCCCCTCAGGCACCCCTTACTGGGGACCTGGCCAGCAACCCAAGCATGTGCAGGCCTTCACTCAATCCACTGTGCCACAGCAGCCAGGGCAATTCTAGCTCATTTTAGTAGATGAGATGCTTGCTCGCTGGTACACAAGATCATGACTTCACTTCAGCTTCCATGACTTACTGTGTCTACTCAGCATTCCTTGAAGATAAATTGCTTTTTCAGGGACTGTGTCCTAACAGTTTGACTACTTGCTTTCAGATCTATTTCTCACTCTACTTTTACTCTGTTCTGTAGTGTGACAGAGAGAGGGGCAGGCTGACACATGAGAGATTAGGTTTCTCAAGCTGGCTTCCTGATGAATTCATCCAATAAAAAGCACTGACAAGACAATGTACCAAGCAAATTTATTGTTAATTTTCATCTATTACTTCTTTTTATTACCATTTTATTACCAAAATGCAAAGTCTTGGGGAGCTACACTAAATGGTTCAATTGTTGCAGAAAAACTGACTCTTACATGATTCAGGGTGGCGGAGTAAGCCTTTATTCATGCGCGCAGACCCAGAGGAGGCAGTCTCCAAATTCTGGGCCCCAAGGAGGGGTTAGGTGGTGGTTAAATACTCTCATAACAGGGCGGGGAGGGGAGAGGTTAGGTGGCACAAGCGGGGAGTGCAGAAGCGGAATGCAGAAGTTATCCGAAACCCCCTGGGGAGGAGCTAGCCTCTGTTTCTTACTACACAATAACCAGATCTTTTGCTTGCTTGTTCATTTTCACATTTTTAAAATTTCATGAGCGGTCATACTCCCTTGTGTACCTCAGGTATCATGGAAAGGAAAATTATTCTCACTTTCCTCAGAGACCAATTACCTGTTGCATGTTCCATTAACAGCCTTAACCTCCTTGAAACAAAGAAACTAACAATGAACACGGAGTTTATGTACTCATGGCTCTCAGAGCATTCTGCTTGCAAAGACTATAAATCCCTTAACATTTAGAGTCTGGCTCTTCTATTTGGAGCTTCTGGCAAAGGTTATCATCAAGGTGTGCTGTGGCATACATGTCTCTTTCTATTCCAGATTGGGAGGGGCCACTGTCCTTGCTAGTGTGAACATTCTGGCTCATTTGGTTTTATTTTTCTTTAATTAATTAATTAATCTTTAGAGGCAGAGGAAGGGAGGAAGAAAGAGAGGGAGAGAAACTGAAGCCTCTGTATAACAGAAGTACAGCTTTGTTGTGTGACTTCCAAATGGAGAGGAGCCAGCAAATACGTTCAGGAGCGTTTCCGACCTTCACAGCGAGCACCAGAGCATTTCTTTCCAGGAACAGCTCCGAATGCCACTAAATGGCTTACAGGCTTTTATCCTCCCTTAATAATAATACACAAAGTGTCAGTGTTGCAATAGCGATATTCTGTAAAACAGGAAAGCCGAATGCATCTTATTAAGGTTGTTTTCCTGCAGATCTGTCTTTCGAGGGGGAAATATGTGTAGAGAAAATATGATCATGTTAAAAGGCAAATTTTAAATAATTATTATAAGATAATGATGTTTCTTTTTTAATAAAAATAAAAACCTGTAGGACAATGCTTGGCTTTTAATTCCACCTCAGTGGAAATCTGATCACATACAAACCTGGTTTGTTGATTGAGTTGTTTCATTAACAGTATGAAATGAGACAAGTGGAACACTTGGGGAAACAGTGAGATTTAGAAGCAAAGTGTAAATTCAAAGAGATGATTTGAAGGTTATATGGTAAAAGTTCAGTTTCTCCCGCTAATTAGGGCTGTTGGGACTATTATAATGTTCAGCTTCTAGGTCAATTAAATTTAGTGACTTATTTTTTAACCAAATGAAACACTAAATGTTAATAAAAATTTTAAATACAATTATTTTCCCCTGGAAATCTTTCACCATTTATTATTCCCCTTTTTCTTTTTATTTAAATTTTGCACACAGAAAAGCAGATGCTTAAAAATTAAAGTAACTTTAACTATTATATGTTCATATTTAAATAAACATTTTAAGAAGTTCATTTAACACATTTTGATGTATCACTTAAATGCTAACTGTACTTTAATGATTAATATCTAATTAAAACATCTGCTATAAATTCTTTGACAGTCAACAGTTCTTCATTAAACAACAATAGGTTCTCAGAGAACTAAGCCCCAAATTGTCTTACCTTATAAATTTATATCCAGACTAGATACTGTAGCAGAATTACTTCGCTGATGATGATTATTGAAAATTATTTTGCTTCCACTACATGCATCAATATTATTTTTATGGGCATTGTAGATTACCAATTTTCCAATCACTCTATTTCTTTTATCTAACACTGTCATTGTATTAGGGAATGAACATGCAGAAAAAGACATTAAAAAAGCATAAATATGCAGGTTAACAAGTAATGTTAAAGCAAACACCTATGTAAAAACCTCCTTGTTTAAAACACAAATTTGTCAGAATTCCAGATTTTGCCCACAGTCCTGACAGATCTCAATGCCATCCCCACCTGATGGAAGAAATCATGACTTGCCTTTTTGGTACTCACTTTCTTTAAGCATCTAAATGTACATTCTTATACAATGTAGTTTGGTTTCCCATATTTGAAACTTCATAAAATGTGATCATACAGTGTGTAGTTTTTGTATGTCTGTTTTCTATTCTGCAATTCTTATTCAAGTGTTTTGCACTTATTTTCTGTTGGGTTGACTAACTACAGATACACAATGACCTGTGGATGCTTTATTAATTCTGTTTATAGGTTCACTGACTATTAAATATATATATAATGTATATTTGCTCACTCTTTAATTTGTGTTTTTACTTCATAATATATTTTGATATGTAGAGAGATTTATATTGTGCATCAATCATTTCTTAATAGTGAATTTTATGTTTTATTTAAAATGTTCACTTTTAAATATATAAGTTATATTACATATGATAAATTATATATGATTTAAAAATATATAATCAGTCTGAACTTTTAAAAAATATGTTCTGAGAAACATGTTTAAATGATTTTTATTGCTTTTAAAAAGATAATCAATAGTCCCAGTATTATTTATTAAAAAGATTATTCATGTTTTATTACTTCATAGTTCTACCATTTTAATAAATTTCGTGTGCACTTATATTTAGGTCTGAATAGGGATATTCCATTCATTTTGTCACTCTTTTTTCCTTGATACCTGGAAGAAAATCTTCTTCCATTTTGTATTTCCTTATAAATATTTTTAAAAATTTATCAATTCCAAAATACATGGTTATCTGAGATTTATTTCAATCTCTAAACCTATTTAGGAAAAATTAAAACCTTTACAACATTCAGTCTTCCAATCCTTGAATTATAATATCTCACTACACTGAAATTATATTTAACATCTTTCAAAAAAGTCATATTTATATGCAAACTGTATCCTATCCTGTATTACAATATACATAGAAATTTCACTGTCTTTACAATTTTGCAAATGAAATGTTGAAAGTTTGTTTCCCCCTAATTATTTGTTGACAATGTAAAAATATAATTAATTTTTGTATGTTGATTTTATACTTGCAATTCTAATTGAACTTTCTTATCAATCTATCTAGTTTTATGTGTTAGATCTTCTTTTTTCTTTCTTTTTCTTTTTTTTTTTTTGAGTCATCAGATGGAAAAGGGTTCAAGGGTAGTTTCTGCAAGGCAGTGCAGTGATTCTGGAGAATGTCATCATTTGACAGATCTTCTTGGATTTACTATGTGTTAAGTCCCACTATCAGAGAATAAGCATAATTTCTTCATGATATTTTGTAATAAATAACATTTGTCCTTGTGTACTGCAAATCCAAAACCTCTAGTACAATGTTGAATTCTGAATTAAGATAATTTTAACATGCAATTTGCTTAATTTAACAATGGAAACATATGTTGTGCCATATGTTTCTTGCAGGTTTTTGCAAGTTACATGCTGAAAAGTTTAGGGATGTTACTTTATATTCATTTTTAAGTCATACTAGATAGTCAATTTGTATGCTCCTTATTTTGTGCATCTATTGTAGTGACTGAATGATGTTTCCCCTTAATTTTGCTAGACTAAGCTGGAGTTCTGAAAGTACTTGGTCAATATATATTTCCTTCTTTATATATCAGGGGCTCATTTTGCTAATAACCTGTTTGTAAGTTTTACATTTATGTTCATAGAGAGGTTTTTATTCCCTTTAATTTTCTTGTTAGATTTTGTTATATTAATGATAGTATCTTAAAATAATTCAGGGGATATTACCACTTGTTTCCTTAGTAGAGTTTGTATAATAATTGAAGTTATTTATTTTTAGATGCAAAAAAGAATTAACAAACCCAGCTGTGGGCTCTGAATTCTTTCATGTGGAAAATATTATAACTGTGGATTCAATTCCTTTGGCTATTACAGATATATTCAAGTAATTTGTTGCTCTTGTATCAATTTAATATGTATTAGGAAGTTTTTCTTTCATTTTTAACTAAATTTACAATACTGTGCCATAAAGTTTTTAAATTTTATCATTTTATTATCTATTTGAAATGTATATATATGTCACATTGATCATTTCTGATATTTTACTATTTGAATTATTTATTTTGTTGTTCTTTATCAATCTTTTCAGAGGTTCATCAAGTTTGTAGACTTTTTTCAAAACACCATATTTAAATAACAGTTAGATAAACTCTATAGATCCTTTATAAAGTGTTTCTACTTACCTACTTACTTTTTTTGAAATATTTTACTCTTTGAACTTTGTACTATTGCTTATTTCATAGGTATTCAGCATTTCTTTTTTTCTTAATAGTTGCATTTTAGTCTCTATTTTTTTAAAATATTAATTTAATGATCCTAATTTTTATATGCACTGTTTATCATAACTCAATCACTAATATTTATAATATGCACTATTTTATTTACATATAAATTGAATTTAAACCTACTCCTTAATTTTGAACTATATATTAATATATTACATTAATTTTCATACATAACTTTATAGTCCTATCACTAGTTCATACTAATTCCTAATTTCTCCCTTCCATTCTTTGTGTCACTCATTATTTTGTTATTATAAGGTACTTGTGCTGTACCACAACCAAGCAGGATTTATCCCAGGTACATGAACCTCGTACAACATTTGAAATTCAATTACTGTAGTCCATCATATCAACAGAATTTAAAAAATCACGTAATAATAGTAGTACAGAAAAAACATTTGATGAAATACAGCACCTATCATGATGAAAACTACCTCTCAGCAAAATAAAAATAGAGGCCAATGTTCTCAACTTGTTACAGATTAGGAACAAGAAACCTACAGTTAACATCATACTTCCTGGTGAGACACTGTAAGCTTTCCCAGTAAGATTAGGAGCAAGGCAAGTGTGCCCCCCACCACTCAAACTAGAAGTCCTTGTCAATGTAATACGGTAATAAAATTAAATAAACTGTGTACAGATTGTAAAGAATCACAAGAAGTCCATCAAGTCTCAGATATTTTGAAATTGCAAAAGTTTTCTATGTTAGTTTATTTTCTGACATTAGTAATCTTTTTTGCATAATTAGTACTAAACATAAGTGATTTCAAATTAATTGCATTGTGTAGGGCTTTAGACTGCTTTCATGACTTAACTTAGTGCAAGGGTGTTGTTAAAAGTATTTAATAAGCAACATGACATGGGATCTTTTGTTAATTCAGGAGAGATATAGAGAATATTAATTCAGATTAACAAATACACAAGTGGAAGAAATTTGTTAAAAGTAAAATTTGTATTTCCAAATTGTCTTCTTTTTTGTCAGTACCTTAGAACAATAAAGCTAAGTGAAGCCTGAAAATAAGATTATCTCTGTCAAAACTATGAGTTTTATTGTTTGAAGTTTATAAAGTATTTTAACATAAATTATTTAAAGTGATTGCCACAACTTTTTCTATTTTCTTTATTGTAATCATACCCTTATCTCACCAGATTACCTCAAAGAATTAAGATTTAGAGAAACTACTATAGATTTGTTTGCTCATAGTTTCAGACTATTTTCAGCTGGTAAAATTAAAATATACTTATTTTTATAAAATCATTGTGATAGATACATATTCTTTATATATGAAACATATATATGTCTTTGAATTGATGTAGATGGACCATTTATCTAATAGGCTTACCCAAATTGCTGAGTCAAATTTAGGAAAAAAAAAACTAAAAATGCACTTCTAAAAATCATTGTGTTTTTGCTCAACTAAGATTACCTGAGTAATAATTTTACTTTCTAATTTAAAAATATTTTTAGCCTTTAAGTTTCTGTCTGGCTTAGTGCATAAGACAAACTTAACATAACTGCCAATGACCGTATTCATAATGCCTCTACCGATTGACTTCCACATTCCGTGTTTCTTTCTCCTGTTTCAGTAGTATTCAATTGTCAAATTGTGTTAAACTCAGGGACATCAATTTGCATGCTAATTTGCATAAAGAGTTTAATCAAAAATAAAATCAACTTTGAAATCCATTTACATCTTCATAATAAATTGAAAAAATTGCATTGAAGATGCACAGCCTAATGATTAAAACCGGCATTTGGTCAGCATTATTTTTTCACTTTGTTTCCCAAAGGATAATTATCATGACCAAGGATAAGGGACAGTAGGTTAAGTCCTACAAATAGTCATTAAAATATTTAAAACCTGATAACTAAATGTTGCTACTAAGTAGCACAGAAATTGCAAGTTGTTACTAACTTTACTATAAATATAATTACTAGATTTTATTCAAAGATAGCTTAACACTATTTTGAGGATATACATTATAAGATTTTAGAATATACAAGGAAGAAAAATTTTTAAAGACTATTGCTATTAATGTCCTGAAGATAAAATATGTCAGTAGTAATTAATAATGCCTACAATTTATAAAATAAAATATTAATTCAGTATTTAAATTATCCATTATAAAATACCCATTTCCTATTTACATGCTTAACTCTGATCTTTCTACAGCTTTATGTTACAAAATGAATAGAATCTACAAAATATGTACCACTAAAGATAATCTGAATTCAGACCCCTTTAAAATGGCAAGGAATCATGTACTGCAAATTTCATATCAAGTTTATGAGACCAATATTCAGTTACCATTTGTCACATACAAAATTAGAATATTCATAAATGTTGATATTTTATAACTTCTTTAGCACGATATTTTACAAAATTGTCTTCGTACAGTGACTTTGGGCTCTTGACATCTCATTCACGAGCTCTGTCATTAAACTAATCATTATTGATTGACAATAAATTATGTCCTTGTAGATTACATAAAACATTTTGTTGACTTAAGCAATTTTACTGATAATTTAGTAAATATAGAAAGAATTACTTTTCATTGTTCATTATGTGACACAAATCACATTCTTAAGTGTCATTTTTAATATGGACAATTCTCATGACCAGATGATGCATGGAAATTGGCAGAAGAAATAATAGATAGATTAGAGTGATCCTTAAAAGTAAGTTGCAAAAATAAATGACAAATATATGAACACTGACACATTTCAATCTGTGAATGCAAGTATAAAATATTTGAATCATAATTTTGAGGATTAAAGTCTGTTATACCTATAGATTTGAATAATAGTATGTCACTTTTTTAAAAAAATCTAGTCAAGAGTGTTTCATAGAATATACTAAATAAGGGTGAAAATTTTTGGTTAAACTGTGTGCAGCTCTCCAAAATCATGACTTTGTATGTGCCATTTCATATGACAATAAAACAACCCATATTGGCACATGTTATAGAAAGAGTGGAGTCATTAAAAACAATGGTTAAGAGAAAATTCTCTGGAGCCTTGTGGTTTAGATTTTAATCACAGCTCTAAGGTGTACTAACCAAATAATCTCAGGGAGTTTAATTGCTTAAATTACTCTCTCTTGTCCTCACTATCCTCCTCTGCAAAATAACAAATATAAAATTATATAGACCTACTTTCTAGTGTTATGAGGATTAAATAAGTTGATGCATATAAAGCACTTAGGAAATTGCTGCGAGGATGATGGCCACTTTGTTGACTCGTGGAAACAACCCTGCAGTGAGAATCAGGAGCCCTTCTTTCCAGGGTTAGTTCTGTCTCTCAAGCAGGCATAGTTACAGGGTCATAGAACAGCACTGTCTGAACTTGGATTGCCTTGTCTATGAAGTGAAAGATTTAAGATGGATCAGTGATTCTCAACCTTGTACATAATCATACTTTTTCAGTATTCTTAAAACTAAAATAAACAAACAGGGCCATGAACATACATGAAATCAAGTGAATTGAAACTGGGTTAGGGCCCAGTCATTAGTGATTTTAAAAACTCTTTGTGATTCTTAAGAGTATTCAAGATTTTTAACCTAACCTAGATGATAATCAGTTTTTTTTCACCTATCAAACTGCATCATTCTAAGTAATTTAACTGCTTCTTACCTGTGATTCTTTAACTTGTAAAATATTATATGCATATAGTGTATATTTTTCATAGGTTTACTTGCTGAGGATAAACTGAAAGATAAAAGCTAATAATAAAGTAATAACACATTCATTAAGTATTGCTAAGTAGTATGATGTAAGTGATGATATTATTCCTCCTGATAAATTTTATGTTCTCCAGGGAGATTGGTCATCAATACAGACAATAAGTGTTGTAACCTCCTTTTCTGAAATCTCACTTTAATACATTTTCAGCTAGCGATTGATACATTTAACCTTTGCAAAATAAATGTCTGAAAATATATTCCCTAAAGAAGAGAGCTAGCACAGAGGGCAAACTGCAGAGCAGGTTCCGGGGGCATCAAGTAGGACAGTTACCGACATTCAGAGCTCCGTAGCACAGTAGATTAAAGACACAGGCTGCAGACAACCTTACACTAACACACTGGACTTCATCTGCTGTGATGCTCAGTTGGTAGGTGCTCCAGGTGAATGTCTAAATGAGCAGGACACTGTCTCATTTTTACAGACCTCACACCTTGCACGTGTGTCCCTTGCGCGCGCGCACACACACTAGTATATTTGAAGGTCTAACCAAAGCTTTATATTAAAAAAAGTTTTGTACTTGTCTAATAAATGGTAGCTCATATTTATTGAGTGCTGTCTATGTATCAAATGCTACCCTAAGAATTTTACCATCATTAAATTATTTCTTCCCAATGACAAAATTTACTTACTCCTTTTTGTGCTAGTAGTCTGCTGATATGTGGTTAAATAAAAATAACCATAATGGTAATTTTGCATGCTGTTACCATCCTTATATAGTGATGATTATGTCTTTTCATTAAAATATTAATATTTTATTTACTTCTTTTCCCAAGACTGACTGTATACTGAAGGAAATTATAATAAATATATATGTATCCTATACTGAGAAGAAAGATGTTTGCAAACATAAAGTATTTCTCATGTCATACCATTGAATTTCTTCCTGAAACAATTAGCAAACTCAATGAAGAATTAAGTTATAGAGTCATTATTTTTTATTTGGTTTTGTTTTGTGAATTACTAATTATGTAAATGGTCTCACAATTAGCAAAGCCCTATTATTTTTAAAGGTGTAGGTGCAAGGGATCAGAACGTGCTAGTTTGGCATGAGGATTATTTGGAACTGAAGATAGTTAAGAAACACTGACGCCTCAGAGAGCTCCTGCCCTCTCATTTACCCTTCACTTGCCCCAGAGCATAGACTGAGAGGAATCTACATAACAAACCACACTAAAACAATTCTTATCTACCACTAGTTTTCCCCGATATTTACATTTCCCAGCTGCCGCTTTTCAAAGTCTAAATCCCCTTTCTTTTGTCTCTTCTCTACAAATTGTATTGTTCTTTGCTAAAATGTTATATAAACCCAAATTCTAAGCACCTCATTGAGTTACTCATCACTGGGTTTCTCTTGCATGTGTTAATAAACTCTGTTTTTCCATTGTTAATCTGTCTTTTGTCAGTATAATTTGCAGGTCCCCAGCCAGAGAACCTAGGAGGATAAAGAGGAAAAATAATCTCATATATATGGGCTTAGCTTTTTCTTTTTAGTTATGAGAAATTGACTTTTTCTTTTGAAAGTACAATGGAAGTCCAAGTTTTAGATGTTTGAAATGCATCTAACGATTTCTCTAGATATGGCTGGCATGCAAACTGTTCCTCATGTAAGTAAAGTACCATTGTTCTCTGAAGAACAGCCAGCATAATGTCTGAAGGCAGGTAGAATGGAATCTCTGAGATCGAACACACTCGCATTTTCAGTGCGTCTATAATCTTGTTCTTGTTTTTGTTTGTTGGTTGGTTGGTTGGTTGGTCTTCATGTAGCCTGTCTGATCAGAAGATTTCTGTAACTCTACATCATGCAGGAGACAGGGCCCTTATTCTGCTAAGAAATCTAAAGCTAATAAAAAGTTTGAGTTTAAAATACACCCATGCTAAGCAGTTTAAAATAATAGTGCTGTCAGAACAAGCTTCAGGTACTGTAGAAGTACTCTATAATAGGAGTGAATATCTCAAACTAATAAGGAGAAGTAAAGATATTTGTTGTACTAGAATGAGCAGAAGATTAAGATTAGAAAGGGTCAGATTTGAATTCTTATTAATAAATAGGCGTGAGCCTTAAAAATTATCTTATTTCTCTGAAATTTAGCATTTTTAGCTTCAAAAAGTTAGGATCAATATTGAACGTAATGTGTTACATGTAACACACCCTATATAATGGCATCTAGTTCCTACACAATGGCCCTGTCAGCGCTCAGTTTCATTCGCTGTGTGCTTCCTAAGGATCTGTTCTTTGCTTCATCAGCCTTTGTTTGGTTTCTGTGATCTTTTACACTAAGCATCAAGTTGTGTCTCTCTATCTACCATATTTATAAATCAGAATAGTAAATGATTGGGAGAGCTGCAGGATTTTCTGAGACAAAGCATATATGTAAAGTTCAAATTAGCCAGATTTATTCAATGAATTATTCACAGCAATGAAATTAAAAAAAATGTTGACCAAGGTTCCCAACACTTTGAAATAAGCTAATCCTGCTCTAAATTTATCACATTCACACATTATATATCTCATACAATAAATAATAGATAGTACTAGAAATGAGTGGATTACAGCTTTATATTTCTTGCATGTTAAAATTAAAATTTGAATATGTAATCATTAGGATAACTCTAATAAGTTTGTTTTATTTCCTATGACTTTTTCTCCCATCACATATCAGAAGCAAATCTGAAAATTATTTGAGAGATATATAATTAATTATCCTTTTAATGTGTAGGAAATTACAAAAGTAAAAATTACTTATTAAATTTCATGTGGAGTTACTCTTAGCTCTAACTAGTTTGTAGTTGTTTATGGAAAGATACAATAACTTTCAATCCAGGACTAAGTAATTAGTGTATCAGTTTTAAATATGGAAAATATCAAACATGTATAGATTAATTTGAAATATTTGCATTATTTCCAACTCATTCAAAGACAAATAATCTTTCTACTATTGCTTTATCTTAAGAACAGTTTGCCAACAGAATAATCATAAATGGAAATGCAGTTTGTCTCTAGGTTCATAAAGAATTAGATTTAAAACTGTATTCCTTCTGTTACTGGAGGTAATTAACTAGTTATTAATAATGGAAAAAAGAGAAAAGGGAATTAAGATGTTGAGTTTAATAAACTGGGAGGCATGAGCCTCTTTGCTTCATCAGGAAGCTACAGCTTCATACCCTACAAGATCATTGCATTGCTCTACCAGGGGATTAACATTCCTCCCTTTCTTCTTCCAGTTCCAGATTGTTAGAAGGGTTTAGGAGCAGGTGCTTGATGGAAGAGGCCTGTCAATTTGACTAGGCAGTGGGCCTATCAAAAGCCCACAAAAGCATGGGAAGTCGATTGGTCATTTTTAAAACACACCTGGTCAGTCCCAGACCTAAGCTGGTGTAATCACAGGGGAACAAAGAAGCACTTTCTTTCTCTTTTTCTCTTACCCACCCTGTAATACACTCACCAAAATTGTTTGCACCATCTTTCTTGCTCAAGAGCATGCAACCATGTGAGTCTAGCAGCTACCAGAGCAGGCTCCAAAGGACTGAGTTTTAATATGAAGCAGAAACACTGGACACAAATTTCTTTTGGCTTGTTGAAGACACAGTTGAACTTCTTCCATGGCAGGTTGAAGGGAGACGGGAAATTGGAAACCCAGGGGAAAACTTCCACATGAGTAAACCAAATTACCACACCACAACCTCCCATGCTTGGGTTCTTGGAATACTTTCCTCATAATAATGTGGAAATGCCTGATTTCCTCAGACAACACTTTCTTCCCCTAAGTATTTCTTTTAACTTCATGAAAACAATGTGAATGTTTACCCATTTTATTTGAGCCTTCAATAGCATTTACAAAATATGCTTTGACTCATCTTTGGTTATTATTTCAACCATATTATCCTGAAATTTCTTCCAGGCTAAAACAAATGAAGATCTAATACTGTGGAACTTTTAACTCATCTGGTTTGTTTTTTTTTTCAAGATGTTAATCAGGGCACTTTTTTCCTCCTTATTTTTAATATTTTGCTCTCATTCATTTTTTGGATCATGACATTCATGCTAAACTCTAAATTTAAATTTGTGTCATTCTATAGCCAAGTCTAGGCATTTAAATGAGCAAAGAATGCAGTCTAAACATCATGACTGGCCAATACTTTTAATATTATTTATGACTTTAACATCCTGCTACGAAAATTAGCTTTTTATCTGGGAAAAATAGACTTAACTATATATAGCTAGTATATAGTATAAATTTACTAATAAATAGGCATGTTATGCTTCATAGAAAAAAATTAAATGGAAAAAATTTAGACTAAGATTCATTTTATAGTGTATTTCTTTCCTTTGTTGTTACTAAACACTAAGGGAGCTCCATTGAAAATTTAGTTACAGGAATAATATTCATTTATAGAAGAAATCAAGAAGTACAAGCATTATCATTAACAAGAAGAGACAAAACTACAATTTTGTAAGTGTGTTTTATAACTAACAATCCTGCAGTGTTCAAAAGTGTTCTGTGAACAAACATCAAATTGGAACTCTTTCAACAAATAAAATATTTAACTTTATTTAAACCAGAGTTTTCCAGATCCATTTGTGGATGGCAGGGTTCTTTCAAAACATTGATATTTCACTGGAACACTTGAGATTAGATAACTTATAAAAATTATTTTAGCAGTAATTGGAATCCCCTGCTTCAATGTCATATAATTATCAAATAAGCACATGCATGGAAATTTAGAATGAAGCACATATATATTTTATGAATTGTATCATACATATGATGCAGAAAGTAAATATTTAGTTTTGAAAAGACCAAAAATTCCAACAGATTATATACTATCACCCACCATATTAACAATAGTAGGCAAAATGTAATCAAATGCAAATTAAAAATTTTTACTTAGTTATTCTATGAAGTAGAGTAAAATTTAAAATATAATGTTTTGACAAAGAAAATCTAAAATCAGAAACAGTAAAAATAATAAAAAAGTAAAAGAATCCTACGATCTCTCTAAATATTATGAAAATCAACCAGCATTCACCATTAGTTTTACTTCTTTGTCAAAGGGAACAATAACACATTACAGAGATATTTCAGGCTGCTTGGCTTTTGCATAATGTATGACAAAGTGGAATTCATCAGTGTGCATTCTTTGCCAATCAATGGGACAGTTTCCCATTGTGGAGTGGTGTAAAATGAAGCCTGTCCAACTGGAAATAAAGAATAAAGAAAAAATGGAATGGACTTGTATAAAACATTTATCAAAAAATGAAAGTTATATTTCAATTTTTAAAATAATATCAATGAGTTTAACTTAATTTTCAGCCAATATAGGGCTAGGTATGATTCAGTAATCCTGATCATCAACTCAAAAAGTATTTTAATATCCCTTAATGCCAGTGAAGAGAAGCTTAGATTTTAATGACATAAAATTGAAGAGAACTTCAAAATATTTTTCATGATAAATGATGAATAAAAAGACTCTAAAGTTAACCTTATAAAAATGAAAACTTGATGTTTTAAAAATCTATCTTTGGTGTTGAGGTGTGATTAGTTTCCTAATCTGTACATAGTATTATGATAAGTCATAAGAGCAGAGAACTGACATGGAGTCACATGGATGTTTTAGTCACATAAGTTTAATGATTATCTTAAACAGGTTTCCCATCAGGCTTGAATATTGCTTTAATGTTATATATTACTAACATAACTGTGTTCTTCTATTGCCATTTGTACATAGATTTTTGTACTCAAGATTATGGATTCATATAAAGTCCCCAGAGATAAAGTTCTCTACAGTATCCCTTCCACATGGAGATATACTTATTTTCCCATTAATATTAATATTATTTATCATGGAACAAAAACAAGCACTCCTTCAATTTTTCCCTAAAATCAATATGGCATAATATGTATAAAAATGTTGATAAATGTAAATGATACATTTTTGTTAGTGTTTTTCATTCTACTTTGAATCTGAATGATTTTTACCAAAACCCTAGGTGATTCTACATAGCATTGTGAAAGAAAAAAAGGAAATCTTAAATTCAGTGCCATAAAATTTCTTTTTAATTTTTTTGACTTTTAGTTCACACTGAATTTTAACATTTTCTTCTCCAAGGAAGATGATTCTTCTTCTTCCTCTTCTTCTTCTTCTTCTTCTTCTCCTTATAATTGGCAATGTTTATTTCCTCTTGAGAAAATATATTTTATTACTATAAATTTATGAATAAAGTTTTCCTGATTCAAAGTTTGATCATTCCCTGATATAGTAAATATTATTAAATTAAATTTAAAGTAAGTTTGTCTTAATGTTTGATGTTATGAATTCTAATTCAATGTGATTCAAATACAAACTTTATTATTATCACTTGATTAAACAATGAAGTTTGATTGTCATAGGCTGAATATAACTGCATAAAGTTTACAACAAACTAATATAAAGTATTTCAAATATAGAGCAACAGAATTTTTTTTTTTACTTTGGAAGATAAAAAGTGACTCATAATGTGATAGCAATTAGTTTTCAGTCACAAATGGGTAAGAAATCATAACAGGGTCTATAAAATTAAAAATTTATGGCCAAGGGTCTTTAAAATACAAGCACTTTGCAAGGAAGTTATGAAAGACACAGAACACTATAATAATAAAGTATAGACATAACTTTAAGTGCATACAAAATTTAGAACTCAAAGGAACAAAGTGATCATTCAGTTGTTAGGCTCTAGGACATAGAGTTGTGATGTTCATATTCAGAACTTCCAAGTCCAAGTCCACTACCATTTTGAGTGATGAATGCATTCTGCCATATTAAGATGAGTAAGAAAGGAGTTTCAATTCCATAATTGGGAAAAACCTGTATTAGATTAGACCATTTGTTTTGAATCTTTTTATTTACATTATACATAGAACAAAACATAGCAGAATCAGCCTGCACATCAAAATTTTATGATAAGTCTTTTTGCCACCATCTCATTCAACATTCATCCATCGGTGGTAATGTTGGCCAAAATATTTTCAAGTACTTCTCTCCCTATTATCAGTTAAATCACTGATCCTTATGTACAACCCTTTATTTATCCATGTATTGCCATTGATCAGTCCTCTCAGTCAATTAAAGTTTTGCAGCTGGGTCACAGCCTTCTTCTCTACTCTGTATCATGCCACCATCATTATGAACATTTATTCAACAATTGAGCTTTGTAATTTATGACCTCCTCAACCTTTATGATTTTCTACATCCCATTTCAGCCCTATATTTGCATGCTTATATCATAGACATTATTATTTCTTAGAAATTAAATGACTTTTTTAAAAATATTTTATTTATTTATTTTTAGAGAGGGGAAGAGCGGGAGAAGGAGAGAGAGAAACGTCAAAGTGTGGTTGCCTCTCATGTGGTCCCCACTGGGGGCCTGGCCTGCAACCCAGGCATGTGCCCTGACTGGGAATCGAACCTGCGATGCTTTGGTTCGCAGCCCGCGCTCAATCCACTGAGCTATGCCAGCCAGGGCCAAATTATATGACTTTTAAATAAATGTAGACTTCAAATTCTCTGACATAAAAAAAATCCTGTATTTCTAGATTGCTCACTCAGTTGCTCTTATATTAGTAATAATGATTGGTATCAGGAACAAGGTCTGCAATGTGTAACCTCCAAGGTTTTCCCTGCCCAATCCACATCTCTTCTCCATGAGATCATTTTAATTTACCTGCCTGAGATTAAGTTTTGAAGACCTGGTGAGAATGCTGATTAGAACACTTATCAAACTTTATTTTTTTTAATTTTTAAATCCTCTGAGATAATATTTTTATTTATGTTATTTTTATTTTTAAAAAATTTTATGTATTTAATTTTATAGAGGGGAAGGAAGGGAAAAAGAGAAGGCAAGAAACATTGATGTGAGAGAGGAACATCAATTGGTTGCCTCTTGATTGCACCCCACCGAGGACCAAACCAACAACCCAGGCATGTGCCCTGGCCAGGTATCAAACCAGTGACATTTTGCTTTGTGGTACAACACCTAACTACCTGAGCCATAGCAGTCAGCACATCAATCTTTGTTTTATAATTGTCTTCCTTATTGTGCTAGAAGATGTGACTGTTTCAGTTATTTAGTCCTCATTCACTATAAGAAGATTGCATACCTGTAACTATTGCCATGTAATTTATATTTGTTCTATGGTAGGAGTATTCTTCCCACTGTCAGATTTATCAGTGAGTCTTATTGTGGTTACTATAGCCTCCCACCTGTGTACTATATTATCCTGTGGTTTCACAATGATAACATTCATCATTTTATAGTATATTCATTCATTATTATTTCTATTCAATAAACATTTAATTAATTAATATATTTCATTAAATAATATTCTAAATGAATAATTAATATCCATGAACTGTATCTAAGGTAAAAGGTGTATAGACTAGAATAGAAAAGCAAGATAAAATTGAAAGAGCTTTTTTAAGACTATTTCTACTGAAGGTACGATAGCAGTGATATTAGCAAATGGACAAGTATAATTATATTATTTATTTTAAAGACAGCATGGATATCTAAATCTGGATATTATAAATCACTGATTAAAAACTAATATTTTAGTACATAGCAACATCTTTGTACATCAGCAACATAGATGTCATTTTTTAAGTGGAGCACCTGGAGACATCGCCAAGCTAACCTGCGGAGGAAATAAGGAAAGTGGTATGAAGCAGCTGCCAACCAAAGGATGTGTTGGCAGAAGAATTGTGACATAGTCATATAATAATTCCAGGATGCTTGGGATAAATCAGCATTGGGCAAAAGGAGTTAACTTCTCACAATTAGGTGAGTATAAATATGTTACTTTTGATACTTTGGCCTCACTAATATCCCCATTTGTGTGTGTGTAGCATCGGGACAACTCAGAATGGGGTTCTATTGAGGAACCATCCTTCTGTCAGTAATTTTTCTTAATCAACACTTGCTGAAACTTGGATAAGGACATTAGAATATATTATTAAATTTTATATTAAAATAGTCAGATTTATTATTGGAACTAAGACCATTTTCCCGTGTAGGGAGCCATTAAATAAAAACTCTCCACTTTTTAAATTTTATGTCAGTATTTACAACTATTGGCACCTAGAAGCCAAGGACTTTATTGAATTGAGCTTCCAGATTCAACAAAAAAAGCTCTGGGGACAGTTCTACTGGGGTTTTCAATAAATGACTAATTGAGGAAAAAACATACATCTACCTTTAAACAGGGTGTAAACTCGCCAATGAGGTTCACTTGGTGCTTTTGAAATTAATTCCTCTATAAAGGAAACTGAAATAAACCAACAAATAAAGAATCAATACTAATTTTCTCTAAGATCCTAACAGTGCAACTTAAAATCTTTATGTTTTAATGTCCAAATCTGTAAAACGAGTTCTTTAAATGAGATGAGTAGCTACCAATCTTAGTCATTCCATGGAATATTTCATTAATCATGTCATTTGCTCATGTACTCTCAGTAATTTAAGATGCAAACCCCACTTTATGAACACTATACTAGATTATCTCTAAAGTCCGTTTCAGATCTAAAGTAATCAATGATTTTCCTCCCTAGTAATAAATTGGAAATATTAATAGAAATACAAGTAATGCACATATAACTCCTTCTTATAATATGAAATGTTAAAATGTTCTAAAATATACCTGTAACATTACTGAGGCAGAGATACCTGAATCTATAGAAAATAAGTAAGAAGCAAGAAGGAAAAAGACCACTATCAAGGAGTAAAAAATATAACCAGATAACAGGGAAACAAACAAAAAGAAAATGCAAAATAAGGAAGTGGTAAGTTCAATATAAGTAAGGTTATCACAATTTAATTTTAACAATTATGTTGCAAACACCTCCTCCCAATAGATTCTGATTTGTTCCAGAAATACTCATAGCTCCTTAGTCTTAATTATTAAATTTACCAAAAAAACATTAGTTGGAGATGATGAAAATAAAGGTGATGATGACAATGGTAATGATATAAAGAAATAAAAGGAGAAGGAACAGAATAAAAAGAAAAGGGGAGCCTATGAATTTTCCACAAATCAATTCCAAGTGCTCAATCCATATCTCCTATATACAGATTAGTAAAGCACACGATTATAATGTAAATAAGAGAAATTAAAACTTCAGTTTTATGTACGTAAAGTCACTCAGGAGTGGAGTTTCAGGTAGAGATCACGTGGAAAAGAAAACAAAATAGCAAGGTCCTTGAAGGGGTGAAAACCTGACTCCATATCAGATGCAGGCCCATTCTGTTTCAGAAAATGCAGTTGTGAACCCTGGATCAGATCACTGACTACTGGGAATAGAAAGGAAGGGCTTTGAAAGAGCATGGGGAAATCGGTGGCAGAACTCATTGCAGATAATTGGAGTAATTTGAAAATGGAGTAAATATTAGTCAATATTATATCAATGTTAAAATCCTTTGGTGTGATAATGTTAGTGTTGTTGTGTAAGCGAATGCCATTGTTCTAGAGCAGAGGTCTTCAAGCTTTTCTGTATATGGCCAGATAGTAAATATGTACAGTAGCGCATGCCTCGTGTGCAACTACTCAAGCCTGCTGCTATAGCGTGAAAGAAGACACAGGCAATTCATAAACGTCTGGACAAAGCTTCATTCCAATAAAACTATTTACAAATACACTGAATACAAACTAAAGTCAGTATTAAAGATACTGGCTTTGTCATTTACCCCACTTTAGCAAGCTCCGTGAAAGTAGGGATCTTATCTGATTAGCATATATAATGGCTGCTTAATAAATAATTGAATAAATAGCTAGGGGATAACTGCCTTTTTCTTAAATCCAATACTCTCACTTGTATGCTACAAATTTTTGTTGTTTTAATAATAAAATAATAAGGTAACTATATTTTTAAAAAAACTACTTACAAATACAGATGGTGAGCCAGATTTGGCCTTTGGATAATAGCTTGACAAAGGTAAATTATTTAGGAAGGAAATATCATATTTGCTAAATATAGCCCAATAATTCTCCCAACCTTCACAAACCACACACACATACACACACAGACACTGAACAGTTCCTATGTTTTAATCACTGAGTTAGGCACTTAACATATTTCAGTTCATTTAATCCTCAGCACAAGTGATGATATAGATATATAAATTAAAAAATAGATACTCTGTTTTCATGCCCATTTCATGAGAGAGAAAACAAAGGCACACAAAAAGACTTTACTAGCCTATTGGAAACCACAGGTGTAGTTAGAGGGAGATTCTAAACCTAGTCTGTGACATTAATGACTTAAAGAGTTCTTTAAAAACACATAGGTGTAATTTCAGTTCTATAATCTAAGATGTGGTCATAAGCCCTATTTCTGAGCTTTGTTTCATTGACTTAAAAGGAAAGATTTGACAAGAAATATGTATATGTAAATTTATTTCCATTCTATTTTTAAGATTCTCATTACTACTTCATGCACATTTTCCTTTTTGTATTTAAGTCATTTTAGCCCAAGCTTCAGTTATGTAAGATGGGTACACATAACAGCATCTTGGCTCTTTTAGGTCAAAAATTGTATAATTCCACAGAGAGTTATTGCATCCTGACCCAATTACTGAACTGAATGTGAATTAGGCCATGGCTGTTTAATGGCCTGCATTCTCTGTAGCAGCGCTTGCTTGTATCGCGCTCAAAAGAAAACATCCATTCTTTCTGATGTGCCTGGTGCCTTATCAAGATTATTGCACTGCTTGTTATGTACTCCCTCACAAAATGCATGCCAATAGTTATGTTTAATCACTTTACTCAAGAGCACTAAAACTAATAGCCCTTGCTTTAAGCGCTTGAAAATCCATAGTCTATTCAGAAACAGTGCATTACCTGGCATTCTGTTTGAATGAGGATATGAAATAGTATTAGAAGTGCCACTCTCTGGGGCCTAAGGAGAGGAGAGATAGCTTTATCAACATCTAGAGCTCTATTGGAGGTAAGACTGCTGCCAAAGTGAAATTTTCATCTGTAGTACCATTTCTCTGAGCTACTGAGTCCATTTAATTTAATATAGCAATAGCATGAAGCACTATGTTCTGTAACTCTCTGAACTAAGAATGGTAAGGTATGATTAGTCAAATTAGTATCATGAGTTGTGAATAATAGCCTTAAGTCTAGAGTTTCAATCACATAATAATTGAAACAACTTCATTAAGTCTCTTATTCCCATTTGTCTTATCTTACTTTGATACTGTTCTCAAAGTTCATAATACGAACCTACTTTTTGTCTCTACAACTTGATAACTGATAATACTTTTGTGTAAATGTATACACAGGGTGTGGCAGAAGTAGGTTCACATTTGTGAGTATGTGAAACAGTTTATACTTGTATTGTTATTTATTAATCATTGTATCATTTTTCATACAGACATTGCATCATTTTCCCCACCTTGTATACATACATATTTCTATTCATATACTGTGATTTTGATTTTTTTAAATCTCTGTTTTATGAATCTTATGACTAGACAAAATCAATACTAAGATTTCCAGTTTTGGTTCCTCATGTCCAGGAATAAAACCCAGTCCCACATTTAATTTGTAATCCATATATTTCTAGCATGTTTAAAAGCCTAATGAATACCAATATCTTATTACATGTTAAATATAATTATCATAGGTATAAAACACTACAAATCTTATGAGAATCAACTGTCACTTTAATGGCACAGAACTTCAAACTCTCATAGTGTGACTTCTTCCAGGCTCTGCAGTTTATCCTCCATTGGTGGGAACTTGAGCTCAAACTGCAAAATTGCATTCAAAGAACATTCCTTAACCCAGCAGTTTCCAACACTAGCCCAAGGGATGCTCTGCTTTTCTGGAACCAAGCAAACCCTCAGCACTAGAGCTGAGAGAGGAGGGATCTTTGTAAAGCAAAAACCCTCAGTAGAAAATGTTTCCAGTTATTACCCTTCATATCTTATAACTATGACAAGGCCATTTAGCATTTGGGGATAATTAAGTTTTCACACACTATTCTTCTATGCTATCTTCTGTTTTCCTTCATTTTATACAAAACAGCTGCTCCTTCAATTGCCTCTTAAGGCATTTGGAGAATGAAACAGACATTTCCATTTGATCTCACAGACTGTGTACTCATGGGCTTTGCACTAATTAAAGATGATAAGGTGATTGTGAGACAGAGAAGGTCCAAACTGTGTAATAGTAAGAGTGTGTACTTCTCAAAATAAGCAAATGCTACTGTAACTTTAAAGCATCCCCCACATGCACGCACACTCTGAAGATTCTCCGTTGTACTGGCAAGCCTAAAATGAGACCCAGCCAAGACGGGCATTAGCATATCAAAGAACAAGCTTCATTTGCACTGTGAGGACTCTATTTGAAGTTGTGCACTCAACGGTGTGATACTCTGGAGGCTCCTGAAGTGCATGCTGTTATTCCAGATGTGCATCATCTCTGTAGAAATACAATTTCACAGACAATAAACATGTTAGTCCATTAAGAGATAATTATAGCAGAAAACCTGACAAAAATGCTTTAGAATCTTGATAGAAGATTTTTCTATTGATCAGCATATTGATTTTTATTACCTTGATATCAGATTGCTATTCATATGTATGGTCTTACTCAAAGTAATTGATCAGCCATGGCCAAGCCAAACCTACTATTGTCTACTACACAGAAATATTTTTAGTATTAAACCTCTGTGGCATGATGCCTCAGTGTAATAATTGCAAATATTAACTGAGTTTCTTTTTTCTGTAATATATATTTAGGTAAGCTATAATTAAGAAATACAGTGTGCCCAGAAAAAGCAAACACATGCTGGCATAAATGACTACGTGTTTGCTAAACATTTTATTTACAGTAGCACCTGTCTTGTGTCTTTAAACATGATTGCCATCTGAATTAAGTAAAAAAGCCTAATAATTTAACAAGTGAACTCTTTTTTTTAATACAAAGGAAAACATAGTTTTTAAAAGATTTCATTTATTTGTTTTTTTAGACAAGGAAAGGGAGGGAGATAAACATCATTGTGTGGTTGCCTCTGGAGTGTCTCCTACTGGGGACTTGGCCCATAACCTAGGCATGTGCACAGAGTGGAAATCAAACCAGCAACTCTTTGGTTCACAGGCCAGCACTCAATCCACTGAGCCACACCAGCCAGGGCACAAGTGAACTCTTAAAAGACAAATAGAGAATTATAGGAAAGTTATCCTTCAACCAGGAGACCTCATTTTCAAAATTTAAAAAGATAAAGATAATCTTAGAAATTAAGAGAATTCTCAATTCTTAAAAATATATAAATAAAATAAATTATTAGCAATAAATTAACATAAAAGTTAATTTATGAAGTTACAGGATAAAAACAATTTCATTAATAATGTTATGGTAGTTAGGAATTTTCTTATTATTTTTGAGTGAAAGATAAAGGCTTTTCTGTTAAATTAATTTTATCCACATATAACATATTTCTATGGTAAAGATAGGATGAGAAAACTTGGAATAATCAACATTTATTTTGTTTTACTTTCTAATTTTATTATGGCAAATGCACTATTTCTCCTAGATGTCATTGTATAAAATTTTGGAAAAGTTTTGATCATGTCTCTTGTCTGAATATATTTTAAAAAAGAAAAACCTAGATTTTACTCTAGAGAATTTAGAAAGTATAATGAAATGTAAATAGGACCACTATTCAGAAAGTAATGTTAGCATGACAGTCTTTTTTTTGTAGTATTTTGTTTTTTATATATATATACTGCTCATAAATTTCATGGTATATAATGTCCATGTTGAATCTTAATTTTTATCTTTTTTTAATTTATCAGGACCATTTTCTCATGTCTATAAAGATTTATCTAATAAGTGATGCACTGACTACTAATATATCATGTTAATTTAGAGTTATTGTTTATAATTGCTTTATCATTAAACTTTTGGTTGGTTCTAAATTTTCAATATAATACATAAAGTTACACTGAATATACATATACAGGAATTTTTGACCATATGTCTATTCATATTTCCCCAATATATATTATTAAATAAGAATTGCTGATACGAGTTTGGATAAAAATAAACATGTTATTGTACCCAGTTTGTCACTATCATTTCTCTTCAATCATCAAGAAGCTATCAGTTTATTTAATATAATTTGAACACTTTTGGTTATCTTTATGCATCTTTTTTTTAGTCTTAAATATTTTCTCAAGATATTACACTTTCATGACAACCTAACATTTATGTGTCAATTATGTAATCTGGCATACAAAATTAAGAACATGAGTATAGTGTTAATGGATTTCTAAGTGTTTTAGACTCAAAATGTTAGCATAGGCAGCTAGTTAGATATTAATGGAAAAGAAGGAAGTCAGACATCTAATTAAGCCAAATTAACTAGGAAACTAGAGCTTCCATGAGATAGCAGCATTGCCCCACCAAAGGGTTGAACATCCCTCCACCTCCCCAAACAGGCAGGAAGAACTGGTTTTCCAATCTCCCTGGGGGGCAACTGATGCCTTCCCATAGATTACCATTGGTCAGGGGTGGAAGGGAGAGGAGAACCAGTAAAAGGGAAATTCATTTGCTGTGTCATACACAGTAGAAGCCAAGATGGTGCAGCGGGGGCGTGTGCAATGGGGGCTAAAACGGCAACATAAAAATGAGGAATCTAACCTTGGAAGATCTGAGAAAAAGACTGGATAGGATAAAGGCACAAAACCCCTGGAAGATCCAGGAAAGGAATTAGATAAGACACAAAACTACAAATAGCCAGGAAAGAGATCAGTTAGTTTGAAAGAAAGTTTGCTCTTTCCCAAGCCAAGATAATATAACCAAAGCTTAACAAAGGTCCAAATATCAGTTTGTTTGTCCATGCACTCCTCTCCATAGTAGCCATGCAGACCTGGAAGCCATGCAGGCCCAAGCATGGGCTCAAGTACGGGCCCAAGTACAGTGCTAGTTGTGGCCTAAGCACTGCCTTGTCATCAGATGTACAGATGAGGAAATGAGACACAGATGTTCTGCATCTCTAGGTCCTGGCCCTGCTGGGCCTGATAGACATGGGTATGGGCTTGCAGCCCCAGAGGCTGGACTTCCTCCACAGCAGGACATGGTTGTCTTCATTCCAGTAGACATTGCACTATGCCTCAAGTCCTCAGAGGCATGGGTCCCTGAAATGCTCTTCTTGTGACTACGTGGAATAATCTTATTTCCACCGGCAATAAAACTACAGCCACATATAGCACTAAGAATTACACAATCAAGAGTTGAAGGTGAGGCAGGATAGTAAAATGCTAGGAAAATTCCTTGGCCAGTGGAATGGGGAAACTGAGACAAAATAATTAAACAAAGGCAAACAATTTGAAAAATTTAAAGACACGTAATGAATTGCAAGACCTTATCTTTCCTAACCAAGGACACTTAAGAACATGGTTTATACCACTCTTCCCTAACCAAAGAATAAATAGCTTCAATCACCCTAGTCAGGAAGATAAATAATAGAGACCCAAATAGTGCCATTTGTGCCAGCACCACCCAAAGATGAATGAAGTGAGAGAAACAAATAACAAAAACCCAATTAGAGCCAGACAAACCCAGTATAAAATTAAAGCAGTGAAGCTGGCCAGAGAATGATCTAGAACTTCACATGTGCTCATTTTAATTCATCAGCATATTAAAGAACACACCTGGAAAGCTGATGAATATTCTGCTGACACTCTCACTTAAGACCTCCCCAAAGATTCCCACTCACAGAAGAGAGATAAAAACCCTCTACACAAAGGATGCCAGTGCTGTCTCTCTCTGGAGCACTCACGTCTTTCTTTCCTCTCAGGCATGCATGTTCACTTTTCCCTCCTAAACTCTAAGGGCTGCCACCAGGCTTAGCAGCAGTCAGCAGCAGCTCATCCCAGGCTAACCTCCTGAACCTGTCTCCAAGTCTCCTTTTCTTTTACTTTTCAGGATCCTAATAGCAGTTCCCCCTTGGCTCACTTCCTTCTGATAACCTTTCTAGAGAAGCCAAGCAGAGCACCCCCTAGGCTCTCTCCTGTGGCTTCTTCTACATTTCTTTGTTTTGCTATTCCCAGCTTTAATAAACACACTCTCAAAATCACTTAGACTCATGTGAAATCTTTCCTGCATGAAGTAAAGAACTCACACACTACAGGCCGACTGGAGGCAGACCCACTTGGCCAGGTCCCTTTCCGGTGACAGAGAGGCTTCTTTCCTGCTGCTTATCTTTTTCCTTAAAAACATGATTCCACAAAGCAGTGTTTGTGACTATCAGAGAAAAGCTTCGTGTAAAATTTTATGGTATACGATCATCTCTCAGAATTCACAGGATTGATTCCAGGACCCATACCCCCTAGCCCACGATACTCAAATTCTCAGATCCACAAGTCCCTTGTATAAAATTGAGTGGTATTTGTATATAACCTATATTTGCATCTAGGTTACAGCAGGGGATGCCTAAACCTCATTCCTTTTGTGTGGATTCAGCATAGTGCATGGTGCATGGCAAACTCAAGTTTTGCTTGTTGAAAATTCCTGGAATTTTTTTCTCAAATATTTTCAATGTAAAACACAGATAAAGAGGGCCAACTGTACTATATTGATCATAATGCAGAGTGCTAAAAAGTATATTTGCATATATTTATCTAAGAAAATAAAATATACCTGGAAACCAATGTTTCTTAATATTAGTATAAAATATAAATAAAATTTTTGTATTATCCTCACCTGAGGACATTTTATTTCATTTATTCCAGATAGAGTGGATAGGAAAGACAGAAATAGCAATGCAATAGAAGCATTGATTGGTTGCTTCCCATAAAAGTGTGGACCATGGAATTTATGCATCTGAATCTGGGATTGAACCTGCAATTCAGGAATGTGCCCTACTCTGAAACTGAACTGGCAACCCTTCATCATGGGACAATGCTCCAACCAACTGAGCCACATTGGCCAGAACAATACTATATGTCTTTTGATTTAGTGTATTTTGATTTTAACAATGCAGGATAAATTTAGTTTAAGCCTGTTTATATATTTGATTATAGTTATGAAAAAATTTAGAATATAGGAAATGCCCCATGAAACAGGGAAAATGACATGTGAAAGCCAACTTCTATTTCTCTGCTTACCTGGCAAGTAACATTACCAAACCCTTTTATTACAGTAAAATACTGCTAGGATAATTTGTAAATATTGATTTGCTCCTCAGAATCTGTTTCAAGTAAATTTTAGATCAAAGGCCACTGTGTTTGCTCTCTGGATATGGGAATAAGTATTTTAAACTGAAACCTTTATTTTTGAATATCATTTTCATTGAGCACCATATAGAATTTTCCTAGTATGCTTTTTTATTTATTCAGTTAGATTTAAAATAGTTCCTTGGTTGAGCCTTAAGTGGACAAATAAGTTCAATATTTAATGTCTATATGAAAAAACTATTTTATGTAACAATAATTTTCCATTTTAACCAATTCTCTTATTTAAGCAAAATATCAACTGATATGTTCTTAGCACCACTTTTCAATTCCTTAGCAAGTAGAGCCATCCCTAACTGTGAAGCTGTAATTGGAGCTGATAACTTGAAATGGTGGTTTTTATGGGAACTGCTGCTGGTTTTCCCTCTTTAAGCCACAGAACACAAGTCTAAATTGAATGATGAAAAAAGGAGAAAAACATCTCTGATGCTCTGTAGTAGCATTCAAGCAGAGAACTATCTTGCTGCATTCACCTCTCTGTCTCAATTAGAAAAAAAATAATGAGCTATATCAACCAGAAGCCCATGAAACAAGTAAACATGATCCTGGCCTATGGAGTTTTAGTGTCTTTTAAGATAATTCATCCAAGTGTAACAGTGTACAGCCAGCCCCCTCAAAGAGGGGTTTGTAATGGGGGTCCAAAACTCCAGAACTCAGGTGTCCAGGAAATATAGAAATATAGGATATCCCGATCCCCACAAGTCTGGACTGGGGGATGGGAGACATGGAGCAGGGCCATTGGAGTTATTTTGCATATCAACTGCTGGCCAGCTTCATACCTTATATGCAAATTGTGCATATCAATAGCAGGTTAGCTAGGGAGATGGGCTTGACTTTGACAGGTGATGTAACTGGGAGACAGCTCCCCTTACAGCACCTGCACAATAGCTTTGAGATAGTTGGCTCCATGCCACAGGGCCAGGCCTACCTAGTCTTACTATGGCAGCCAAGAAAGGCTGAAAACTGCAGGAGTACTGGCAGGAGTAGGCAGTTGTGGGATGTGTTGGAAATGGGGTTACAGAGGAAGATTTGCATGGGATTTAAACCAAGGCACAGCAGCTAAACTAGGTTCTGACCACGTGATTTTGAGGGTGGAGAAGGGGCTCCCTTGACCACACAGCTTAGGAAGCGGGAAAGCAAGATGTAGCAGTCATGTAGAACTCTCTCTTAGCAGTCTGAAGGAATGCAGAGAGATAATGCAGGGCTATGCAAGAGGACAATGTGAGAGTTGTGTGGAAAGAAAAGGGGTGAAAGTACTCTTGCTGGTGGGCCATGAGAAGGTGCCACATGGTTTTGGATTAAGAATGGAGATCACGGTGGTGACACAGCTGATAGTGCTGGGAACCACGGCAGGCCTGCCAGCTGAGCACTGACTACTGGGAGGAACCAGGAGTCTAGCCAAGCTATGGACTTCTACTACTTTCTCCTGAGATATGGTACCCTTGACTGACCTGGGTGGGAAAAGCAGGGGAGGAAGGATTGTGTGTGTTTGTGACTTTGAGATTTTTAACAACATTCTGGCAATACTCTGAACCTGTGTAACTTTTGAATGAATAAGTTCCTTTCCATTTTATCAAACTCTGGTATCAAGAGACACAATTCCTAAGGGCAGAGAGCAAAGAACAATGGTGACAATAGAGACCCCGGGGGGAGGAGGCTTGTTTTGGTAACAATCTGCCCCACCCCCACAGGTCCATTCTGTAACACAAGTAGAATTAAAAGAGAGGAAACAAAAACAGACAGTTAGGTTAGAAGTTATTTTAAAGTGTTTAAATATCAGGGACGTTGATTAGGAACTATAAAATTCAAGTGTCCTAGCCATAATATAATTTTATGCATACTACTTGAATAATATAATAACCTGAAATATATTAATGTATTCATTAAATATTTTTAAATTTTATTGTGATGTTCATATGGATAGAATAAAATGAAACCTAAGTCACAGATAATAATTGCTATTAGAGGACTTAAAATGATAATGTCCATTCACTAAAAATATAAATTCTAACCAAAAATTTTGACTTCAGAAACTGTTACCACTTGAGAAATGGAGATGTATGTTATTGTGTTCTTCTGATACCCAGACACTCATTCTCCTTCTAAGGAAGATTGATTAATTAAAGCTCAACACATTTGTACGTAGGTCTTCTAGAAGTCTGTTATTTTGGTAGTGTACCCTAGGCTAGTTCAACTAAGATTCCCTCATCTACAAGTTCAACATATTGTCTTCTTCAATTAACTAATCACTTTTGAAGAGAGTATATTGTGAATGTTTTCTCTTCTTCCTGATCCTCTATTCCCTAACCCACCTGCACTCATGCCTGATTACCCCCTCACATACCACTCACAATAGAAAACCTTGGGTACCCAGCATCAAAACTCATGGACAGAGGCTTGATCTGGAATTGATCCTCTTGCTGAAGACAGGGCACTCAGCTTTCCTACAGGCATGTGGGCACCAGTGATTAGAGGTGACAAGATAACTTTCAGCTAGAGCCCCTTGAATCTTACCTGGTTTACTAATGACAGGTCTGGAATTTCACTTACCACTCTGGATCTATGGAATATCCAGTCTTTGTAAGTCCACCTCTTTGAAGTACTGTATTTGATTTTAGTAGCTTGCATACACTTAGATCAGACAATATCCTATAGATATTCAGAGCTTAGAAATATTTTTGAACAGGGCAATCATGTCATCATTGCAATACTTAATGCAAGATGATGACTGTTAAAAGCAGAGTGATCTTAAGTAGCAAACTATTGCAATATGACAGATGGATAGATCATTATGACCATTTCAGAAGATAACATCCTAAGAAATTGGCCAGAATGAATACTTTTTAAAAAAGATTTTATCTATTTATTTTTAGAGAGAGGGGAAGGGAGGGAGAAAAAGAGGGAGATAAATATTAGTGTGTGGTTGCCTCTCATGTGCCCCCTTACTGGGGACCTGGCCTGCAACACAGACATGTGCCCTGACTGGGAATCGAATCAGCAACATTTTGGTTTGCAGGCCCATATTCAATCCACTGAGCTACACCAGCCAGAGCCAGAAAATTAATACTTCTAAACAACTAATAATACAGCATAAAATAACAACAAACATTTTAAACTGTGAAATGACACCCAATTATGCTACATTTCTTCAAAAGGGTAAATGTGAGTGCTAAAAATAATTTCACTGTGTTAAAGACAAAACTCAGAATACCCTGTCGCAGAAAACTGGTCTCTGCTTACATATACGATTACAATTGCCTAATTAAATCAGTGATTTATATTGGGGAACACAAAGAAAGAAAAAAAATCCTTAGAATAATATACATTATTTAAATCAATACAAAATTATAATAAATGGTGTAAAGTTAAAGTTGAGAACAAAAGGTTGCCATTGGATTGTCAAGTTTAAGTGGAAAAAAGTTTGGGGACACAGTTTATTTAGGGAGAATTCATCTCAAATATGCTCAAATATGGTATGATGGAGTGATGGTGAGTTGTGAGTAGCTCAAAGGCCTGAAAATCAAAAGAAAATAATAGTTTCATATAGCTGAGCATCTGATACTTGACTAAGTGGCATGATATATCTGGAGGAAGAATAAAGACCTGAGTTAACTGAAGTTAGTGTTTCAAAAAGGTCTGTGTCACCACTAGAATAATATACTCTGAGAGTGAGTACACATATGTCCACTCATGTCATAGCAGAATTCAAGCTGTCATAGCAGTATGAAGAGAGAAGCTTATGTAATTAGAGTGGATTGACCACCACTCTGTGACCACCTGAAAGAGAAGCAGGGCCTTAGAGTTACGACTATTAAATTACATTTGTTAAGTAGAGCACAAGGTGCTAGATGATGAGTGCAGTTCAACAATAGATCACCAGAGTATTGGAACACAGATGTTTATTATTTCCAGGGCATAGAGGAAGCACACAGCACACCTAAGGGGCCAGGCAGGAAAGTCAAGACAGAGTGAAGACAGAGAAAAATGACCTGGGCACACATTTTTATTAGAGTCTGTGGATAAAATACTTTGGAGTTCTCAGTCCAGACCAGACAGTCAATTCCAACCATTAGAATGGGGTTTTCATAAACCCCAAGGGGATCTTATCTAAGAGGTGTAAAGGAAAAGGCACTGGAAAGCAGAACAGACTGTTGACAGGACAAGGGCTACTGGGGAAGTTATATCAGGAACTTACATATTTATATGTGACTCTGCTGGTCATTATCTTGGACATGTGTATGAGGGGACTAGGGTCATCGTAGGGTCCCTGCAGGCCACCTGTTCAAACAAAATAGATACTGAAACAGTGTTGCTGTGGAGTAGCTTAGCTAAACTTTTTGCCTAGAAAGAGGCCAGCATTATGCCGACAGCGGGAGAAGAATCAGTAAGATATCCCTACGAAGATGCTATAAGTAAAAGGATAAAAACACTCAACATACTAGGAAAACAGGTAAATATCATCAACCTGATAGAGAAATGGATTAAAAGTTCCACAGCTAATATCTTACTCACTGATGAAAGACTGGATATTTACTCCTAAGATCAGGAACAAAATAAGGAAGTGTACTCTTATCACTCTATTCAACAGTGTACTGGAGGTTGTGGTTAGGAAAATAAATAAATTTATTAATTAATCAAAGTAATCCAAATTAGAGAAAAATATTAAAGCTACCAATATTAGCAGATAACACAATCTTACATAAAAGCCTAAGAAATCAACTAAAAACCTATGAGAACTAACAACCAAGTTCATCAAGATAGCAGCATAAAAGATCGATGTACAATATCTCTTGCATTTTATATACTTGAACAATCAAAAATAAAATTAAGAAAACAATTATATTCACATTAGCAGCAAAAGAAATAAAATACTTCGGAATAATTTTTATTAAAAAGCACATAACTTACAATGTGGAAATATAAAACATTGTCAAAAGAACATAACATCTAAATAAGTGGGAAAATATTTCATGTTTATAAATGAAAAGATTTTACATAGTTAAAACATCAATAATCCCCAATCTGAACTGCAGATTTGATGTAATGCCTATCAGAAATCCAGTTGAGCCCTGACTGGTGTAGCTCAGTGGATTGAGCGTGGGCCTGCGAACCAAAAGATTGTGGTTCGATCCCCAGTCAGGGCACATACCTGAGTTGCAGGCCAGTTCCCAGCAGGGGACCCATGAGAGGCAACCATACATTGATATTTCCCTTCCTCTCTCCTTCCCTTTCCCTCTAAAGATAAATTAATAAAATCTTAAAAAAAACACTGTAAGGCATTTTAAAAAAAAGAAATCCAGTTGAATTCTCTTTAGAAGTTTAAAAGCTGATTCTAAAATTCATATTGAATTACCAGGCACCCTGCAATCCAAACAATCCTGAGGAAGAAGAATAAAGTAGGAAGACAAACACCCAATTAAAAAACTTACAATAAAGCAATCAATACCTTATAGCAATAAGTCAGGCAGTGAAAGACAAATACCATATGATCTTGCCATGAATAGGAACCTAAACTACAAAACAAAGAAACAAATGAAATATAACAAAAGACACTAAAATAGAGGACAGGTAGTCAGGGACCAGAGGGGAGAGGGGAGGGAATTCCAGGGGAGAAGAGAAGGGTTTACAGGAACAAATATAGAGGACACATGGACTAAACTAGGGGGGTTGGAAAGGGGAGGGAGGAGGGGAGGAATGGGTGGGTGGGCTGGAATGGGAATAAAAGATAGAAACTGTATTGAATAAACTAAAATAAAAAATTTAAAAAAAAAAGAAAGAAAAAAAAATACCTTATAGCACTGGCATAAGTGCTATACATGTAGATCAATGTAATAAAATTGAGAGTCCAGAAATAAACCCATACACCTACAGTTCACTGATTTTAACAAGGTTCCATGATTACTGAATGGAGAATAGTTTTTTTTTTAGTAAATGGTGCTATAATAACTAAAGAGTCACAAGCAAAAGAATGAAATTGAACATTTACCTCACATCAAAACAAAAAAATTAACTCAAAATGAATAAACGACCCAATCATCAGAACTAAAATTATAAAACTCTTAAAAAAAGACATAAATGTGAGTCTTCATGATTTCAGATTTAACAATGGTAACAAAGTGTACACTAAAAAAAAGAGAAAATAAATAAATTCAACTTCATGAGAAATAAAAAAAATGCTTCAAAGGACACTATCAAGAAAGTTCAAAAGCAATTTCAGAATGGGAGAAAATATTTGCAAATACATGTTAAGGGATTTGTGTCTAGAATGTATAACTCATACAACTCAATCATGAAAGGAAAATGTAATTTAAGAAATAAGAAAAGAACCTAGATACATTTTCTCATCCAAATAAATGCACAAATGGCCAATAAGTGCACAAAAGATTCTCAATATCATTAGCTATCAAGGAAATGCAAATCAAAACCACAATAAAATGACACTTCACACCAACTAGGATGGCTAGAATTGAAAAGTTTGTTAATAACTATGGGAGAGGATATGGAGAAATTAGAATCCTTATACATTGCTATTGAAAATATAAAATGCAGGTGCTTTGAAAAATAGTCTAATAAGTACAGAAACAAATATAGTTACCATTAGACATAGAAATTCCACCGTTACATATCTGCCCCAGAGAAATATCAACACCTATTCATCACCATTCTTTTAACTGTTTATCCTGCTTTCATTTTAAAGAATTTATCAAAATCAGGCACATAAATGGTTTTAATCTACCCCTATATACTGGAAATTTAGCACGGGGTGAGTGGGGATACTTCTTGAGTTCACAAATATATTCCAATACTTAGATAATATTTGGCACAGAGAATGTCCTTAATAAGTATTTATTTAATAAATGCAGATGTTATCTTTTGTAATTATGGAAATAAACAAGTTACAAATAATTTCACAGCCTATGTCATAGTCTACATTATATTTTAAGTGGTCATTTGTTGTTGCTTTTAAGAAATGAATTTCTATTTTATTTCCATATATAAAGCATTAAATTTTTATTTATTTAATATATAATTTATAATGTAAAAATATACTAAATATTATATTTAACATTAACTTTTATCCCTATATATAAAATATTAATTTCTAATTTTGTTCCTATGTATAAAACATTCATTTTTATCTTAAATATTTAATTCAAGTAAACATTTGCATCTGATTCCTGAGGGAACCTATTAAGGTAAGTAATTTGCATTATATTTTGTCAAATTCTAATCAAAAGAGAGACAACTGATTCAAAATACTAATTTATTTATTCAATAAATATTTATTTGTTGCCTAGTATATATCAGGGACTATATTAAGTTCTGAAGGTTGAAAAGGTGAGAGATGGGATGGCGCTCAAAGCACCTGAGTTCTCATGAATGTCTCCTGGAGAGAGCTAGGATTGTGAAAACCCTTTTTTAAAGCCTATCACATTGGTGTTTTAAATAAATTTATCAATTTATTTTGTATTTGTTTAAAGCTAGAGTTTCCAGGGGAAACAAATTATTGTGTTTGCACTCACGCTTAGCTTAGTGGACACTCCATTTCTATTACATGTAGTTGAATTTAAAGTGATCATCATGCTAGTCTCCCTGAAAAACCACATTTCTACTGTTTCTACTGTTCATAACTAGGAAAAATGGCCCTTGTAATTTAATAGATTAAAACAAGCATCTCATAATTATTTAACTTGTGTTGATTTCATTGGAATCATGTGTGTGCTATTGAGTTTATTAACTATTTATATTCCTTGTCCTGAATATCCTTTAGTTACCATAGGTCATTAACTAGTTATTAACAAAAGGAGCAAAGGAGGTTAAGACATCTAGTTTAATAAACTGGGGAGCATTAGCCCACTTGCTTGGCCAGAAAACTATTGCGTTTACAGACTCATTCACAGACTCCAGGGGACTGCTGCTTAGCAGAAGTGATCCTAGAAGCACAGGAAATCTGCCCTCCAGCACCAGATCACTAGGGGATGCGAGGGGAAATGTTTGACCAAAGAGGCCTGTCACTCTAACTAGATGTGGATCCATGTAAAGCCTGCAAAAACTTGAAAAGTTCGTTGGTTATATTGAAAAAGCACCTGGTCTGACCCAAACCCATGCTAGTATGATCCCAGTGTAACAAATAATCTCTCTCTCCCCACTACCAGGTAATACACTCACCTCACACATGCATGTGTTCTAGTCCCTGGGAGCATGTGACCATGTCGTGCTACCAGCAACAGATACCCGCAGCAGGTGCTGTTGGCTCCAAAAACCAAGCTTTAGTATGAAGCAGAAACTCTGGACACTGGCATTTGTTTTGTCCGTGCTGAGGAATAAAAGTTACTGGGTGGAACAATTTTTTGGAGGCTGACAAAACAATAAACGATTTACATTTCTCATTCAACCAATCCCACACAATTTATAAAAATATATGTATTCAGCCCACTTGTGACTTTTTACTTCTTGCTAAATGTAGTTAGGATATAAGACTCACATGTCTTTGGATAAGATTGTTCCCCAAGGAATTTTGGCATATGTAGATTCTCTTAATCTTCTGAGAACACTCTGGTAATCTATGTACCACTTTTACTTTTCATCTAGCCTCAAATAATTAACTGCTTCCCTTGTGAGTACTTATCCATTGCCATGTGTACTTTCCCAAACCTTCCTGTAGATGTATTTCTATTCACTCAAATAATGTTGCACTGCAGTAGTGAACATTATAAAAACTGCACAGTTATTTAACTTGTTGACCTCTAACAGATAGCCAGACATTTCTCCAGCAAAATGGGTTGATTCAAGAACAACAAAGAATTGCAACTCAGCACATGTAGACTAACAGCGAACCATGCACAACTCCAGAGAAGCAAAGAACAGATCTGCTTTTACTCAAATTGAGTTTAAAGATTCATCAAAGGGGAAAATGCAATAAAAGTACTAAGTAACGGCAAAACAAAAGAATTAAGTTGCATTTTTAGTCAATGAATTGGAAGCAGGTGTTAAACATAGAGAAGTTCCTCCTTTTATGTCTGCTAGTCAAGAACCATGAGAATAAAAAGAGTAGCAGCAAATTCACAAAGATAACTATAATCTTCTACTCTCAATATCCATTAGGAGAAAACAACCACAACATCAACACTAAGATTAAAATTGACTTTGCAATGCCATGTTTTTGTTTCTATGAAATAAATGCAAAATTCAAGCCAAGAATAATTTGAACATTTACAGAATACATCAATAATACATCATTACCCAGATCTTCTTTAATTCAGTGTTTTTAATTTTCTGTTGAACAAGTAGGGTTTATCAGAGAACTTAGCATCTGAATGTAAAGGGGAATTTGTAAAATGCCTTCTTTAAATTTGCATGTCTTTAGCTCCTGAATAGCCATCAAAGTAATTGTTTCTTAAATGCTATGCAAATTTTTTTCTCCTGTGTTGACCCTAATCAAAGCAATTAATTCCATAATGAAGTCTTTCTTCACAAACACCATCTTATTATTATCTTGGTCTAAATTAATAATATCATGATAATAATTAGTAGATTTGAAATCATCTATTTTTTTTCTTACAGCATGTGGACTCCTTTTAAAAGAGCAACAGGGATGAAAATTAGAGTAAAACATTGCAGCTGTGTTGATTAGTGCGCCCTCCTAACCTTAGCATCTGGGACATGGGCCTTATTTAAATTTGAATGTGATGTGGTTGTAATGTTCTTTCACTCACCAGACAAAACAGCTCCGTACAAGTATATATATATATATATTACAAATTACACATAGCTTATATTTACTATATTATACATAAAAGTATATATAATGATGTATATGTAACTTTATTATGTAATATAATATAAATAAGACTATATATGTAACTATTTATTTCCAACCAGTGTACACACATACACACGCATCTATCCCATATATATTTCTATATTTTTGTCCTGTGATTATTGGAATCATCCTTATATTTTTCTACAGTTTCATTCATTAAAAAGATTTACACCTAACTATATATTTTATATATTTATTAAGTTATAATTGATATGATCCTTGTCAGTTACATCTAGAGAAGGTAGGAAGACAATAAAATGTTTCAAGCAATTCCATTTACATATATCCCTAGTTTTGAAACAAGAATGTCCATTAAGTAGATGTCTATGCACTTAATCTCATATCCTTGAAGTAGGTTCACCTCAATGATTTGTTTACTTTGATGTCATGTCCTGATATATTCGCCGAGGTTCAGGATTTATACACAGTGTTTTGTTTAAACTTACATGGTCTGTCATCTTGGTATTGCTACGAAGGGATTCTTTTTTGTGAGTGGTCCCAGTGTATAGACTTTTCTCAGAAGTAGTTTTCCATTTGTACCACCTACATTTGAAGGTGCGTCATTTAACTAGTTTATTCCAATCTTATATATATATAATGAATTAGATGAAACATATATAAACATATATATTTCAAATATATAAACAAATATATGTTTATATATATATATATATATATATATATCATCTAATCCAGTAATTAGTACAACTGTTACAGAACAGATGGCGGGGGGGGGGGGCAATTATTGGCCCACCCTGGGATGCCAAAAACTGTTACAGAACACACCCACACAGGGCCAAGGGGGATACCATATACAATTAGTGAAACGACCCCCCACTAGGTTCGATTGTCTGTCGCCATAGGAAAGGCGTCTCTCAATGCTACAGATTTGTGAAAAGGAAAGGAAATGTTTATTTAATGCTATACAGACTTAAAGTAGTGACCTAATGTCTTCATTAAAGTACCAAAGTCCTTTTGCATACCCACAGAAGCCCACAGTGTTTCCTTCTTCCCCTGCCCTAACTCGGGGTACCACATCTCAGGAAAAGAAGCAAATGTCTGTGATTCAGGCTCCTGACACCATCAGCTGTGTCGCTGTCCAGGCAGGATCTCCAATTAATCCAAAGCCATGTGGCACCTTCTCATGGCCTACTGGCAAGAGTTCTTTGTACCCATTTTCCAGGCAAAGTCTCTCCTGCTTCCCAGGCCATGTGGTTAAAGGGAGAACCCCAAAGCCACGTCCTCTTCTACCAAAGCAGCAGGGGTCCCCACTCTGCCAGAAGCGAGTGACTCTCTCCTCTATTGCCACAGCTGCATGGTTTTCTCTCATATGGCTGCAATGTCTGGGTTTTAAATCCCAGCACCAATTTCCCTCTGCAGCCCCATTTCTGACTCCTCCCACAATTGGCTACACTTGCCAGCACTCCCATATCTTTCCAGCTTTCCTTGGTTGCCAAAGTGGGTCTGGGTAGGCGTGGCCCCATGGCATGGAACCAATCATCTCCAAGCTCCCATGCAGGCTCTGTAATCAGGGGGACCTGCCCCCCAGTTACATCTGGGTGGAAGTCACTCCCTTCTCTCTGGCTCAAAGCTTGGCCACAGCTATTTAACATATCTATGCAATCAGTTAAAGGTTATAGATATGTTAAATGACCACCCCAGAGGTTAGCTGCAAAGCTGTTGCTGTACAAAACAGCCCTGCATGTTCCTGCTCCATGTGTCCCTTCCCCCAACTCATTCCTGTGGGGGAAGGGGTGAGGACATCCTAATATTTCCTGGACACCTTGAGTTCTGGACCCCATTCCAAATCCCTATTTGGGGCCCCCCTCTTGGATGCACACTGTAACACACTAACAGTTATAACTGCAGTTATTTGTACATGTCCTCATGATATTCTACTTATGTTTAATATTGTACCTCTGTAACCAAAATATAGACACATTACACCATTTGGGCACATTTCCAACCCTTAGTTATATTGTTACCATCACTATTTAACTAATTATTAATTGTTGAAAGGGTGGGAACAAAAAGAGACTTAGACACTGAGCTTAATAAAAAGGGGAGCATGAGCCTGTTTGCTTAGCCAGGAAGCTACAGCTTTAAACCCCAGGGCTCATTGCACTGCTCTGCTAAGGGGATTAACATTCCTCCCTTTTCCCCTCAGTACCAGGTTGTTGGTGGACACAGGGTAGTAGCTTGACCAAAGAGGACTGTCCATATAACCAAGTGATGTAAACACATCTAAAGCCTGCTAACACTTGGGCAATTGATTCATCATTGTACAAAAGCCTCTGGTCTTTTCCAAACACAAGCTAATATAATACCAGAGGAACAAAGAATCTCTCTCTCTCTCTCTCTCTCTCTCTCATGACCTGCACACACTCCATGCATTTGCACATCCTCTCTCCATAATGATGTGGCCTTAGCAGCTGCATGACTGAAGGCTGCACAAACTCCATATGCAGCTCCAGGAGGGAGCCTGAACGCTGCAGCACTGCAATGAAACACACGCTAAGCTAGTCAATTGCTGGACTGGACTGTAATGTGGAGCAGAAACACGGAGCAGTGGCCTTTATATTGGCCCTACTGAAGACAAGATTGGAAATTTCCATGACAAGAGGAATGAAGATGATATATTGGAAGTCTGGAGGCGACCCCCTTAATTTTACATCATCAATAGTTTACCATGGAACCCCTTCCTTCTGTGAGGGTCTCAGGGAATTCTTTTCCTGGTGACACCATAAGAACTTATTTCCCACCAATAACAATATAATCACAATGTGTATTACAATTTTACAAGATACTATTATAATGTTTCTTTAAACCATAAGGTACTTTAAAGACAATAAGAAAACACACTCTTTTATATTTCTGACCCCCTTAATTCCTTCCTAAAAATCCTCATTTAATTTCTTTTAAGATTATGAAAATCACTTAGCATTTCTTTTATTGCATTATGGTGGCAATAACTCTTATCTGAAAACATCTTTCATTTACATTCTTGAAGGATATTTTTGCAGGATACACTAGTTCTGAGTTTACAGAATTTTTTTTCTCTCAGCATTTTTAAAGTTGTTCTTATTTTTTAAGTACAGTTGACATTCAATATCATGTTTGCTTCAGTTATACAACAGTCCCTCAGCATTTTAAAGACCTTATTCCACTGTCTTCTAGCACCCATAGAGTTTCTTGAAAAGTCACATATTATCTGTATAAGGTGTCATATTACTCTGGCTTCATTCAGGATTTTTAAAATTTTTTGTCCTGCAGTAATTTGTCTATGACATTTCTAAGTATGTTTTTTTACATATTTTAAAACGTGTGTATGTTTTGCTTTGGGCATATTGAGACTCTTGAAACTCTACGTTTATGTTTTTTCACCAAATTTAGAAATGTTTTATTCAATGTTTATTAAATACTATTTCTGCTGTTCTTTTTCAGGGCCTGAAATAATAAGTATTCTAGACATTTTGGTATTTTCTCTGAGTTACATGAGCCCATATTAGTATTTTTCAGTCTTCTTTCTTTCTATTCTTCATATTAAAAAATGTATTGATATTTTTTAATTTCACTGATTGTTCCCTTTGTAACCTCCATTTTCTTGTTAAACCAATCAATGAATTTTTATTTCAGATATTATCTTTGTTGGGTATTTCCATTTGGTTATTTTTAATTGTTTCTAGCTTTCTGCTATAACATATATTTTCACTCATTATAATAATAATTTTTCATGTTATTGAGTATAGTTATTCCTGGGGCCATCAAGATTTTCTTTAGTGATAGCAGCACCTGGGTCAACTTAGGGATCATCTCTGTTCACTGGCTTTTACTTTTGAGAATGGAGCACTTTTTTCTGGTTATTCAATGTTGAGTGATTTTGGTTTGCATTTGAATATTCTAAAAACAATGCTGTGTTTTATTTATCTTATCAAATGCTTTTTCTACAAGTGTTGGAGAGGTTGTGGAGAAAAAGGGACCCTAGTGCATTGTTGGTGGGATTGCAGGCTGGTACGACCACTGTGGAAAACAGTATGGAACTTCCTCAGAAAACTAAAAATAGACCTGCCCTTTGATCCAGCAATTCC
>CM052538.1:35595948-35729426 GCA_028533065.1 Trachops cirrhosus
CTGGAATGGGAGTAAAAGATTGAAACTGTACTGAATAATCTAAAATAAAATAAAATAAAAAAAAACAATGCTGTGAACACGAAGGAGTCTGTTATACTGCTTTAAAAAACTTAATATGTTTGTTTAATAGGAAATTAAATAAAATAGATTCAAAATTCAATCCCTGTGTCTTGGAGAACAGCTGAACTCTGATTTCAGTGTCTTCACCCACTGTTTGGTTGCTTGCAGGCTGCCCCACGTATGTGGTGCTTCGAGCATCAGTGAGATTTGGACGGTGTGTACGGAGAACGCAGACATCTCCTCTTCTGGTCACCTCACATGGACAGTCACTCTGCAATTTTCTGAACTATGATTTTATTGAACTCTGGTTCTTCATACCATAAAAATGAGTTTTCTTTTCATCAAACTTTCAAGTTCCCTACACAAATTTATGTATGGACTCGCCTTTAAAAGCTGTAAAGCAGAAGAACACTTACTCATGTTGTTAATCTTGGCTTCTATGTAGCAGTTGATCTTCAAAATCTATGTGTTTTGTTCATGCTACAAAACATTTGAGTGGTTTTATTTTGTATCTATTATCTATCTACCTATCTTGATATATGTAGTGTATTGATATATTATATATATAATAGATGACTTATTAGGGGCCATTATTATAATATGGATCACACAAAGTTTTGATCAATTATAATAGCTGAGTAACCAGTACAGGGGCCATGTTGATGTACTCCAGGAAAGAGATCGCATCTGGAACAAGAGCTGCAGTGTAAGACGCCACTTGGTATAATGTACACCAATTTACTATATTCGTCCTACACCGATCTCTCTTTGGTAGACACTGAAAAGTGTTAAATGAGGGTGTAATGAGAATTCCCATCTCTGCATTTTCAAAATTCTATCAGATTTATTGGGATGACATTGGTTTGCAAAACCATGTGGGTCTCAAGTGTACAACTCAATAAAGCATCAGTAAAACACTGCATCATATGCCCATCACACCCAAGCAAGGTATCCTCCTGTCCCCATTCCTTCTTTTTGCCCACCTTCCCCTACTCTCCACTACCCTTTATCTTTGGCTATCACACTGTTTTCTTTGTCTGTTTGTGCATACATCCCTTCACCTTTCATTCAGTCCCTCAACACCCCTCCCCTCTGACAGCTGTCATTCTGTTCCATGTTTCCATGCCTCTGCTTCTATTGTGTTTGTCAATTTATTTTGTTGTTCATTAGATTCCACATGTAAGTGAGTTCCTATGGTATTTGTCTTTTTCTGATTGGCTTATTTCACTTAGCATAATGCTCTCCAGGTCCATCCATGCTGTTGCAAAAGGTAAGATTTCCTTCTTTTTTATAGTAAAATAATATTCCATTCTGTAAATGTACCACGGCTCTTTCCTTTTGCGACTGCATGTTCAAACTTTTGAGAGTGACAATAGTTTCTTCAATACCACAAGGGATGTAGTTTTGCATTTGTCTTATAACTTCTATAAAACACTCTAAGACCTTTCAATACTCATTCCTAGGACCATAATTCTCACTCCAAATACCAGGGAGCAAAGGAGAGATGCTCCCAGGTGCTGAGTGTAATTATTCTAACTATTACTATATAGGAAGAAATTAAGAAAATATATAAAAACAAGATGGGTCTACAGACACACTAGGGCCATGGAACTACAGTCTTGGGTCAAATCCACTTTTTACCTAAACACAATGTGTACTTATTTTGAGCAGTAAGTGGATCACAGTAGCATGCTGAATTCAAAGCATCTGTGTTAGTATTAGATTGGAAATGGTGTACAATAATCCATAGGCTTCCTGTAGGAATATTTAGGGCACACATTTATGATTTTATCATATGATGTTCTTCAAGCTTCAAGTACTACCCTTTATTTCAGGAACTCTGAGTCTGCAATTAGTCCCAGATCTTTAAATGGAACAAATTCAGTGACTTTATTACAATGGCTCAAGTGAGGCCTATTCTCAACAGACCTAGATTTTTTTCTTATGGTAAAATATACATAACATAAATTTTACCATTTTATCTACTTTTAAATGTACCATTCAATGGCATTACATACATTTACATTATAGTGCCACCATTAGTACCATCAGTCTCCAGAACTTTTGTCATCTTTCCAACTGAAACTTCATATCTTTTGAAAATAACTCTCAATTTCTTCCTGGAACCACCCTTATCAACCACCATTCTACCTCCTGTCTCTATGAATTGGACTACGGGGTGTGTCTCATATATGTAAAGACTTAGGTCTTCTCAGGCATTTTCAGGGCACAACTTTTCTGTGGGCCTGTGCATGCATGTTTTTCCCCTGACTCCCTTGTATGTACAGCTGCTTTTAAATGTCTTAATTTTCCTCAGAGTCTTACCCCTGCTTTTTCTCAGGGCTTTAGTAATCTCCTATCCCAGACATCTGCCAGTCTGCATTTCCCTTGCAATGCCAGTTGCTCCCCACAGCTTCTCTTGACATGAAAGTTGAGTGTGAACTCTGAGGGAGGTAACAAAGTCCAATCACAGAGGCAGCACCTAGACAGGTTGTGGTGCCACCAATTCCATTTGCTGTGCTCTCTCTAGTTCCTGGAAGGGAACTGGAGACTGAACTGCTGTCGTCCCCACACCATACTGCCCATGCCAGGAAAGGAGTGGAATAAGGGTGAGGAAAAGCACTGCAAAACTTCCTACAATTTTGAAGGAAGCTTTCTCTTCATCCAGCATTGCCTTGTTGCTATAGATCTTTGACCGATTTTCAGAACTATCAGTCAGTTATTGTAGCGAGTCTCCAGTTGTTTATTTAATATTTCCATGTGAGGAGAGCTTGGAGCTTTCTATCTGCTGTCTTGCTAGTGTCACTATTTGCAGACTTAGATTTAAATTATTATTGTAACTGTTAATTCAGATTAAATAGAATTTAATTAGCCTTCTTCTCCATATTGCTCCTAGAAGCTTTCTCATCAATTAGCCCATTGAAAATTAATTTAATTTTATCAGTCTCAACTACTTCTCCAGACTTCTGCTGCTTATAGTAAACAGTGGAATTCTTTCCCTGAACAGGTATGTTGCTACCATACACCCTCCCGTCATTTCATTCGCGTCTTTCCCTCCACCTCTGTGGTACAGAAAACAGCGACTACAGTAATTTTAAAGAATTCTTATTCTCCTTTCATCAGCGGATTTCTTGGTACCTTGATGGAGGGAGTGTCTCCATGCCCCACCGAGATAACTTTTAGAGGATCTTTAAGAAGATAATATGGTAAACCCACTTCACATCATCTACGTACATGGTTTCGGATTCCTCACTCTTCATTTCATCAAGAGATTCATGGCATCACATCTTAGTCTCATGTCATCCATGGTAGGAGTTCAGTGTGTCAGCTGCTTCAGATAGCACCAGAATATCTGGACACAGACCTATACATTTCACCCGAGCAAAAACAAAATCATGTTCATTATTCTCTGGTGAAGTGCCACTGGATTTATCTTGGTTTTTGTCTAGTTAAAATTATAAATGGGTTTTCTTCATTTTGATTTTGTAATTGGTCCTTAATAAAACCTCTTAAACTTTATGTGAGAGAAAAAATAAACATGTTTATTAATTACAGTTATGTTGGTTATCTGTCACTCTCATATGAACCTAATATAATTTATAACAAAATTCCTATACAAAACACACTTGTCGCTATTTGTAGCAATTTCTCAAGTTATTACATTAATATTTTTATTTCTTATTTATTTTTTAAGATTGTATTTATTTATTTTTACAGAGAGGGGGAGGGAGAGAAACATCAATGTGTGTTGCCTCTCACAACCCCCTGCTGGGGACAGGACTGCAACCCAGGCCTGCGCCTTGACTGGGAATCAACCTGTGACCTTTTGCTTCTCAGTCCAGTGCTTGATCCACTGAAACACACCAGTCAGGGCAAATTTTGAAAGCCAGTTTTGAACTTTTAAATTTTGTTAAAAATAAACTAAAGTTCCATAAATTATAAATCTCATATATTTCATATGACTGATTATTTAAAACTCTTTAAATATTAAAGTATATGCAAAACTGCAATAACAAATATTACAAATTTATCACCTCTTTTACTTAAAAATATTCTGAAACTCAATGCTTTGAAATTAATCAATTTTGCCTATGACTTTTAATCCTGTTGTTAAAATTTTGCTAAATTTATGCCCATTATTACTTTATATCCTCTAAGATGTTCCTAATATTTCAAAATTTTTGTAGGGTTTCAGGAAAACAAAAGATAACTATGAGGCTAACTCGGGTTATTAAATATAAAATATCTTCCATTGGGCTTTTCCCCCCCCTAATCAGAGGTCTCAGTTGGAAAGTGACATCAGAAACTCAGATACCACACTCTCAGCAATCAGGTCCTTTTGAGACTGGCTATAGAATGTCACCCATGCATTCTTACTGGGCTCGCCAAGAATCACAGACCTGGGATATCACCTAGTGTCAGCTGTCCTTTGCCCATCAGAACACTACTGGAGCCTGATGGGAATGAGGCATTTGGACCATTGGGCTTTTAATGATGCATAGATTCTAAGAGCTATAATTATACTTCCTCTGTATTAGAAAAGGTTTTATATACTACAACACTGCTATCTCTTCTACAATATATCTTCCTATTATTCCTAATATTTGTCTTGTCCAAACATTGAATTATGAACATAAGGATAGGATTAACCATTTAGTGCCTGTTTCATGGATTGGCCTCTTCCTATATAATATCATATGTAGATTAACCTCTCATTTCATATCCACTTGGGTGGAAAAAATTACATTATTGTCTAACAATTTATTCCTTTGTTTATAAAATTTTTGACTCATTCTAACTTATAAAAGTTCTAGGTGGAAATTTGCATGACGTGAAGAAAAATTTAAGTATTTCCAATAACATGGCAGGTATTTTTTAAGATTTTTAAAATTTATTTATTTTTAGAGAGTGGGAGGGAGGGAGAAGGAGAGGGAGAGAAACATCAATGTGTTGCTGCCTCTCACACATCCCCCAACTGGGGACCTGGCCCACAACCTAGGCCTGTGCTCTGACTGGAAATTGAACTGGTGATTCTTTGGTTCACAGGCCAGCGTTCAATCCACTAAGTCACACCAGCCAAGTCACATGACAGGTATTTTAAAATGTTTAAATAGATGCCCACTTTTACTAAACAAGAAAACAAAAACAAAACACTCTAAATTATTTTAAGAACATCTTAAATTTCATAATCAGTAATATGACTTTAAAATCACTGGTTCAGAAATATATCTCTCTCTAGTTCCAGATTTTAAAACACTGTAAGAGGGATGTAGGCTGTATCCTCCTCCTTAGAATCACTGCCCTAAAATGTGTAAAGGTTGCTATCATATCTCTGGAAATCTTTTTTTTTTTCTTCAGGATAATATATACTGTTCTTTTAAGCATTCTGAAATGTTTTAAGTATCATTGGTGTCCTAAGATTTAAAGATACACTGAAAATACACTCTTTCCTTTTTTTGTGAAAAAGGAAATTTAGATACACTTTGTATTCAAATTTACTCTGAAATCTACCTTGAAGACTTAAGGCAAATGCAAATATTTAACACCTGGGTACTAGGCAAGATTTGTACCATTCTATATGTAAAAACAATTAATGCTCTGTGAATGAATGGAACCTCTTTCAGACAAAGTGTGGAACAAGAAAAGTAAGCTGAAAACTGTGTCCTAAAGAACTGAGAGGAGTGCTGAAGGACAGGATGGACTGGGGCATGTTGTGTAAGCAAAGCTGGGGGCCGCATGTCCAGCAGGGGGGTGTGTTCAGGCAACTGAAGGCAGAACTGTGCATATTTCACTGCACTTGTGAAGTCGATATTTTTGTCAAGTTGGCAATAAGTTAAAGGAAGGGAGGGAGGGGAGGAGAGGAAGAAAGAAAGAAAGGAAATTTGTATCCATTTATTTTTAGTCCTGGTACACTTATTCCCACATCCACCCCTGCCCCAGACAAATCTATTTAATATTTTGCTGTCAGTTTTTTGCTCCACAACCAAGTCATGCATCCTTGTTCTCATTGGTAGGTATTCTAACAGAAATCTTTCTACTTTTCTTTTTAATACAAAAAATGATAGTGAAATTTCTCTGTTAATGATTCATGTACCATGAGCATTTCCATGATTAGAAAACAAAGAAATAGAAACATTATTGTTCTTGAGCAAGAAATGTTTTATTATTTCATTTATGAAATATGTATTGAATATATTTAAATATATATAATTTTTAGACCCAAAGATACATATACTTTTGTAATTGCTATTCTAGCAAAAACTATTCATTCAATATTAATGAAGAAAACAAAAATAGGATCTTTGATTTCTCCATAGTTAATAACGTTATTATAATTTTGTTTTGGGGCTCTGTCATGATTTATAATAATAATACACCATGAATTTGTCTAGCTAAACAGCTTTTGTAAACAAGTTTTTTACACTGATAGGTAAATCATTACTTCAAAAAGCAACCATGGAGACCATTAAGGCCAAACTATTCATTTTCCAGAATAAATTAAAAAAAAACTAGGAACATGGAAAATATTATGCTCTGTGCCCCTTAGTAACTAAATCCTAAGCTGGGTTTAGGCATTGCTTCTTATACTCCAAATTTGTGGTTTTTCACTGCAAGTGACACCAACATTATTAAAAAATTTGTGATTTTTTTTGTTTTGGTTACTACGAAAATACTCATTTGATGATTAAGCAAAACCATAATTGTCCCATCCTATTTTAGAGATGGATACATTAAGATTTATAGAAAAGAAGCTAACAATAAAATCAACATATAACAATAAAATAAAAATAAAAGTGCATGAATATTGACTTTACTTGCTAGAGCACTTTTCATGGACAAAATGATTTTAATTACAGATGAGCAATTTCAAAAGAATGGAAACACTTAAATGATGCACTTATTTTTCTACACCTGCTAACAGGTGCTGAAATCTGTTTGGATTCTGTGAATACAGATTTCTGTGGCCAAAGTCTCATTATCATAAAACCCAAGATCAAAAAGACTGAAATATTGAGGCTGATTTAGTTTTCAAATGCAAAGCAGCAGCTGGATTAAAGCACAAGGCTACTGGAGAAACCCTGAGAGAAACAACTGACATCTCTCGTCACGGGATGTGCGCTCACACAATGCGCAGACTGATTGGACACACCAAACTGGCAACGTTCATCATGTTCTTATTCTAATAAGTTTCGTCTCAGGAAACTGACACGTGGCAAGCTGCAGCAGGTTATTCTTTCACTCAACAAAGAAAAAGGAAGGTAATTGATACTTGGATGTCATAGGTAGAAATATATTGCTATTGCTAAGATTATACTTACTTTTTAAAATAAAACCATTTATAAAAATGTTTAGTCCAAGTAAAGTTTTTCTACAACATTATATATTCATATGAAGGTATATACATATATGTACGTAAATATGAGTATGTACATTCGTTTATAGAAAAGAAGAAAAAATAAAGAAGGAATGAAAGAAGAAAGGAAAAAAGGAAGGCAGGAAGAAAGGAAGGAAGGAAGGAAGGAAGGAAGGAAGGAAGGAAGGAAGGAAGGAAGGGAGGGAGGGAGGGAGGAAGGAAATTCTTACAAAGCCAGTCATTGATATATTACCCTAATAATCTTATAAATGTTATTTTTCATTTAATATGTATTTTTCTTTACAGGAGAGTGCAAATTCATAAGAAAAACTGATTTACATATCCATAAACATTTGTAAGTTTATGTCAGGAAGCAAAGAGAACTCTGAGCTAATTCTAAAAATGTAAAACACCTAAGCAACTCAAACAAAGAATGCTTTAAAAAGTGAGATGAGATTGATATATACTCAACTTTGATAAAAGTCCACTATAAGAAAAACTGTTGAAGGATAATTACATTGTGTGGCAGAAGAGTTATTAATTGCATTCACTGTTATAATATTGTATAGTTTTTAGTTAATGTTCATCATTAAATTTATTTCTAAGAGACTTCTTTTCTCTCAAAGCAGGATTAGTTCTATCAAGCTATGGAATGTCCTAGGGAACAAATTATACATTTTGTTATTAAAGAGAGAGAGAGAGAAGAGTAGGAGAAGGAGGAAAGAGGAAGAAGAAAGAAGAGGAGGAAGAAGAAGAGGGGCAGGGGAGGAAGAGAAAATAAAACTGATCCACATAATAGCAGACTCCAGTGTTGTTGTTTTAGTTCCTTCCTCCCCGTCCCTCTCTCCCACCTCTCTTCCTCCTCCCCTCCCTCTCATCCACTTCCCTCTCCTCTTTCTCCTTCTCCTCTTCCTTTCCCTTCTTCTTCCGCCTCCCTACTCCTCCTCTTCTTCTTCCTGTTCTTCCTCTTCTTCCTCCTCCTCCTCCTCCTCCTCCTCTTCTTCTTCTTTTCTTCTTCTCCTTCTTCGTTCTTTTAATTTGAATTAAGATAACTAAAGCATGGTTGTATATAAGAAAGTAATATAAGTTTAGTACATGAGAGATATTATGATAAAATTGTAGACCAAGGAGGAAGGCTGGCCAAACAAAACAGCTAAAATTGCTAAAATTTTCATGGGTATAGATGAGGGTAGGGTAAGTGTCAATTATTTTTACTAGCATTGATTAATAATATGAGGACTACAACAAAGAAGATTCATTAGGAGGCTCTTCCTAAATTTTATAATGATTACTTTTTTCATTAGCTATTATCTTCATGCTCCCAATAATGCTTAGTAATTGCTTTGCATTATTTCTTAAATATATTTTAAAACATTAAATAGTATATAGTCTTTATAAAAAAAGGTAGAAAATGCCGTAAAGTGCAGATTTTTAAATAAAATTACTAATTGTTCTAACAACCCGCAGAGTGCCACTGTTAAAATGCATTGCATATCTCCACAGCTATTAGTTTATTTCCTCCCATAAGCAATGATTTCAAGTCCACACACTAAATAACCTGTTTTCCTCTACTTCCTCATCTGTAATCTTTTAAGAAAATTACCTTCACCATAAACTTATAAAGATAAAATATAAAAACCTTTAGAGCAGTAACTGAATAGCATGCTGTGATCAAACACTAAACACTAAGTATTTTTTTTAAACTATCATATCCCAGTTATTTTTCTAAGCCAGGGTTATTCAGTAGAAATAAAATGTGAATATATCCACATTTAAAAAGAAGAAATATTTCAAATAAACATCTAAGATTATATCTCAAGGCACTAGAAAAAGAACAAACTAAAGGAAATGTAGAATAGAAAAACAAGAAAAATCAACTGAACTAAGCTTTTAAAAAATAAACAAATAGGAGAAACCCTTAGGGAGACAATCAAAAAAACAAAAAGAAGAGATTCAAAATCATGAAAGAGTGGGGAAGCATAGCAAATGACACCACAGAAATTAAAGAGATCATAAGGAAATATGAAAAAACAATTGTATGCCAATAAATTGAATAATCTACAAAAAATAAATAAATTCCTAGAAACATATAACTTACTAAGAGTGAATCATGAAGAAATAGAATCTCTGAACAGATTGATAACAAAAGAGGTGATTAGTAATTTAAAATCTCTTCCCCCCAAAAGTCCAGGACTAGATAGATTCATAAGTGAATTCTATCAAGCATTGAAAGAGATAATGCAAATACTTCTTAATTTGTCCCAAAATTAAAAAGAGGGGATACTTCCAAACTCATTTTATGAGACCAGGATCACCCTAATACTAAAGCCAGACGACCACCTCTAAAATAGTAAACCATAGACCGATATTCCTGATGAATATAGATGTAAAATCCTCAATGAGGCATTAGCAAACCAAATTCATCAGCACATTAGAAGGATCATGCACCATGACCAAGTAAAATGAATCTCTGGGGTGCAAGGTCAGTAAACATATGTAAATCAATCGATGTAATACAACAGATGAGCATAATAAAAGAATAAAAATTACATGATCATTTCAAATATGCAGAAAAAATGGTTAACAATATGGAACACCCTTTCATATTGTAATACAAACTGTTGATAGATTCAGTATAGAAGAAATTTACCTCATGGAGTGAAGACTATATATATAGATACAGATATAGAGATATAGAGATCTGTATCTATCTTTAAAGTATTTTACCTGGGGTCTGGAATAAGTCAAAGACACCCACTCTTGCCACACCCATTCAGCATGTACTCGCAGTCACAGCTAGAGCAATTAGGCCAGACAACAAAAACTGTCCAAATTAGTAAAGAAGTAAAATAATTATTGCTGTTTACACATGATATGATTTTATATGTAGCAATATCTAAAAATCTCTCTCTTTCTCTTTCACATACACCCCCAACGCACGCACTGTTAGAACTAAAATTCAAATTCAGTAAAGTTGTAGGGTACAAGATCAACATTCAAATAGTTGTACTTCTATACACCAACAATGAACTATTCAAAAAGGTATTAAAACAATTTCATTTATTTCAATTATATCAAAGTAATAAAATATTTAGAAATAAACATAACCAAGGAGGTAAAAGGCATGCACACTGAAAATTATAAAATACCAGTAAAAGAAATTGAAACAGACACAGATAAATGGAAAGACATGCACGTTCATGCATTGGAAAAATTAATATTGTTAAAATGCTCATACTACCCAAAAGAGATCTACAAATCCAACGCAATTCCTATCAAAATTTCATTGGCATTTATTTTACAGAAATAGGAAACACACAATCCCAAAATTCATATGGAATCCCAAGTAGCCAAAGCAATTTTGAGAAAGAAGAATATTGGAGACATCATAGTTCCCTATTTTATAATATATCACAAAACTGGAGCAATTAAAAAATGTGGATCAGAATGAAAACAGACATACAGGTTCATGAAATGAAACAGCGAGTCCAGGAATTAACCCATATGTACATGATCAGCTAATTTTTGACAGGATGCTAAGAAAACACAATGGGGAAAGAATAGTTTCTTTAGTAAATCGTACAAAGAAAAATGGATATATACATGCCGAGAATGAAGTTGGACTCTTACACCTCACAAACATCAAGTCAAAAGAGAATAAAACATAAATATAAGACAGTCTCTGCCTTCAAAAAGGATGACACAGAAAATAAAAACAAATAAACATGATAACTTAAAATAGGATAACATGGTAGATAGTTACCAGGCTAAAGATATTTCTTTTAGCTTCGACAAGAAATCTATGTAAGACCACACTAGTTATATAAAGAATTAAATAATGAAAGAGTGCCTCTAAAGTGTTCAGGGAGAAAAAGATCCACTCAAATACAAATTTAGTTCAATGCTCCTGGGTGTGGGAGGAGGGAAGACATTTAATACTTTTTATTTTGAGTAGTGTGTTTTTTTATTTTTTACTATTATTTTCCTTTTTTATGAGTTATTCTACTACAGTTCTCCCAATTCCCCCCCTTTGCCCTCTTCTACCCAGCCCAGCCCCTGCTCCCACAGTCACAGGGAAAGGGACTGGTCAAAGAACATCTGTAAATGACCCATGGGCACGGGCAATGATGCGGGAATGGACTGTGGGACATTTAACAAATTTTTAAAAGGAGGGGGAAGTTCAGCAATGTGTGGATGACATGGAAAGTGGATGAGGTAGGGAAAAATACTGCAGGGTCTGTTAAATAGGGCCTTAGCACTCACGGTGATTGTTTGGATTTTATTCTATTTGTTGTGAGAGTCACCAGAGAGTCAGGAGCAGGGGAGTGATAAGATCTGCATTCTGGTTTAGGAAAAACAAACAAACAAAGGAAAACACTGGATATCCAATGTAGGATAATGAATGTGCTACACTGCGGAGTGGGAACCTGGAAATGGGTGGCTTCAACAACAGAAGCCACTGTCTCCCAGCTCTGGAGGTTAGACATTTAACATTAAGATGTTGGCAAGTTGGTTTCTTCTGAGGGCTTCTTTCCTTGGCTTGTAGGCCAAATTTTTGGTGTCTCCCCATCATCCTCCCTCTGTGTCCATGCCCTAATGTCCTCTTCTTAAAAGGATGCCAGTCATACTGGTCAGAGACCACTCAAAGCACCTCATTTTATTCAGGGACTTTTTAAAGGCACTATCTCAAATACAGCCACATTCTTAGGAAGTGGGGAGTTGACCCTTCAATGCATGAATTTTGGGGGAGACATGAATCAGCCTACAACAAGTATCAGTAAATATTTCAAAGATGCTGAGTGGATCACAATGTGGCAAATATGGGTATCCCGACAAGAAGAATGTGTTCTTACTTTCCCATCAAATCGGCTCATTTAACCATCCCCCAAATATACTTTCTGTTTACTCACATAGACACCTCCTCATTCCTATCAACTTAACAAAATTTGACGTGTCTTTCAAGGCCTGATTCAACATTTTATGTCCTCTTCTTCACAGTGTTTGGGTTGAGACCTAAATTGTAACAGAAAGAATGCATCAAACTCCCTGGCACATTGCTTCCTCTCTCAGGTCTCTTCCATTTTCTCTCTCTCTATCCTTTCCCTCTTCCTCTCTGTTCTTTTTTTAAAAGTTGTATTTATTTATTTTTAGAGAGAAGGGAAGGAAGTTAATCTCATGAGCCCCCTACTGGGGACCTGGCTTGCAACCCAGACATGTGCCCTGACTGGGAATCGATCTGGTAACCCTTTGGTTTGCAGGACCGAGCTCAATCCATTTAGCTGCACCAGCCAGGGCCCTCTCTGTTTTTATGTCTCCCCTTTCACTTCTGTCCTCCCTTTCATCCCCTTTCATTTCTACTTTCACATTATACTTCCCTAATATTTTTTCTGGTTTATAGACATTACATATCAATTATAAATAGCTTGCCTAAAAAAATAAAACAATATAATTACTATAAGTGGCCCAACTTATATCCAGTGAATGATGAGGGAATAGTTTTTGATTTCTCATCTTAAGGATGTAGGCTTGACATAAATGTTAAGGGGAGCTCTTACCTTGTTTGCTTAATATGCTGGAAGAAATAGGAGATTCTCTCTCCGCGCCCCCCTTTCTCTCACTCATCCAAAGCATGGAGCTACAAGTCAACTGAGAATAATTTGTTATCAATTCAACTACTGTATCCTTGACTGTTTACACACAGGTGAAATGAAAGGACAGTTAGGGAGGTAATTGCAACTAATGAGAACTTATTTTTTAAGTGATGTTTGAAGTGGAAGTTAACCAGAGAGATAATGGAACTGATTGATGTATTAATAGGCTGAATGACTCATTCATTTGTTCATTCAAAAATACTTAAGGAGAGAATTCTTTGAGGCCAAAAACGAGATATGGCACAGAACAAAATGTAGGACTTTGCCTTCATGGAATTTAAATTTATTGAGGCTTGCAGATAAATTAACGAATAGGAACGTTGAAATTAAAAGTAATAATGTTATGAAAGAAATAAGCATGTTGATTATACAAAGGAGTATTTGGTGAGAGACAGAGTAGTCAGAAACTGGTCTGTAAGAAGGTGACATTTACAGACACTGCCTCTATGACTGAATCCATTAGATTTGTTTTCCACGTGGAGAAAGTTGTCTCTATAACAAAAAAAGCCACAAACTTGCAGCAGCATACAATAATACACTTTTACTTCACTCAGAAATCTGTGAGTTGGGAGTCAAAAAATCTAGGGGGAACCTTGGTCAGAAGAGGCAGGCATTGCTCTGCCTGCCTCTTATCTTCCCGGGACCAGCACCAGGGTGAATGACGTCTTATGATGATTGTGGAAGAGACCAAGTGAGTAAACAAATACTCCCAAGCACATTTCTAGCTTATGCCCAATCATGCGTAATGACATCCAGTTTTGGAAAGTAACATCATTGAGCTCAAGGTCCAGGACCGAATAAGTACACTCCTCCAGTGGAGGTGAGGGGTTGGCTGGTGTGAACATTTCTAAACAACAATCCAACGTACTGGGTAAATGAGAAAAGGGCAACATTTTAGAGAATCTTTTTGCATTCACTCAAAGGCAACACGTGTGTAATTGATTCTGTCTTTGCAATTTTAACTGCCACTTTACTACACAGGGTGAATGCGTGCAGATACTGTCCTCACACGAAGCAGAGGACACCACATGAACCATCGGCACCATCGGGGCCAGAGGTTGGGTGCATAGAACTATTCCTATAGGACTGTTCTTTGTTCACATTCCTGGACAGATTGCAAGAGCACAGCACTTTGTCTTCATCAATGCAAGAATTGATTTTAGCCAAATTAGTCCTGCTAACTACCTCAAAATTTCAAATTTGTAATGTGGTTAAGTTGATGTTGTGAATTTTCCTAATCACTTAGTGTGGCTCAGTTGTTATCCATTCTCCATTTAGTGATAAAAATACTAATATATATTTGACAAAATAATTTTAAGTATTACTGGATTTGAACTGAGAAATGGCTGACTTTAGGTAAAATATTAATATTCAAAAAATCAGTAACATAATTTGTGACACTGAATAGCTGAAATAAGTAATTGCTAATATTGAGGGGTTTCTGTAGTTGTAAGCCTGTTAATATGAACTCTTAATTGTAAAGCTTCATTGAAAATAATTTAATGGCTTTAAACTGAGATGACTAGCTATATAATATGTTAGTAAAGATGATATACAACTTTAAATATTGGTTAGTGTGTTGTTTTTCAAGGTTACAAATCTGAAAGGAGGTGTTTGTAACCTATTGTTACTGAACACCAAGGACTCAGGTTCCTTATATTCAAAGAAAGGCTATACTACTGTATTAGCAGAACTTATAAGAACACTGTCCAAGTGATTTTGAGCTGCCAAGTTGACCTATTCCAACCTCCACTGCCGGGATCCACACCTGAATAAGGTACATAGATGTAGTTCAAATTTATGCCACAAGAGGGTAGTCTTCACACAGAAGAATTGTATTGTTTTGTCTCCCTTTACAGTATTAAAATTGAAATTTTAGAAACTTTGTGAATTGAAGTTGCATTATATAACCTACAGTTTTATAACTGCAAGTATTTAAATCTTTTTTCTATAAGATAATAGAGATAAAAGAAAATATGTGGAGATCAATCAATATATATTAGTCACTATAAAATGCTATTTTAGTAATTATGATCTCTTCTTTAAATAAGTAATATTTTCCAAGTACAACCACTTCTCAAAGAATAGTGTGTTTGTGGAAGTTTTGTGGAAAAAAAGCAGAGAATGTCAAATCACACGTGGATTCTATTAATTTGGGTAAATTACCTCCTCTCTTTAGAGTACACCTAAGCATTTTTTTATTTTTCCACTAATTGAAATATGTAATTGTTTTACTTTTTATTCTACTTGAATACTTGGTTTAAAATATTTGCCAATATCTGTAGCAAGAAAAAATATATATTCTTCTGTTGTCTTTAAATGTGAGTGGTCCAGTGTATGAGATTTCTATTGCAACTTAAAATAGAAGCAAATTCTCATCCTAGATTTATTACTAGTTAGCCAAGAAGTGTGTTTTATGAAAACCAAAGCATTCTCACTGATTGCCTCAGTTGTTTCATCTGTGAAATGAAGACCTTGAATATCCATACCTGGAGATGGTTCCTTGACTTTTTCTCTGTTCCTTTCTTTACTATTGAGAATATCCCTTTTGTACTAGGAAAAAAGTCCTAAAGAGCAAAAGTTAATTCACACTGTACCGGATTCAGCTTTATTCTGGCATTGCTTTGATAAGGATATTGTTTCTCTGTAGAGCAGGTTTAAATGCCAACTGATTTCAAACTGATAATGTTTAAAAGTCCCTTACTTTAGTTTTTCACTGCTCCTTAAACTTTTCACTCAAATCATGAAAGGAATTAGGAATGAAGACTTTAGATCAAAGATAAAATGAGAGCTTAACAATTACTTTCTTTTTGATGTCAAACCCATCCCAAGAATTATATGTAGTAGGAACAGTGGAGCAAATCATGGTATAATCTGTAACTCCAGCTTCCAAACTTACACAAATTCTACAGTTAGCACGCGAATCAACGAATGTCTCTTTAGGAAAAGTCGGATGAGAGGGCTGCATGCGGGGACTGTCTGTCTGGTTGGGGCATCCAGCACCCCATTTTTACTGAGAATCAGGGCAACAGTTTCAGGCACCGTCTTCTCTAACAAGTGAGGTATCAACAAACAGAAGACCGTGAGAGAATGACATTTCCAGCCCTAGTGACATAATTCTTCAGTCGCAAATGTGCATATAGCTGGGCTTCTCTACTGGAGCTTCAAAATAGTATCTCAAGCTCAATTCTAATTAGCAATAAAAGAGCTATTTACTTGGAATTATGTTGTTGCACAGGTGTGTTGCGGCTGGAAAAGCCATTCCACCACTCAGTTCAACAGTGTGCATATGTTCATCTTGTTTGACTTGGTTTATGATTATATGCACTGGAGCCGCCAAATAAATTGTTTGCAAAATGTTAACTACCTTATGCAGAGGAATGGTTTGCTATTTTTTTAGTATATGGCTTTGCTTCATTTGTTAGCTAATGTCTGTCCTTTAAATTTTCCCAGTGACAATCCCTCACTCCTTGTGAGGCAAGAGAATGGTGAATTCAAACATAAAAATGGGTGGGAGGAACCCCTCTTTATGAGATAGAAATTTTGCTTCTCTGTTAGACCCATTCCCCTTACTCCTTAAGGCTAAGGAGGCAAAGAAAGGAAAGGGAAAGCAGGAATATAGGAAGGTGGTACATCAGGCAGGCTGCTAAAGCTGTTCTAAGATACTCTATGGATTCAGAGAATGAGAAGTAGATGCTAATGAGCAGAGAATTACATTGCTTTGTCTACTGTCAGTAACAAAGTGGGGTAAAGAAACTATTGCAATACCTTTCAGCCAGTTTCCTCACCAACAGGAAACAGACTAAGTACCCAAGAAAGGGAGCAAATGTTTTCCTAGTGCTGCCTCTATGCCAGGTGCTCAGTTTCAGCCCCAGTACAACTCTGAAAGGTTGACGCTGTTACCTCCATTGGTCAAATGCAGAATCAAACACTTAGAGAACTTGAATAATTTGGTCTTATTAGTGTCAGAGCATACATGTAAACCCAAGTATCTGCTATTTCAATACCAAGTATCTAAAACAGTTTTTCAAGAACCCTAAGTTGTTTCTCAAAAATAACCAACTAAGCCTCACTGACCTACTCGCATTTTTCCTATACCATGTTTCTTTGTGTAGAAATCTTTAAGGACCTTTTTCTTTTGTTGCTGATGAAAATAGCAAATTCTTTGTCTGTGAAGACCATTCCTGAATCGGGTTACCTGAGTCTGAATTATGTCTCTGTCTCAATAATATATTTTCCTTTACTTTTCTTGCCAGGGGATATTTAAAAAAAGGTTTCTTGAATATTCAAAAAGAAAGAGTTCTGATAGCCACTACCATTTACCTATAAAACAATACTGTATGAAAATAAGGACTTCCAGCTTTCTGAGAATCACTGAAACTGTGGGAATGCGATTCGAAAGACACCTAATCCGTTGAATTAACATTCGGAATGCCTGTGGGCTTTAGCTCAAATCTCATTAATATATAATATCATATTTCAAATCATCACTGAATAAAAACCTCTGATTTAGAAAATATAGTTTTGACAAAAAATTAAAAAGTTTAATAACAAACTAAAGGAAGTTCTGGTAATAATAGCAAAAATTTGACATTTGCCAAACCACTTGATAATGTTCTCTTCCCAAAGCAATAGAGAGTAGTTACAACAGACAAACAGAGATGAAGCCGTTCCTGACACACAATGCAATGACTGAAGCAGCAAGCGTGGGAGGAGATGAGACGGGCGGCAGTCTGCCTGCCCCTTCCTTTTGCCGCGGGCATCAGAGGGGGAGTCCTCTTCAATGGCAGGTTGCATTTTTCTTGGACATTTGCAAAATATGACATTCGCATTCTAAAAAATGGAACAAATGCAATTTCTTAAAAATGCTTTAGTGTTTTAAATGAAAACCACACATGCTGTAGATAGAATGGACTTAAAAATCTTGTGTTCAATTCTGAACATAGTTCAGGTGTTCAACATTAAAGAATCTTCAGTGAAGATTCTTCAAATGAGGTAATTTTTGCCTAAAAGTTGGAAGAAATATGGCTCCTCTCTGCTTACCAGTAAACAACTATCACCATAAAATGTCCACCTCTTGAAAATTTTGGTTCAGAAAAAGAGATTTCCTTTAATCATTCTCAATATGTTCATTAAATTACAAGATCCCACTGAAGTGTTTAAGGATGTACATATACACACGTATACACACAAAACAAGAGTTTAGCATTTAACATTATAAAGGCCTGAGGTCCAGCCTACCTTCTAACAAAGTGGGGACTTTTTTTTTTTTAAGATTTTTTTTTTTAATTTTCAGAGGGGAAGGGAAGGAGAGAGGGAGAGAAATATCAATGTATGGTTGCTTCCTGTGCATTCCCTGCTGGGAATTGGCCTGCAACCCAGGCATGTGCCCTGACTGGGAATCGAACCGTGATCTCTTGGTTCACAGGCCCGCGCTTAATCCACTAAGCTACACCAGACAGGGCCAAAGTGGGGACTTTTTGTAATAAGGTGGGGCCAACCACCAATTTTCTATTAAAAGGACTATCAGGCAGATACCTTAGCAAAAAGTTAAAACATAGTTAAGAGAATTGTTTTTTCATCCAATGATTCTAAGCTTCCATTGGACATCTGAGTAGCTTTTTAAAATACTGAGTCCTCCTGAGTTTGACTCCCAGCACCAGAACTTTCTAAGACTGGCTGTGGCCACTTATCTCAGTTCCATCCCCCTAGGTCAGGGCACATACAAGAATCAACCAATGAATGCATAAATAAGTGGAGCAACAAATCAATATTTTACTCTCTCTCCCACTTCCTCTCTCTCTCTCTAAAAATCAATAATTAAAAAAAATTCCTGAGCCCTGGGTTGCATCCCAAGAAAACTCTATGTAATTATCCTATACTATATTCTGGGAGTTAAAAAATCCCAGGTGATTGCAATGTGTACACACTGAGGATCCCTGACTAAGTCTTGTGATCTGTGGCAATCAAGGCCCCTTATTTCTCCCACCCACGGCACTTGTCCCAGCTGGAGGGTGTCTCAGACTTTACCTAAAGTACAATCAAATGCTGGAGAGACACGCCTCTCCCTACCTCTTACCATATGGAAAAATAATTCTGACACATGGTTTGACTGACTAGTGAGAAAGTGGCCAAGCCTCTTTGAGTTGGAGGCTTTCAGCCCTGCAGAAACAAAGAAACATCAAAAGGACCTGATTGTCCCCACTCACATCTGTCTCAGCATCACATTTCCTTTCATTTTCTGTCTCAGACTCGAATTGGTTTGTCATAGATTTCACCACAAATTCCAGCGGTTGGATTCATCTGCTTGTTCATTTGACTGAGTGTCCTCTCTCTTGATACAATATAATCTATCAGAGCATGAACTTTTTAAATTTCTAGCACCCCAGCACATCACCCACCACACAACACACCTCCAATAAGGATATTTTGTTTGCAAAAGTAAAGAAAAAACAATTCCTTGAAAAAGTGATAAACTAAGAGACAATAGGTGGACCGGTGGCCTTTCCAGAAGAACACGGGCCTCTGAGCACCTTGCGGCCTGTGCCCATCTGAAACAGGCGTGTGCAACAGTGACAGAAAGGAGGGGCTGTAAGGGCCGACCCGGAGGAGATCTGCTCCTACAGGTGGGAGCTCACCCTGCCCTATGGGGCTGTGCGGATCGAGTTTCAGGTTTAATGTGCATCCTTGTAATGTGTTCTGATTTAAGTAGCAGGTGGTTGAGGCTATTACTTTTGCTTCAAAATTCATGAGGAAGAAAAGTCGACCCTGCAGGTAAAACATTGGGATCAAGATATTACCTTTTAGCCGGTCTCCCACGCAGTAGGAGAATGGGCTTAGGCTAGTCAATAGACCGTCCCACTGAGTCAAACTCTGGCACTAATGGTCTAATGCTCTTAGAGATTTTTTGTAGGGATTTTAAATGGCAAGAATTTCTATAGTGGAGAGATTTTTTTAATATCCCAATGCATAATATAGGGACAGAATTTTAAAAAAATTTACATATATATTATTAAGCAGTGAGTGGTGGTTTTGTTGAATGAGTATGTGAATGTGTTGTGTGTTGGTGTATGTGGCATGTGTATCAGTGTATACATATATATGTAAACAATTTTGTTTTGATTTATTAGTATAATATATACACATAAATCTATGTATGTATAAAATTGTGTATGTATATGTATGTATAACTATATCACATATATATAATTAACTGACATACCATGAATTTTCACATTACCTTTTATTCATAGGACACAAGTGAGGAAACCAAGGTTAAAAATATTTAACTATATTGTTTGATGTTGCCAAGCTGATAAGGTGACGAGTCAGAGTATTTGCTCAGAACTTCAATTACAGTCTCATTATGGTATCTCATAGTTTCTTTGTTTGAAGATTTGAAAAGGGAAATGACTCAAGATACATTTCATCAAGAATATGTCAAATCTTTTACTGATGGGCAATGAAAATATGCAAAATTTTACTGCATACCCATCAACGTAGTCTAATTTCCCAGAAATAAATCCAGATAAACACAATAATTTAAAGTTTAATCTTATTGGTGTAAAGAAATATCCAAGAACAAGGAAAGAGTTTAAATTTCCATGAGGTTTTTATATGTGGCATCTCTGTTTATCACAGTGAATTTTGTTCATTATAGTAGAATATACAAAGTTGAGTAAGCAAAGGATTTTTGTCCTAAAGAAGCATTTATTAATGACGCCTCACACTGGCAAATGTGTGACTCTTAGGCAGTACTATGATCCACTTGTGAACTCTCAGCTTTTCATCTTTTAAAAATTCCCTTTTGTCATATTTTCCTTAAAGTTTAAGATGAGAAAAGTTCATGTTCAAGAATTTGTTTCATCTTCATATAACTGTGGTAATTGTGCTTATATTTTAAAGTCATAATTTCTCTATTCACTTTTAAAGAATGTATACTTTAATTAGTATAAATGTTCTTTTGGAGGAGTATCTGAATAAAACAATTGTGTGTAGTTTATCACATGACTAAATCATGTATATAGCCACCGACTAAAATCTCCATGGACGATTGGATGATATCAATTGATCTCCTATAAAGTAATATTGAAAAAAACTTAGAATAGTCAGTATTTTGCGTCAGATTTTTGTGAGATAGTGTTGATGTGGGCGCAGTGTTGGATGAAGCAGGGCAGGGAACTGCGAAGCTGGGGCTCAGTGAGTCGTTATGCAGATGGTAGCGTAGGATGAGGACTCGAGTGCCTGCGCGGCTCTCACTCAAACTAACCACGTGTCAGGCAGTGTCCTAAGGCTGTGAGCCTTTTGGCATGGAGCATCTTCCTTCCATCTGGGTTACATCAACAATGCAATTATAGTCTTGCTTGCTAGAGGAACTAAGCTAATGTAGGGAGGGGAATAATTTCCCTCTTAGCTCTCTGGCTGGTCAAATGATTAATACGACATCGGACAGATTAACACGAGAAAAGAGCCAAATATAATTATCGAAGTACATAGGGTGGTTCCATAAGGATGTAGGGACGAAGAGAGAGTGGGCAGTTGAGGTTTACGTGCGATGTTGAACGAAGGAGAGTGGGGGTTTGTGCTTTGGGGCTTCAAAGGGCAGAAAGGCAGTTCACATAAACACAGAAAGCGAACGTTGGGTAAACGAAGGGGTGCGGGGCCATCTTCGACAACAGAACACAGAGAGGACTTTGATCAAAAGGACTTCGCTACGTTCCTTCCTGTCCATTACACGCTGGTCACACTAAACTCCAGTTACCTGTGGCTATGTCTCCCTTCCTGAAGCAAATCTTCTATCTAAATTATTTTAGGCAGTTAGGGGGAACGTGAAAAGTGAAAGGTTTTACTAAGTCTTTTACTCCTTAAAAATAGCCATCTTGAAATACTCAATACCCTCAAAGACATGTTTTGGGGAGGCAAACTCGGCTTCCCCTCAGTGGCATTGAGAAGCTTCTATCAGTCAATTACATGTTTAGCAATATCCTAAAATAGTTTTACTTTTATGTGCTCAAAAATATTTCCCCAAAACTACTGAGCAAGGAGGTACACATTATATATAAACACACACACATATATACGTATATGTATATATGTTCACACATATATATGATTTTCTTTTAAATTTAAATTGATTCCATTTTGTAGATCAAATAATTTATATAACATTTTGAACTCTTTTAAAGAAAAACAATAAAAATTATAAATACATAATTAGATATGAAGGAAAATTCATATAAAACAAGAGAACTCAAAGTGATTTGCAATTTTAAAAAGATTTTATTTATTTACATTTTAGAAAGAGAGGAAGGGAAGGCAAAAGAGGGAGAGAAACATTAGTGTGTGGATGCCTCTTGCACACCCCCTACTGGGGACCTGACCTGCAAAGTAGACGTGTACTCTGACTGGGAATCAAACCAGTGACTCTTTGGTTCTCAGGTTGCTACTCAGTCCACTGAGCCACACCAGCCAGAGCATGATTTTAAAATTTTTAAAAACTAACAATACAGATATCAAAATACCCAGATATTTTTATTTACACATAAAACCTTTTTATTAATCTACTGCCTGATACTCATATACACTTTTTTTGTTCCTGGTGTTTTTTGGTATCATACTTTTTGATCATGTCATTTTATAACAATGATTTCATAATACTTTCAACAAAGAACAAAGAGATGATGGATCTCACTCAACATAGTTTGTTGAAACTTATTTTCTGTTATTTTGGTTCAGATATAAAATACATGTGACTTTCCAAAGATATGTATTTACTATTTATAGTACTGTAGAAGGATTGCCTTACATACCCTAAAATAGTACAATTTCTATTTCTTCTTCCCCCCTATACCCCCAAAATTGCAGGTGTTATAGTATATTTCTAATTGTTAAGACTGCATTGTAAAGTATACTCCTGAGAAGGGAGAACTTCTGTTTAAATTAGACATGAATAAGAATCCTCTACTAACAATTATATACATCTAATGACTAGAAAAGTTTTCCTGAGACCAGCTTCTGGCCCTCAGTGTCTCAAACTTGTTTCTTCTCAATTATCCACATATTTCAAGTACTGTTTGACAGTGGACATGCTCATATCACTAAATGACATCTGACCAATATCAGTAAGTTGTCAGTGACTGATAAGACTACACATGAAAGTCATTTTTATGTTAGAACAGCTGGTAATAATAGCTCTATTCAAAGTGGGTTTGAATGAGATACATTATTAAACTCAAACTGTATTAAATGTATCTCCAACTCAATTTTTTCTTTGGATCACAAAATTCCCCTAGACTACTTTAAAATATTATGTGGAAGGGATGTGATGAAGGCTAAGTCTAATTGAAAAGTGACAGAGATCTTAAGCAATTGCAGTTAAGGTAACTAGTTTTTGAAAATTTAGTAAGTACATATGGCCTCATAAACATGTTGTTATAGCTCCTCCCAGACTTGGGGAAAGCCAGTGTGCATGAAGGCACCTGACCTTAAGCCTTATTAGTCCCACAATAAACTCTGCCTGTAATTGCAAAGATTATAGTTTTTAGCATATTGCATGTAAAGACTCTTAAGTGTATCTGAAGGACTCAATATCATGATGATTCAATATACCATCATTTACTTTAAAATATATAAATGAGCTCTTCTTTAAGAGACTACATTTACAGTGTTTATTTTCCTCCTTGAACTCAATTTTTCCTCAATTTTCAAGAGAATTTTGTCCCAGAGAAATATATTCATTGTTGAATATTATTTTCTGGGCTGTGTCTAATACTTCTCAAAACTAAAAATGTTCTATACAAAAAATATGTTTCTCAATTTCTGTTTATATTTAACTTTCTGTTTTTGTAGTTCCCATGTTGAAAATATTATGAAAGCTTTTTATAGAATGATTATTTGCATATGATTAATTAAATCATAAATATATTACTTATTTTGAAAAATATTAAATTTTATAAATGTATTTTTAATGAGAGAGCTTTTTCCATGAATCAGATAAATAAAATTATTTAATTTTAGAAAAGGGCACTATTCAGCTTCTAATTATTTTCTACTTTTCCTTTTTATAGATGTAAACACTGTGAAATCTTCACGATGAAAACAAGATGCAGATAGAAAAGATTTGGTTATTGCAATGCTGATGGTTGAATTTTCTCTGAATTATATGCTACAAATCACAAAGTGATCTATTATGGAATTATTTTATATATTTCATCTATAAAGTGCTTTTTCAGTTTTACTAAAAGCATCCTAATTTGAAAGAGAGTTTGTTTTATAGTTATTCAAGTCATGTGCCTCCTCAGTTTCTGGTTTTTGCTAAGTAAACAAACAGCTAAAAAACGTTTCTTAAGACTCTACAACAATTATTATTGTTTTATTATTATTCCTTCTATTAGTTAAAGGCAAGTTTTTTAAAAATATATATTTTATTTATTTATGTTTAGAGAGAGGTAAAGGGAGGGAGAAAGAGAGGGAGAGAAACATCAAAACAAGAGAGATTGATGGGTTGCCTTTTGTACACACCCCAGCAGGAACTGAACCACAATGCAAGTACATTCCCTGGCTGGAAATCAACCCTCGACCCTTCGCTTTGGTGGATGATGCCCAACCAATTGAGCCACACTGGTCAGGGCAAAGGTAAGTTTTAATGAAGCTAAAATTATCAGCATAACTCCCATTAAATTGGAAATGGCATATTTTACGTATTTGGGGATATATATTTTCACAATAATTTAGGGGACAAAGAAAAGTTTGATGATTAAAGCAAAAATGTCATCACCTTCCTCACCCTGTCATTCGTCTGAATTCTAACATCCAACATGATCCCAGTTCAAATGCCAGGTTTTCCCTTTTACAGAAATGCATATAAGATAAAGGAAAAACACTAATCTTTACTTTCAGTTTCATGTACCTTCTCTAATGGGATCTTCTCTGACATCCAATTTTATACTATATGTCATTTCATGCATTTGACCTCAAGATTGAGATGGTTGAAAAGTATGTCTATTTTATGTTTTTTCCACCTAACTTTTTGCAAAGTAGAGTTGATTCTTGAGCAGCTTGGGCATTAGGTATACTGAGCCTGTGCAGTGAAAAATCCACATAAAACTTTCTATTCCCCCAAAACTCAAATTGCTCCTTGGTATTCATAGGGGACAGGTTCTAGGCACCTATAGGTGTCAAAATCAGCTGATGCCCAAGTCTCTTTATACAATGGTGCATTCAGTGAGTTTCTTTTTTTTTTTTTTAAGATTTTTATTTATTTATTTTTAGAGAGGGAAAGGGAGGGAGAAGGAGAGAGAGAGAAACATCAATGTGTGGTTGCCACTCATGGGGTCCCCACTGGGGACCTGGTCCGCAACCCAGGCATGTGCCCTGACTGGGAATCGAACCTGCGATGATTTGGTTCGCAGCCTGCGCTCAATCCACTGAGCTATGCCAGCCAGGGGATGGTGCATTCAGTGCATGCAGTCAGAGCCTTGCTTCTGGGGACTCCAGCCACAGACTGAAAACAGCACAGGTGTTTACTGAAAAAAAGATCCACTTATATGTGGACCCATTTAGTTCAAGCCCATGTTGTTCATGGGTCAACTGTGTATTCTCAAGCTGAACAATTGTAGGAAAGAGTACACACCAAATTTCAGATCTGAGATAGAAACTGTTTCCATGCTCCTCCTTGTACTTTCTTCTTACTCATTTTGAGTGCTTATATCTATTTCCGTTGCACTGTTTTTTAAGATGGTAAGATGAACTTTAAGCATCACTCTGCTAGATCTTCAAGTCCAGATGTCCCACTTTGCTTTGGTATATCTATCTATATCTGTATCCCTATATCTCTCTCTATATATCTTGTATCTATATCATCTGTCTATATCTACCTATATCTCTATCTATATCATCTATACCAGGTGTGTCAAACTCATTGTCACTGGGGACCATAACATTCTCGCGGTTGCCTTCAAAGGACCAACTGTGATTTTAGGACTGTATAAGTGTAACTACTTCTTAACAGTTAAGCAAGAGCTTGGCACTGCCACCAGGTAGAAAGAACATGCCGGGCCGGATAAAAAATGGTGGAGGGCCGGATTCGGCCTGCGGGCCTAGTGTTTGCCACCTGCTCTCTGTATCTATCTATATCTATCCATGTATGAATAAGACTTACTAAAGCAATATATCATTACTGGGAGAATACACAACTTTAAAAAGAATTAGTTTAACTAAACTAATATTGAAATAAGTGAAATGAGCCAGTCAGAGAAAGTGAATAAGTGAAATATGTGAAATAAGCCAGTCAGAGAAAGACAAGTATATAGTTTCACTCATATATGAAATCTAATAAACAAACTGAACTAACAAGCAAAATAGACACAGCCTCACAGATGGTGAACAGGATGACAGCTCTGGGGATGGTTGGGGGATGGAGGGATTGAGCAAAAGAGGAAAATAAAAAAACTGATGGATACAGACAATAGTGTGGTAATTGTGAAAGGGAGGGGTTGGGCGGAAGTGGAAGATGGCATGGGGGTAAATGGTGATGGGGAAAAGACAAGTAAAAATAAAAAATAACAATGAAAAAAGTTAATCTATTTTTTGACAAAAATAATAATTGTAAAAATATATGCAAGAATTTGGCCACTTACTCAAGTAAAGTACTAGACAAGTGCTTCTCAAACTTTAATGTGTATGTAAGTTATTTGAATGTCTTGTTAAATATTCTGTAGTGGGACCTGAAATTATGTAATGTCAAGAGACACCCAGGCGGCGCTGCTGTGCTACTGTCCACAGACTGACTACACTATTTAAACATCATATATATATGTGTGTGTGTAAATATAAGTAGATTTAAATTATATATCTATAATGATATCTGCTGTGAGCTCTGGGTGCATGTATATGATAAGCCTATTCTCTCTCTTTTTTATTGAATTTATTAGGGTGACATTGGTTAATAAAGTTATATACTGTATTTTTCCATGTATAATGCACAGTTTTTTTGCCTAATTTTTTTAGGGGAAAATAAGGATATATGGGTAATACCTGAAATACCATGTATCTGTTCTTGGGTTTTTAATTATTTGTTACATAAAGTTTCTTGTAGCATAATACATTAAAAAATAAATGCCAAAATTATTTTATAATGCAAGAAATAAGTATCTAAATAAAAATAAGTAAATAATTGAATTAAAAAATTAAAATGAGAGATTTTTCCCTGAAAGTTTGGGCTAAAGACATGGGTGTGCATTACACACGGCAGAGCATTATACATGGCAAAATGCAATCAGTTTCATGTGCACAATTCTATGATAGCTCATCTCTGTATCACATTGTGGGTTCACCTTCCAAAGTCAAGTCTTCTTCCATCACTATTTATGCCCCTTTCCCCTTCTTTTACCTCCCTCCAACCCCCCTTCCTCTGCTAAGTACAATACTGTTCTCTGTGACAATGAGGTTTTGTTTTTTGCTTAATCCCATCACCTTTTGCACCCAGCTCCCCAACCCCCTCCTTTCTGATGGCTGTCAGTCTGTTCTCTGTATGCATGTTTCTATTTTTTATTTGTTTATTTTGTTCATTAGATTCCGCATATAAGTGAGATCATATGGTCTTTGTCTTTCTCTGACTGGCGTATTTCACTTAGCATAATCCTCTCCAGGTCCATCCATTCTGTTGCAAAAGGTAAGATTTCCTTCCTTTCTTATAGTCGAGTAATATTTCATTGTGTAAATGTGCCACAGCACTTTTATCCACTCATGTACTAGGGCTATTTCCAAATCTTGGCTGTTGTAAATAATGTTGCGATGAACATAAGGGTGCATATATCCTTTAGAATTAGTGTTGTGGGTTTCTTTGGATATATTTCCAGAAGTGGAATAATAATTGTGAAATAAAATGAACTATTACATGGTTTTATAACACTCTGCTGTCACCTAGCACTTGCAGAGAGAATAAGACAATATTTTCAAGATTAACCTTTAAATTATATCTTTACACTTTTAGCAGCTTTAATACAAAAGGAAGTGGTCTGGCTGGTGGTGTTCAGTGGACTGAGTCCAGGACTGTGAACCAAATGGTCTCTGGGTCGATTCTCAGTCAGGCCACATGCCTGGGTTGTGGACCAAGTCTCCAGGAAGGGGTGCTCAAGAGGCAACCATACATTGATGTTTCTCTATCCCTCTCTTCTCTCTAAAAATAAATAAATAAAATATTTTAAAAATACAAGTAGACGAAAACATCTTATTTAATAGCATAAATTAACCTAAAGACAGTATTGTTCACTGAAATAAATTAAAAAAAAACAGACAATGATTTTGACAATGTAAAATTGTCAGTCATTTGTTTCATAATTAAAATGACCTTATTTTAAGGTGGAATAAGATATATAATGTAATAAGCATGTTTACAGTTTTAAATATAGACTGTCATGATAGGGCATTATGCATGATTATCTTATGCACTGCATTAAATTTTTATGGATGGTGCAACAAAGGGGACACAATTCAAAAGACTAAATAAAATTCTAAATCTAATATTCCTGTTTTGGCAAGGTATTTGCATGGGTTATGAAAAAACTGTACACATAATGATTGAGTTTAGATTATTTATATCATATTAATTTGCACATCTAATTTAATGAATAGAATGAAAATCTCCTGCTCTCTCTACTCTCTTTTCAGTCCAGCAAGGTTGACCTCAAGGCTTGTTTCCATTCATTGACTGTGTGCCCTTCACATCTACCTTTCAAGCTGCTTCCTGCCATTGCTACAGTGTGGATTTTCCAGAGAAAATGTACATTAGCCTGCCAGGGCCTAATTCATAAAATATTTCTAACTCCACAGATTAGTTTGAGCCATTTTACAGCACTGGAAAGTCTATGCCATAAAGAATGCTCCCTCTCATTCCAAAGCCATTTGAATTTTATTTGTGCCTCTGAGGAGGAACAATCCAAACTGATTAGAATCCTCAGACACTGTGCATAATGAAAAATTAATTGCATCAATCTTTTCACTGTAGTGGTCTTAACAACTCATTTTCAACTGGTCATTTTTCCACCTGCTCACCAGGGCCCAGGCAGCTGAGGCAAGCATAGCTCTGACATTTATAGAATACCAATGAAGCTAAGGTCACCAGTACATCAGGCAAGTGGGAGCTGAGAATCCTGAAAGAGACTCAAGCTGTTTGGATGAGCTAAAACTATTATGTGACAGTGGAGGGCAAATGTATGCTATGGCAACCCATCTAGGCATGGTTGGAATTAACAAAATAGGAAGGAGAGGAGAAAGTCTAAATCACCAACAGGGAAGGTTAGAGGAGCGCTACCTCAGTGGAGACCGAGCATTCTGTCCCGCCGGCAGTGGTGATACATCAACAATTGCATGCCAGTATTAGTGCGGGTGATTCGATAGGGCAGATGGCTACAGTAATACAATGTGCATATGTCAAAATGAGGCTTTTGCGTTTGAAATAGGGCTGTAATTCACTATACCTTGTGAAATACACATTCCAGTTATCTTTTTGACAATACCCTTCATGCTCTTATTGACAAAGTTTACATCAAGTTGCTCCTCCATGAAGTTTTACGTCTTTAAAGGGGTGTCAAACTCATTTTAACCAGGGGCCACATCAGCCTCGCAGTTGCCTTCGAAGGGCTGAATGTAATTTTAGGGCTGTATAACTGTAGCTACTCCTTCACTAGGGGCAAGGAGCTCGGCGCTGCCACCTGGTAGAAACAAGGTGGCAGATACAACAAGGTGGAGGGCTGGATTCGGCTGGTGGGCCTTGTGTCTGCCACCTGTGCCTTAAGCAGATTCTTATACCTACAAGTTTTAAATAATTTTCCTACAAGTTCCTTATAATTTTCTAGGTCTTTCTACCAAAATAAATACTTCATTTTCTGGAGTTTCTTGGTTTTATCCTCCAAACAAACACATAACAAACAAATGTGCAAATTCAAGGCAGTGACCTGCATTGGATTCATTTCAGATATTCACCATGTTCCACAGCACCTTGCTCTTCAAAGTGTGGTCCACAGAACAATCACAGGAGCTGCTTGGAAATGAAAACCCATTGTGCCCAGTCTCAGACTTACTGCATTACAATGTACATTTTGACAAGATCTCCAGGGGGTTTAAAGCAATACTTCTTACAGTTTAGGGAGGCAATGCTGTACATAACTAGAGGGGCTACCAAAACCCAGCTTTCCTGTGCTCGCTCCCGCACACTCCAACGCAGTGGGTCCGGGGTTGGCCCAAGAATCTGTATCTCTAGCAAGCTCTCCGTGATGCTGGCATGCTGGGGCTGTGGAACACACTGCGTTGCACTTCCTTAAGAAAAGTTACAAACACGAATAAGTAAAAGTCTCATTTTGTTTATTTTGGTTCATTGTTGAGGATGTGTTACTTTGTTCTTTTCTGTATTTTGGGGGGGTTGCAGTGGGTATCTAACTAATATGGGAAAACAACACAGAGGAAATTTTAATTACACACAAAAATGTTTTCAGGTCTTAAATTTTAGGGTTTCAGGCTAGTAAGGGGAGGAAAACATCTTCCCTATAACACACACTGATGTGCTGGGATAATGGAAGAAAATCCTGTTGACTCCACCACAGCCACAGTCCTGAATGGTTCTTCAAGTAAAAGCTTGTAAAAGAAAGAAATATAGGCTTGTTTTTTTAAAAAAATAAAATAGAGGACCTTAACTTTGATAGCGATATATTTTAGTTATAAGTTATGAAAAATTTAATGTAAAAGAGTAACCTAAAGGATGATATCTTGAGAAATATTGCCCTTCTATGAGTTAGTTTTATCTTCAGTAGGTAAGGATATAAATGTGTGTTTATTTTAAAAATACCAAGACCAACATCTAGATAGATAGTATTGTCTCTTCCTGAAAACCTAAGCAATTGGTATGGAAGATAATTCATAACACTTTTAAAAGATTTTATTTATTTATTTTAGAGGGAGGGGAAGGGAGGGAGAAAGGGAGGGAGAGAAACATCAATGTGGGACCTGGCTTGCAACCCAGGCATGTGTCCCGACTGGGAATAGAACCTGCGATCCTTTGGTTTGCAGGCTGGCACTCAGTCCACTAAGCCATACCAGCCAGGATGAGAGTGTATAACATTTGAAGAGTCATTAATCAGGAAAGATATATTTAAATGACTCAGTTTACAACTGTAAGTCACCATGATACCTTTGCTTTCTTTCATATTTTCTTTCAAGATTTTTTCATATGTTTAGTCATCAATCTTATGCCAAAGATAATTTCAGTTCTTACGTAAATAATTCATATGTGTAAAAAGAATTAAATCATATTGGTAAATGCAAACAATGCAAGGTATGTTTGTTTATATAATCTTCCTTTTTACTTTACTTTTGAAATGTAACTGATAGTGATTACCTTGACTCCAGTATTCCCTGCACCATTTACAGTGGCGTGCAGTGTTCATCACATTATAGAAAATGAACTCTTGCTTTCATAGCCAGAAGCCTGAATTTTACTCATGCATTATTTATTAATAGTTTTATCAGAAATGTATACCCCTATTAGAGTACAATAGAGATTTTACATTCCTGAACAATTTTATTTGCCTGCTGATAAAGTAAAATTTTCAGGAAAGTAAAATATGATGTTCTTCCCAATAAGGAATTTCTTTAGCTCATTAATTAATAAGGAAAACATAAGAGTTTAAAACAAGTTCAAGGATAATCTATAGAACATGCATGTATAGAAAAAATTAATAATGCCAATAGGAATTTGCTAATAGATGAAAATTGATTCATAGCCTAAAGGGAAATACAATATTTATAATAATTATTTTCCAGGGCTGAAAAATTAAATCTCTCCCAGACACAGTTTATTAATATTTCTATGGACAAGTATATTTTACGTTACCATTGGCAACTTATGGAGTTATAAAATAGCCCATTAGAAGATAATCAAACAAGCATACACTTACAGCACCAGATATATCTAGTTTGCTAAAGCACCCCAAGTAATATCAATGCCCATTTTAAAGTTTTCTACACTGTTTTCTAAAAATGCAAAGTATTTTGAGAAAATGTAAAGAAAAAGTATATATTATTTTTCCTAAGAATGAAACTTCAACACAACTCTGGACCTAAAATTTATGTGGAATGTAATCAAACGGTAAAATAAAGACCTTTTAAAATGTAAATATTTTAGATGAGACTCTTACATGTGTAAAACTTAATACCTAAGTTTGCTTCATTCTTTGAGAATTTGCCTACCCAGAGTTAGCACTCCTCTGGAGAGAGCATATACTTTTTTTTACTAGCCTGGAATTAAACTCTATAAGTACATTAAATGTGAATAAGTAAGGGATTTTTATAACAACTTAATATAAACTTATCTAGTTGTGATAGGCCTGTAGGTGTTGCAAATACTTTTGAGAAAAAAATCTTCAATTATCCATTTACAACAGATAAATTATGCTGATATTATTTAATTTGTGAGGTTCCAAATATGGCCTTTGATTCTTTAATTATAATCCTTTCCCATTCTTTTTAGAAACAAACTGAAATAGTAATATATATCACCAAACAGAAAAAACTCGTTGCTTAGGTCAGTTAACAGCTCAAGCCATTCATTTGCTATAGTTGTGGTTGTTGCTTGGGGGCAGCAGGTAGAGTGAGATTCCTGCCTTTTCTCCCTCACTGGCAGAAGCCGGCTCTAAGACTAGCCGCATGCATGCATGACCTCATCCTTCTAACTGACACGGGCTCTGAGTCAGTGAAACAGGGTCAGGTAAGAATAAGTAGAATTTTTGTTTGCTCTTTTCAGTGCACAAGGTCACATAATATAGGTGAAATCACACAATGGCCATTGTTATTCCTCCTCCACTATCCTGAAGTCCAAGACTCTGATTCTCCTAAGTTATTACCTTTTTTCAGTCGTGAAAAAAAAAAGAAGACGATCCAGGTGGAAAGCTGGAGAGTTACAGAAATCCTCTTCTCTTTCAAAGGAGGCAATAGAGACTGAATACAGAGAAAAAGAGGCTTGTCATAAAATTCAAGATGGTGTGACTATGAAGTACTTTGATCTATCTGCATAAAATAATAATCTTCATAGGTAGCATCTGTAAATGTGTTTCCCTTCCTAAGCTTCAAATACTTAATTAGAATCAACAATGATGATAAGGGCTCTGGGAACTAGAAGACCTTTCTAGGCACCTGTACTTGAGGATTAGAATCTCCTATGTGGTTATATTTTTTTCCTTCATTCATGTAAATTCTTAGTAGCATAGTACATGGAGTAGTATACAGAATATTGTCTTCAAAAATACCCAGAAGGGATGAGATTTAGAGAACAAATGGAGAAATTAACTTTTCACACAGAACATCACTTTTTTTAATGTAATTGGAAACCAGTTGAGTGTTGATGGTGCATGCATATTTGTAATTTTGTTAACAAAAAACATGGGGAATTTATTTCCACTTGACAGATTATGTATTTCTGGGAAGTGAGAGATGTCCCTGTTTAAACCAAAAGATAAGAACGGTACAGGAGTAAAAAGGGTAGCTGCAGGATCTCTGCCTCCTCCAGCCTCACTAATAGACTCTGATTATGTAAGTTCTACTTTACATCACTACAAATTTTCTCACATCATCCTTCAAATGTGCATTTTCCAAAGAAACCCCTTTGGGATGTTCAGTTGACAAGAAAGTCTCAGTATACATGAAAAATATTTGGAGAGCAATTCTTGACAGGCGTGTGAAAAGAATTCTGATTTTATACTCAGTCGGAACCTGCGACATTTCTTCCTGTATTCCCGGATCGCTCTAGCCTCTTCTATGCCTTGTGCACATGTAAATTAATACAAAGCACAGTCGAAGAATGGAAAGTCCTTTACCAGATAATTTGGCAGGACAGGCACAAAATTGATAAGTTTAATTTAAGTTTGCGTCTTTTCATGAATAAATAATCAGTAAGTTAATAGAAAAAACCTTTAAATATTCCATATGCTATTCTGCATCGAATTTTGAAATGTCAACCTTGGCCAAAATCTCAGTATTTAGGTGTGTAGAGGAGCTTCAGCATGTTTCACAAATGATTCGATTTTATCTCTCCTCTCGGCTCTGCTCCATCTCTTCTTCCCGCTCTTTTAAGAATCATTTTCTAAATCTGAAGTATGTTCTGAAGGTCAACTAGGTTAAGGTACTGCGGTGTTACTATTAAGTTATTTAAAGGTCACATGCATATCCAGATGTTCTTTTGTTGCATTGCAGTTGCTGTTGTTAGAGACACATGATTAGGTTCTAAAGAAATTTCATGAAGACCTTGGTGTGTATATGCCCTACTCACTGTGGTCATGCAGTTTGCCAGCACACATATTCACACCACATACACTAATGGTTGCACATAAACCATAAAATCCACTGAGTAATAAACCTACCTTCTAAGTGTGTTTTACACACTGCCTGACTATGGAAACCTTTGATAAAACACAAATGTGTCTGATTGCATAAATCATGGGTTATGCAAAAATTACCACTTTAAAGATCCCGGAATGATTGTTTTCTATATTCTAAAAACAAAATAGCCCTGCCTTAATTTTTCTTGGTATTTTAAATAGAGTTTGAATGGCACATTTAATTCTATACATCATATTTTAAAGACATTGCAGAAAGTGAGTGCCCAGCTGATGGTGATTAGGATGGTGAATGTTCTAAAGCTACTTTATTGAAAAATAATTAAAGAATTTGAGGGCACAAGCCTTTGAAAGAGAAAACTTGGATTCTGTCATGTGAGAGGAAGTAGGCACACTGTACAGCTGCAAAGGCAGAAATGTAATCATGGATGAGAGATACAAACTGACTCTTTTTTAGCCTCAGCTTAATGACAGCTCTACCACAAACTGAAATATCCAGACATAAGTGGAGTAGGGGAGTGCTGCCATGGCCAGTGACCCAGCAGAGCTGATGATGAATTTGTTGTTTTTGTTTTGTGTACCTAATAACTGACTAGTCTCTGAGCTAACCATAACATTCTTTTCTTCAAAAAATCTTGCCTGATGTACTGCTTCTCCTCAGTGCTTAATCACAATGGTATTTAATGTTCTTTATTATACTTATTGCATTGTTTGTTTACTTGTATGCTTCCCCTACTACCCACAGTTCTTTAACCCCAGCGTCTACCATAGTAGTAGATTTAAGGAGCACTCACTGAAATGACTCCTGTGTTGTGATCTCTAAGAGCACATAGACTAATTCATGAGGACCCACAATGAACCACCTGATGTGGCAGCTGGGAACAGATTCTTCTCTTCTCTTTGAGATCTCATGAAATATATGCTGATCAATGATACAATCACATATGTTGGTCTTGCCAGTTTAGCCCACATGGCAGCATCTTTCTCTGGTAATTGGTGAAGACACTGACCCATGTAACAAGAGAAGAAAGTTTTGGTCTCCATAAACCAATACCTACAGACTTAGCATAGTGATTAATCTTTGAAAAGTGCTGGGTAAATACTGACCCTTGACTAGCCTTTTGAAACATGCCTACCTTTATGGATAACACAAGCCTTTTCTTTTGCACAAATCATGGCCCTGACTTTTTGATGTAGCTGCCAACTTGGAAGTTCAATAGACTCCAAAATAAATCTCATACTTATTTTTGCCTTGGGCTTTCCATTGTAATAAAGGCCACAACTCCTAGAAGTCTTTCTTGATTCCTTGCTTCTTACTTTTTACATTTGATCTGCTAACAAATTGGGTCACCACCATCTCCACAGGTCATGGGTCCATCCTCTTTTGCTCTTTTCTTTTGCCATTGCAGACCAATCCTGATGTGGACCCCGGCTCATGGGGTTCGTCACATTTTGGATGAGACATGTGACATTCACAAGGACTACCTAGTCCTGTGGAGGAGAAGGGAGAGCATGGCTTTTCTCTCAAGGGGAGCAAAAGTTGCGGCCTCCGCCATGGCAGGCCTTTATTTCTTTTCTGGGCACATTACATGATGGTCCTCATTTACTATGCACAAGTTGGCTTCAGGTGGTTACTTTTTACAGAAAAGAAAGGAGATGCTGCTGCTAATCACATCACAAAAGAAGGATATTTGCAAATGCAAAGGGAAAAGTGGTTACACTGGTCCTTGGATGGTTTAGCATGGATTTTAGGAAGTTACAGTAAGCACTCACTGTTTCAATTCAGGATGAGGGAGTTTTAGCAAAAGCAAGTCTCTTAGCAGCCTAGGTACATTGCAGGCCTGATTCCCCACAGGAGAACCTACCAGTGGGCAGGGGTCCTATGCATCTCCAAGTGGGAGCTGGGCCACTCCATGCAGAACGGTCTCCTGCACAATCCATCATCATCTCTCTCTGGTTTTATCCCAGTAGTCTCAGACTGAGCTTGACTTCTTGCATGCCATTTATCCCATTGTCTAACCAGCTACAAAACTGACCCCTTTGATGACGTCCCATTGAATTTTGATAGACATATGTACTTTCTTACCTAGCTAAAATACATTGAATCCCATGACCCTTGTCTATTTATAAAACTGTATTTAAATTGATTGGAATCAGTGAAGATACAATTTAACATTTTGCAATTTCACTAACCACCTGAACCTGATTTTATCGTTATAATTTAGTAATCCTTTTTAAAAAAATAGGGCTCCCAGAACTGTATGAAGTTTGAGCCCCAACACTTTTCCTAATCAGGCTTCTCCTCATTTGTTCTTGGCTAAATGTTTATCTTTTCAGGAAGAGATTATTCTCCATTTCATACGTTCTTTTCACATCCCTCACTGTCATTTCATCATATAACTGAACATAGTCTATAACTGTTAAAATTTTAATGTTTAGTGTTTTAATGGTTTTGTTCATTAAACTACCAGTTCTGAGACCATAGAGAAGATGCCTGCCTTATCTACTACTTTTGCCCCATTGCCTAAAATATAACAATGTGTAAATTTTGCTAAATAAATTCATGAATGAAAAGATAAATAAATACATTTAGGATTTTGTACAATATGTGAGACTTTGGATTTATAACAAATGGCATTCATCCCTTTATTCTTCTGGATTCTTACAGAAGGTAAGGACAAATAGCTTTAAAATATTAGTTAACAGCTTTTGAAAAGAATTTAAGCATCTATATTCAGATAAAGCACGCAAAGAACACATTATCCTGTCTTTTGATAATCAAACCATTTAATAGTCTAAAAACATGTTTTCCTAAAGTTTAACTAAATGATCAAAATACTATCTGAATTAGTGAAAACAAATTAACACATGGGTGGAGAAAGCATACAACCAAATATGAATATTGTACTGGAAAATCATATGTTTCACCCATAAAGTAGCTCTGTAAGAAGTGTGATTTTTATCTTTTCTGTAAATGAACATAGACAGAACTTTGATGTCTGGTTCTGCCCTGTGAGAGAAACTTCATCTCAATAAATTTAAGTCTTTTCTCCTATTTTAAGGCAGCTTTAACAACACTAAGTTGTTTATGGGATGCTCTTCTGTCTGGGGGCTATCTGGTCATTTGTTTATCCTGGAGTCCTCTGAGCAAATATCATCCTACCTGAGGCTGTCCATTAACCTCTCTGGCTTTTGGCCATCATTATACAAGGTCACAGTGCTGTTTTTCTTTTGCTCCTTGTTACCAGTCTTCTCCAGATTTGGCTCCATTTGAGCATTACCAATCCTCACTTAGGCAAGGAAAATCATTGAATATTCCTCTTTCGTCTGCCTAGTGGGTATATCTGATGCGGTTTCCCACTGATACAGACACATAGGTCATGATGGTAAGTGGGACCTCTCCCTTTACACTCTGGTAGACACAGCATCTCATCTCCCTTTCTACTCTTTATAGCATAACCATAAAAATAAACTGGAAAATCCTTTTTCTGTTCTCAAATCTCAAATGTAACTGCTTTTTTATTGCAGAAAACACAGCTGATGAAAATGTTGGTTTTCCTTTGTTTCCCCCTTCCTAAAATTCCAGAAATTTTTACGAGTCTTGTAGTGGAGTACTGTTTACCTACTGATAGTGCCTTCTCTATATCCTCTGGGGAAATATTTTTAAAGGCTCAAATATGGAAATTATAGATGTTCAAATAAATTTTAATGTATTTTATTCTATATTTCAAAACTTTGAGATGCAAAAGCCAAGATTTAGCTCTGTTATTCAGTTAGTCCTGCACTTATTCTGGAACAGCCTTCTTCTAAGGGATAAAAAACTTGTCTAATTGTTTTAGACAATTAGTATCAAATCAGTATGCAAATGAGTATCAAGAAATACCAATGGGCAGGGATGTTAATAATGTAGCCTAAAAATCACTAAAAACTTTCTAGAAAAAAGTTACTATCTAATTGTTTATATATAGGCCTTGCCTTAATAGCAGAATGGATTATCTCACTCTCTGTCTCTCTCTCCTCTCCCTCTCTCTCTCTCTCCCTCTTCTTTTCTCTCTCTCTCTCCCTCTTCTTTTCTCTCTCTCTCTCACTCTTGTTGCACAAATTACCCAGCAAGACTCTTCTAAGTGCATATGAATTGTTACTTTCTATAACCAGTATTTTAAAAAGCCATAAAGATCCTTTGAGTACCAGGACCCTGAAATAATACAGTTTTCATTCTAAGGTTCTCAAATCTAAATTTTATGCATTTCTTTGGGGATAATTTATTTTATTCCAGAACATTTTAAATCTCGGATCTGTGGCTTATTCTAATTTGTGTGTTAAAACTAATATTTTGCTAGAGAAAGCCACTAAGTAGAAATGACTTAATGTTCAACGTACATTAACACTATGGAAACAGGCCAGATTTTCATGAGGAACGAGCACATCAGGTTCTCTAGCTATTCATCATCTGTAAGTTACAATGCTGCTTATCTCAGTTATACTGATCATTTTGTTTCCAGATCTTCCTGGCTATACAAGTTCTTGGTCTTTTACTTTTCATTCTCATGTCAAAAAAATTATTAACTTTCCTCATAATGAGAACATTCAATACTTCTGATTTGAAAACTTCATTTTGGGAACACATCATTGTATAATTATTTTCTACATTTTAAATATATGAGACAATGCATTTTATCCTTTTATCATTTTTAAGATAAAAACTGGACGTTGAGAGTGTTAGGTGTCAAAGGAACCAAATTAAAAAAAGAAAAAGAAGTATGTCAGTTTCTGAAAATGCAACCATGCAGCTGTGCACCATATGTATACGTGAAATACACCAATTGTATGTCATTAGAGAAGAAGTGAGAGAAAATCTGCCTAAACTAGTGAAAAATTGTCTTAACCAGTGAAAATCACCTAGACTGAATAGAAAAGCCCATGCAAGAAGTAGGACCAACACCGATTGGAATCAGAGAATTAATTTGTCATTATTGTATGTTGGCTTACTTCCATTGATTCTTTTTCAGCCTGTATCCAAAAGTTTGAAAACATAGAAATACCATAAAGCACAATTCTTTAGAGGGCTATGGATATGACTTTTGAAGTTTAAGAATTATAATTTTAGATTTTATTATTAATTTTTTTCTAATAAATTGACATGAACTTTGTACATAAAGTCTTAATCGAGGCAATCTATTTTGCTTTTGTTTTGTTTTTCTAAAAACTAGGCTATGCGAGGTCTGTCAAGGAGGTATCCAGCCATGTAATATGGAAAATAGAGACATTTATGGAAGAAGATATAAGATACAAGAAACATTGTACATAGGACAATGATGCCTCAGTCCCCTTCAAAGTAGGCACCTTGGGACCTCACACAGTTCTCCCAATCACCATTAGCTGCCCCATTGTATTTTCCTGAATCTCACAGACAGTTTGAAATCTCTTCTGTTTCAAAGGTGATTTTAGATTTGGGAAAAGCCAGAAGTCACAGGGCACCCCATATGGGCTATAGAGGGGCTGAGTCACCTGGGTGATTTGTTGTTTCACCGAAAAGGTCTGTGAGAAGTGAGGCATGAACAGGTGTGTTGTCATGATGAAGCTGCCAACCCCCAGTCGCCAATAACTGGCCTTCTGAATCATCTGAATAGTTTCTGCAGAGGAATCTTCAAGCTTAACACTACATTTGATGCAGACTCGTTGCTTCACTTGCTCAGTCATTTGGAGTGTGATGGCCACACAGTACACATGCTCACTCAACAGCTTCTACAGCCACCCTGCCAGTGAAGTCACCATTGTTCACAAATGTGTGTTCCAGGCCATTCTCCTTGACTGCCAGGATGCACTGATGTTGTGCAAAGCATTCTCTTTATATTAAACAATGGTTGGACTTTTTCTAGGCAGACTTTGTGTATAGTCTTAATTTGGAAAAATATATTAAATAACAAATACTTTATTTATACAGGCATATCTCACTTTACTGTGCTTTACTTTTTTGTATTTTTGCAAATAGTGCTGGTTCATTGGCCAATACATTAGCATTCTAAAGACAAAATACTATAAACATACCTCCTGAACCAAATACTTGGCCATGTATTTACATTTAAAACAATATTTTAAAAATAAAAAAAGAGAAGATAAAAAACTATTTTTAAATTACTTTTTCTTTTATGTTTGACATTTTTTTGTGGCCAATTTATTCACATGGGCTACTAGTTCTAGCTCCACAAACCACTTGTCTAAGGATGGCCAAAAAGTTCATTTAGTTTTGGGGCTTTTTTTCCATGAAATAAAAGACACATTTTTTGTTTTCACCAATAACTTTATTGATTTGGATCTTTTGAGAATGCTGGTTATCTCCCATGTGATACAACATTGATTGTTCTCAATTAACATCTCAATTTGATTGCTATCAACTTCAGCTGGTTTACTCAACCATGGAGCATCATCCAGCAAGAAATCTCTAGCATCAAATTCCACAAACCACTTTTGACACATTTGATCATCAGAGCACTTTCTCTACACACAGCACAAATCTTTTGTGTTGCAGTTGTGTTTTCATATTTCTTGAAATAATAAATCATAATATGTTAAAATGTTGTGTATTTTCTTCCATCTTCAATATTAAAATGGCTACATAAAAACTCATCAGTTTGGATAAGTTCATTTTTTTTTAAATTCACTGATATGACAGTTGTCACAATACAATCTAACAAAATTGTTTCAAATGAAGTTAAGGACTACTAAGTGCTACTATAACCATATTTTAAAAGACACCAAACAAAATTTTTGGCCAATCCAATACAACTAAATTCAGAAGTCTTTACCAATTGACACTTAATATTAAAATTTGGATTAATTTTTAGATGTATAAATCAAACAGAAAGAAGAGATGTGATTTCAATTTATAGTTAAGAACAATGAGAAAGCTCCAAAATGTGGATGAATATGAAATATAATATTGAAAAAAGAACTCTTTTGCAAAATACAATTTTATTAAACTTTAAAAAAATTATCTTACAATTACAACAAACTTATAAAGTACATTAAAATAATCACCATAAGAAATATGTGAGATTATGGTTAAAAAGATAAAATTTTCTCATGAATAATAAAATAATTGAAAAAATAAATATATATGTTCATGGATGGGAAGGTTCAACATTAGAAATATATATATTTCTACAAATTAATTTATTCATTCAATGACATCTTAATCAAAAGCCCAATACAATTTTTAAGGAAAATTATTCTTGATTTTAAACTCATGGAAAAATAAATGCACATAAAAAATAAAAGGAATGTATATTTGTTATTTTTCTGAATTAAAATAATGTTGCATTCGTACAAGTTGAGTAGCAGACCAATGTAATGGAATAAAAAATCCAGAAATAAATTGGTGCATATAAATTTCCCAATGAGCCTCAAGTCTTGTTAATGATGCCCTTATGTAGTTCCCTGCTGTAATGAATAGTGGTGATCTTAGTAACCTACAGGAAATTGAGTAAATGGCATGCAACTTCTGAGGCTAAGTCATAAAGACTTCGGCTTTTATGGCTTGTTCTCCCTTAGATTACTCATTCTGGGAGAAACCAGAACCATGTCTTAGGGATACACAAGCAGCCCTACAGGAAGTTCCACATGATGAGAAAATGAGGCTTCATGTGAACAGCTTGCAGTAAGTTGACAGCAAAGTGAATGAGCCATTTTGGAAGCAGGTCCTTTAGTACCAGTCAAGCCTTCACATGGTAATGGGCCTAGTTGACATCTTAGCTGTAACTTCATGGGAGAGGCCAGCACCACCAAGCATGCTGTTCCCAAATTTATGGCCCACAGCAATTGTTATATAATAAATGTTTATAGTTATTTTAAGCTACTAAGTTTTGAAAGAATTCCTCACATAGCAATCAATAGCTAATACAATTATTCTGTACCTGGAAATAAGATGCTGTCATAAAAATTAGTGTGGAACAAATTGCTTAGTCTCAGATGCCACACAATTTCTGTGATTAATACAATACCTTATTGGTAACAATTTAGGCACATTTAATATAAAGAAAAAATACACAAATGCATGAATACTGAAAAGGCAAGACTCATTAATTACCAGTTTGGAGGTTGGTTATCACTGTTTTTTAAAAATTAGCTGCCTAATGCCCTGGCTGGTATGGCTCAGTGGATTGAGTGCCAGTCTGCAAACCAAGGGGTCACAGGTTCGATTCCCAATTAAAGCAAATGCCTGGGTTACAGGCCTAGTCCCCAGTAGGGGGCTCGAGAGAGGCAACCACACCTTGATTTTTCTCTCCCTCTTTCCCCTCCCTTCCCCGCTATCTAAAAATAAATATATAAAATCTTAAAACAACAAAAAAGAAATAAAAATTCGCTACATAGTATAAAATTGATCATGACCTTAAATTCTTGGAACACTAATTTACTTGAACTACTCTTGGCTAATTGTGTGTGTGTGTCTGTGTATGTTTATGTAATTTAATTACATTTTTAAAAGATTTTACTTATTTAATTTTCGGAAGTAAGAAAGAGAGAGAAATAAGGAGAGAAGCAACAATGTGAGAGAAAAACATGATCAGAAGGGAACCTGCAACCTAGGCACATGCCCTGGCCTGGAATCCAACTGGCAACTTTTTGCTTTGAAGATGATGCCCAACCAAATGAACCACACCAGTCAGGGCATAAGTATATATGTTTTATTAATGCTAAGTTCACGTCCTATTTATTTCTCCTCCAAAGACATTCGCTTTTATGCAGTTTATTCACACACACACACAATAATGTGATTTATTCTATTACTCATTCAAAGGCTTAAATGTATGGACTTAAGATACACTCATTTACATTTGATATGTATATATATATATTTTTGTGAGCAAAACCCATTTTTATTTATTTTTTCTTTAACTTTTTAAAATTTTAATTGTTGTTCAAGTACAGTTTTCTGTATTTTACTCCCATCCCAGCCTACCTCCCCAGCACTCCCCTCCTTTCTCCCATTTCCACCCACCCCTAGTTTTTGTCCATGTGTCCTTTATACTTGCTCCTGTAAACCCTTCCCCTTTTCCCCTGAAATTTCCTCCCCTCTCTGTTCTGGTCATTGTCAGCCTGTTCTCTATTTCAGTGTCTCTGGTTATATTTTGCTTGTTTGTTTGTTTTGTTGTTTAGGTTCCCATTAAAGGTGAGATCATATGGTATTTGTCTTTCACTGCCTGGCTTATTTCACTTAGCATAATGCTCTCCAGTTCCATCCATGCTGTAGCAAAGGGTAGGAGCTCCTTCTTTCTTTCTGCTGCATAGAATTCCATTGTGTAAATGTACCATAGTTTTTTGATCCATTCATTTACTGATGGGCACCTAGGTTGTTTCCAGCACTTGGCTATTGTAAATTGTGCTGCTATGATCATTGGGGTGCATAGGTTCTTTTGGATTGGTGTTTCGGGATTCTTAGGATATAATCCCGGCAGTGGAATTGCTGGGTCAAAAGGCAGATCCATTTTTAGTTTTCTGAGAAAATTCCAATGCATATATATTTTATATGAATATATCTCATTCACTCTGAATTCTAAATAGATCATATGTTATTTGTCATCCCCTTTTTATTGGAATTTGTTTTGTTTACACATATTAGCCATAATAAACACTACAATGATAAACATTCATATGCAAATCTCTATTTCCCTGTGAAAAATCTCCCATGGTATATGTAGTTAGAAGTGAAATGTCTGGGTTTTAGTCTCTGTATGTACACATGCACTTCCTCACATATCTAAAAACAGTGTTCCCAGAATGTCGGCATTAATATGTACTCTTACCAGTACTGCTTGAAGCTTCCTGCTGCCCTACATTCTTGCCAATATTTATTATCGGATTTAACATTTTGTTTTTTCCAATCATGTGTGTTTTATTATTATTTTAACTCTTTTGCATTTATTACCAATGGAGTTGAACATCTCCTTGTATGATTATTTGCTATTTGACTTTATTCTCTGTTAATTTATTATTCTGTATTTACTCATTTTTCTATTGTATAATCTCTACATTATTATCTGTTATTAATTCTCAATAACAATCTTTCATTGATTTTGTATTTGCAAATGTTCCCATTATATTACCTTTAACGTTGACCTTTAAAAATTTTGATAAATTTCAATACCACTTTGTGAATAAAAACACCCATCACAAAACGAGAAATACTTGACAAATTGATGTTGCTGATGGGCCCAGTAATCACCCTTTCTTTATCTATGCTTTCCTTTTTTATTAAATTTATCAAGGTGACATTGGTTATCAAAATTATGTAAGGTTTAGGTATACAATTCTATAGCACACCATCTGTATATTATATTATGTGTATACCACCCCACGTCAAGTCTCCTTCTACTACCATTTTTCTCATTAGCCTCTCCTTCCCCGAAATACGTGATCACCTTTCCATATCACTTTGATTATGACTATCTGGTACTACTTTCAATGAGTAAAATATTAACAGATTTCATGCACAAAAAGGCTCAGAAGGGTGCTCAAACTTTTCTATATTACTTTTTCTTTCCATCATCTGCCTCTATTAAGAGAGCACGCTTAGTATTTAGGTTAGTTTTCTTTTGAAACCCTACTATTACTATAAGAAAAAGTTTAGTCTAGCACACCATAAGGTGAAAGAACATGTGAGCGGAAGTGATTTGTCCTGGTTGTGGCCCTCTAGACCACCCAGGTCCCAGCCCCCACACTCTTAGTGAGCACAGGCAATTTGATCATAACTCAGGAGAACTCCCAACTGAACTATTTCTAATACCTAGGCAATAAAAAATGTTATTGTTCTGAACCACTCACTTTGGGGTATTTGTCACACAGCAATAACTAACAGACACAAGATAAAAAGTATATGTGTCAGTGTTCGATGAGAGGCAAAAAAAGGAATTAAGGGATTAAGGATTTACTATTGAAATTGGATCTTACACACTTACCAAAGGAGCTAGTGTGATTAAATAAAATTCCAAAAAGACATTGAATGACAAGAGTCACCAACCAGATAATCTTAAAAAGCGAGCCAATCTTACCACTACAATGAGACTAAGGAAAATCTCTTGATGTGTTCCCATGAGGAGCCAGCTCCATAGGCCCACGGCCTGTATCTGGGGGGAGGGTCGATGGCCAGTGTTGGTCAACAGTTAGAAAGAAGAGCTGAACACGTGTGGAGGAGTAGATAAGCTAGAACTTGTTGGCAACTGTTAATGTGTATGTTATAACACTGAACCACAACAACCTTCAGAGGTTCTAATTAGCTGCTGCTTTACATCCACCTTCTAAAGCTCACCACAAGTTTTATTTTGGTCAACTTTAACATTGACTTTGACAAAATTCCAAAAACCAGTGTCTACTCCAATCAACTTGGCTTTCATAAAAAACTGTTTTTAACTGTAGTTAACATTTAAATAAAGACAATAGACTAATGGGGGGTCTGGTCAGATCACTGGGCAGAGTGGAGGGATCCTCAAGACAGCAGGAAAGGTTGCACTCCCTGAAGTAAGGGAGGGCTTTCGGGAAACCTCAAGGCTGCAGACAGAAGTCACCATGAGAGCATGAAAGATCTCCTTTCTCCCAGATGAGGATAAACAACGAGCATGGTTTGTGACACACCAGAGGTAGCGTGCACAGAGTATGCATGGACTGAAAAATCACAGCAAATGTGTATTGTGGAGGTGAACATGGTGATGCTTGCCCTGGGCAAAGACATTGTGCCCCTGCACGAGGCTAGAAAACCCTCCTACTTGCTTCTGGATCATGGTGGCATCCAGAAGCAAGTGGCTTCCCAGGGGAAAGGCAGAGAGGCTATGCAGGCTGATGCGTGTGATGAGCATTAGTCTAGAATGACTGGCAAACTAGACACTCCCACAGAATGCTGGATTTGGGGGCAGAATGTTTAAATGGAGGGTATGCAGAAACTCACTCTCTGTCCTCTACCTATCCCAGTCGGGAATTGGGAGTCCAAGCATTTCTGAGCCAGTGGGACCTGGAGACAGCGTGGCCAGGTGACATGCTCCCCAGGTAGCCAGGGGAGGGGTAGGCACCCCTCCATGCAAGAGAAGTGACAGGAATGCTGGTGACCATCACTGCGCTGTGCAGTCCTATCCAGCCAGGCACAGGCACCAGCCAGCTGATGGCTGGAAGGATGGGGCACAGATGCTGCACTAGCAGGCAGCAACCAGAAAAAAGGGCAGAGCATAGTGAATAAGACACCAGCAAACACAGGCACCAAAAAGTGCCTGGAGCCAGACAGTGACCAGGAACCAGCTAAGCAGGCTGGATAATCATGCAGAGCCACTGGGTTATCGCAAAATAGAGTATTTTTTAGGAACTGGGAGAAGGAATTTCAGGTGCAGCCTTAAACTGAGCTGACAAAGGGTGGAGGGGTAATTTTCCTTTGGGTATTTTAAAGAGAACGGGCATTGAGGCAGAAGACTGTTATTCTTCCAAAATTATGTAGCTTTTAAATAAAAGACTCCTTTCCTTTTTCACCAAAACTTTGCCTCTGGAATTTATGGGTAGTGGGCAGCAGAACCCCATACAACTGTAAGAGAACGATAGCAAAATCATACTTCCACATTAGACAAAGTAACCAGTTCTCGTACAATTAAAAGCACATAAATTCTTTCCCCCAAAGATGATTCGAAAGTTTCATATTCCACTTTGTCCATCTTTGAGTGGTGATTCATTTATTTCTAGCTGAATGGAATTCCTTCTTTGATATTCTATAACTTAAATATTGAACTATCATATGTTAGTGGAACAAGAGATGAAGGGAGAGGCTTTGGAGAAAACGAGAATATAATTGGTTAACATTAAAATACAGAAAAATGCTGCTATATCTCAAACTTATCATTCCTCTAGCTGTTCACTTGATCATAGGTAAACTGATGTCTAAAATTTCTTCCAATATATATTCCATATTACCTTGTTTCTCAATATTTGTTTCAATTGGTCACAATAGCTTGTCTAGTGTAAACTACCATCATTTCTAAAGGGTCTGTATCATTTGCAGTCTTGACTGTTTTGAGATTTTGAATGATCAATTAATTGACTTTTATAACTTAGCTGTTATACTTAGGAGCACTCAGACCACTGTAAGGTGTCTAGGTTAAAATTCCACTAATTCTTTTGAGCTGCATAAGTATCCAGTCTGGTGGACCACAGTGGTGTTTTGGGGGTCACCAAGAATTAGAATCACATTGGAATCAGTGTCTAGTAACTTCTCCAAATCTAGTAAATGACCATAGATCACTCTGAGGAAGGCTACATGAAAAATTTTAAACTTGTCAGTGCATCAAGACCTTTCCTCTGAAGCACGCATCCTTTTCTAATTTAAGGTGCATAAGGTGTTTGAACTGGCTCAATTCTGAGAATTGTTTAAGTAGCAACTCTTTATTGTGATTCTCATCAGACTTCTGTTCAATTGCCCTGAGCTTTTCTACTTTGTACTAATCAATGAAAGATAGTAGGTTGCCTACCAATTGCAGTCCAGGGACATCATGATCAATTAGCCAATGCAAATGATCTCTGTGTACTCATTATGGTAATCACACGCACCTTGACTGTAGTGAGTAAATGTTACCACTTGGCCCTTGCCCATTTCAATGACAGCATTTCTCACTGTTATTCCTTGCAGGCAGAGACTAGCCACTATAGAAATGCTAAAAGATGTCTTTCCTCCATTCTTAGTATATCTCTCAAAGCCTAAGAGCATTCTATGCATTTTCCTACAGGATATAATTAAAAAGATAAGTAAATCTTAAATAATACATTTACTCCAGCTTTAACTTTATTTTTGTCTCTGTATATATCTTCTTCTACAGAACACCAAGAACATGTGGCATGCCCACAGACTTTAGTGTAGATCACTTTCACATCCTGGCTTTAGCTAGCAAACTACCAACCTATTGGATTCCTTTCCAGCCACTTAAGCTAACACATTGAATCCACAGTTTCTGCCAAAGGCTTCCATGTAAGGAAACAAAGGTCCGTGGCTAAGTCTCTGGGAAGCTGGCAAGTAGACACACTACCCAGAATTAGGTGGTAAGTGTGGGAATGGAGTTTGTCTACATGATCTGCAACAAGGAAGTGAGAGAGTTGAATGTGGAGCAAATAAGTTGAGGACAACCTGGAAACACCCAATACTTCTGCATTTCTCTGTATCTACCCATTACCATTCTGACCTTAAGAGAGTGATAACTACTGCTTTACTTATGACTTCTAACTTCTAAGCAAATTTCTCCCTCAGTCAGTTCTAACTTGAAACTATATACAAAAATGTATTCTGGGGAACACAGTTCCAGCATAATTAAGTTGACATAGTACAAACCACCACAAAAGGCAATTTTATTAACATCAAATAATCCATATAAAGTAAATCCAGGTCAAACAGCATATTTAAAATGATACAATACAAGTATTTCCATTGATATTGAAAAGGCAAGGAATATCATAATCACTATTATTATTCAATATAAAAATCCTGCTCAATGCAAATAAAAAATTTAAAAAATATGTAAAAATGGATGAGACAAGAAAACCTTATAAAATAACCATTTACACAGAAAACCTTAGAGATCAATAACACATTAATAGTTTGATGAATAGTGGATCAAGATATATTTATCAAGGAACTTTCTCATCACTGTAGTAGCCAATTGAAATATAATAAAAAACCTATATTATCTGCAACTGTGAAAAAAACTATAAAAAATCTAAACATGAACCTAACCTTAATCCATATAACACTACTCTAAAAAATTGTCATAAACTTGGTGGCTTTAAAGAACACACATTTATTTTCTTATACTTGGGGAGATCAGAAGTCCAAAGTCAGTATCACTGAGTAGAAGTCAAGGTATTGACAGGACCATGCTTCCTCCCCAGGCACTCAGGTAGAATAGGCTCCTTCATTTTCCAGCTTCTGGTGGCTGCTGGAGTCCTTGACTTATAGGATATTATTCCAGTATTGGTGTTCGTGGTCACATTGCCTTCTTTTCTTGGTCTAATTACCTTTTTCTTTCCTAAAGACATGTGTGATTATGTCGAAGGACCACCCAGATAATCAAGGATAATTTCTGTTATAAGGTAACATTCACAGTTTCCAGGGATATGAACATGGACATCTTAGAGGTCATTATTGAACCTACTACAGATAGTGTTTTAACAATGTTAATATACATATTAGAAGTTACAAATAAATAGGGATATTGTTTTCATGGATGAAATAACCACATATTACAAAGATGTCAACTTCCATAAATTATCTATGCCACTTCTATAATTCAAATCAAAACCCAAGCTAGATTTTATATATTTTAGTTGTGCAGACCAATTCTAAAAGGTATGTAGAAAAATAAAGATTTACAAATATGTAGAAAAACTCATTTAACAATTCACAGTTCAGGCAATGCTTCTGTATAAATATTAAGAAAATATTGAAAATTTATGATAACTAAAATTGTGTGCCACTAGAAAATATTAAATTAATGGAACATAACAAACAAAATAGAGATATTTACATATGCCATAATTGTTATTTGATAGAAATGTTAACAAACCAGTTAAATACAAAGAATTTTTAAATAGTTTTATAAAATCTGGCAAAGTATATGGATACAAATAAAATTAAAACCCTAACTTACTTCATATTAAAATGTAAACTCCAGAAGTGTTAAAAATCTAATCATAAAAAGCTATAACTAGAAAAAAATGACGAAGTATTTATGACACTGAAATAGAAAAGAATTTCTTAAAGACGATACAAAGGACAAAAATCACAAAGAAGAAATGATAAATTTGATTATATCACAAAGATAGTTCTTTAATGAGTCATACATCAATTTATATAGTGCATGCATTGATATACAGGACAATATTTAGAAGGATAAATAAGAAACTTTTAATTGATAAAATTGATTTTCAGGGTGTGGTTTTTCAATGATTTGTGGGGATTTCAATGATTTATGTAATAATTTTTAAGTGTTTTGGTGAAGCATTTATTTATATATTATTGTTTGAATAAAAACACATACAACTAAGAAAATTATTAAAAAATATCCAAAAGACCTGCTACCATAGGTAGCCCTCAGCTGGAGCGCAGACTGCGCTGACCACTTCAGCGGGGCAGGCAGAGCAGAGACTGAGCGCAGGATCAGCTGCGCAGGGATTCACGGGTGACCCTTGGACTCTAACTGGCTCTCCGGATGTTCAGGCACTGTGTCCATGGTCAGGAGTCAGGCAGAGTGCTGCAACGTCTTTAAGCTTCCTGATAGAAGTGGGTCCTGCAGCTCCCCTCTCCCTGCTACCATAGACAGCCAGGTGCACCGGGGAGTCTCTTCCTTTGGCCAAGATGGCATGGGGAAGGTTCTTAAACCGACTGGGCCAAAAGCTAGAAAGATGATGGGCACAGCCAAGCACACCAAAAACTAGCAAGATAGTTGGATAGAGGGGGAAAAAAAACCCTCCCCGCCCTATCCCTATAAGAACTGCTGGCTTCAGCAGGAAAGGGAGTTAGTCTTTGAGAGGAGGCGACACAATTTTTCCAAGTTGCGGCACCTGACTAAACCTCTTTTCTTTTGTACCAGCACCTGGGTCATAAGTTTGGCTTTCCTGCCACAGGCAGCCAAACCTGCGTTTTTGTGATAGACCCACCCAGTATTCGTGGGTTTCAGAAATTTGAACTAGTTTTCTTTTCTTTTCAATGCCTTCCTTAATTTTTCATATTTCTATAGCGAATATGCATTGTTATAATAAAAAATAAAACCTAATTTAATTTAAATAGAAAAGAATGCCTAGTTTATTTTCTTTATTGTCTCAATTATCTTACCATAAAAATAAATAGAGGTAGTTTTTGTAGCACTAGAAATTAATACAATTCTGTCAAATCATGACTGACCAGTTTAAAACCACTCAAACCTTAGATATTATTGCAACAACAAAAGTAATCTGATTTGCATACTTTTAAATATTTTTCAGGTTGCAAGGTATGGAAAACATAACAATAACATTCTGCATTGAGGATATTTCCAAATTTTATATAATCACAAATAAGTCTTTATGAACTACCTATCATATTGTATATCAATTTCCATTATAGCAGCAGAGCTGTAGAGTCAAACATGAGACTTCTGAGTGGAAATACAATAGACAACTGCCTTTACATTAATAACAATAATAGCCTATTGTTTTGAATAAAGTCTTCTACTAAATTTGGCTCCAAACCAGAATTACATCAAACTGATGAACTCATATTAGGCTAAATGAGATAATCATGTCTTAGGCCTATTCCAGATGACATTTTTTTAACACTAATTCAAGGTCACAAATAAAATTTTAATTAGCTTCTTTAATGGCAGATCTATCAAAAGGAATGAAGAGAAAATAAATGTGTACCTTTGGTAAGTATCAGTGCAAACTCAGGTGTCACTGTTTCTAAATTAATTCAGTGGCGATTGTGTCTTTTTTTAACATTTCACTACACAGCTGTCCTTTACATATAAGAAATAAAAAGATAATGTAGACCTTTCAAATATAAACACCCACCTGATTTCCTTTTTTCTTCCTGAAGCATCCTTTATTTCTTCTCTTTGTGTTAATATGGCCATGCCCAGCAAGGTGTGTACTATGACAGTCAGGATAAAAGGACGTAGAAAGTTCCATCTGCTCAGATATTTTTATGCCATTAGGGCACATGATATTTTTGAATACCATCCTTGGATTCACTCCTTCAGGGTAAATAAAATAAGAGGCATTCAATATTCATATTTAAGTTTAAATGCCTGTACATAAGTTTTAAAAGCAGTTTTTGTAATGTTTTTGTTCTCCAAGAGGTAACATGGGTCATTCACATTGAATAGGGTGATGTTAAAGCTAGAAAGTGAGTTAATGCTCATCTGGTTCAATCTGTTCTTTTTCATGGATGAGAAACAGGCTCAGAGACAAAGCGTTGCTCCAGGTCATAAAATTACAGGGTGGTTGGACTCTTCTAACTCTTAGCACAGAGTTCTTTTCCCTCAAATTACAGTACTTCCCTTTCCCATATTGATCGCACTTTCAAGAAATGTAGGATCTGATCTTATGCAACTGTTGTCTCTCTCAAGTTATTTGAAACTCTCTAGAAAACAAACAGGATGACTATTTGACATTTTCACCATTAAATAAGGTGATGTTTCTCGTCACAGCATAGATTTGCTTGTTTTCAAACCATGAAGACCAAGAGCTATGATTGTGTGGAGCCCAGTAAATGAGAGAGTACTGACAGAATGATTTAATACAACCATGCAAAGTGTCAATTATTAAATGTTTCATACCCCGTTATAAAAGACAAGGAGAGATAAATTACCGCTTTGGTGACACATTAGAAAATATGCTCAGCAGAGACGAGGCACCTGAATTGTCAAGTTAGAAATGACCTCATTAGAAGAGTGAGAAGCATGGGGAAAGAAAGACACAAACAAATAGCCACATGCTTTACACTGAATGACAGTGAGAGGTTATCTTGATTTTCCTGAAATATTTAGTAAACACTGCACTCATTCTTCAGCAGAATTTGGGCTCTATAGGCTCCCCAAAATCTCTAAGAGACTCTCTAATATTTTTATAGCCAGTATACTTAATATGGATTCTTAATAGCACTCAAACGAAGATAATAATATTTCAAATTAGATTAAGGTAGATAGCATATAAGCGTGTTATCATCTCAGTAGTTCATATAATCCAGTGATCAATTCTCTTCATCTATATAATAAATAATCTTATCTGTATTTAGTGTTTTTAATAATTCCCATTATCTTTTTCCTTATATGTTTATATTTTATGGAGTGTCATATAAAGTAAATTATTTTGACTTGCTTTTTCCTCCTGTTTCACGTTAATGCACACACAAAAAGAGAGAGTATAGGGTATGGTAGCTTGACCTTACATATTGATCTGTATGGGAGGTGGGGCAGGGGCACCAGGAACCACTGTCAATTGCTACTCTTTCTTTCAAAGTCTTCTGTTCTTTTCCTTTCTTTTTTATTTTGTTTGTTTTTGAATGCAAACAGACCTTAACAAGAACTGCATGTCATATATATTATATATATTATATATAATATCTATCTACAATTTACTTCATACTTTGTTTAAAACTTTTGACGAAAGCTAGTTTGATTAAAACTTGAGAAAAGCAGAGTTTTTCTCTTTTTAATTAATGGTTGTGGACTCAACTTGAAATTCAAAGACAGAAAAATATAGAGTAAGAAATTGAGAAAACAAATTTTAGCATAGAATCAGCTTTTCTCTTTTTCTAGTATAAATTCCTCTTAAAAAGAATAAAACACATCAGTTTTAAGAAACTTTACTATACAGTAATATTGTATTTACTATTTATTATGTGTTAATTGTGGCCTAATAAAATTTCTGACTTTTATAAAATTCTACAAAACTTGGTTCATTTTTTTTTCTTTTAAATTACATGACTAGGTAATGATTTTCTATGCAACTAACTCAATGCTTTATTTCATTTAAGAAGTGATTATTTTCTGAAGTGGCTTATTGAAGCTTCATGCACAATGACCGATTAAAACAACATTTCTGACCTATCTATGTATAGATTTCTGTGTATCAATGGAAACCTGACCAGAAGTATCCAGCCATGTAACATGCAAAACAGAAACATTCATTGAAGAAGATATATGAGATACAAGAAACATTGCACATAGGACAATGACCCCCCAGTTCCTTTCAAAGTAGATACCTTGGGACCTCACACAGTTCTTTCAATTGCCATCAGCTGTCCTGTTGTATTTTCCTGAAACCCATTGACAGTTGTGAAATCATTTCTCTTTCAAAGGTAATTTTAGTTTTGGGAAAAGCCAGAAGTCACAGGGCACCAAATCTAGACTGTAGAGGAGCTGAGTCATCTGGGTGATTTGATGTTTCACCAAAAGCTCTGCATGGAACATGCAGCATAAGTGGGTGTGTTTTTCCGATGAAGCTGCCAATCACCAGTTGCCCATAGCTGCACCTTCTGAATCATCTGAGCAGTTACATGAATGTGTGTGACTCTGCTATAGATGTTTTATAAATAATACAGAGGACATACTGTTACTATCATTTTGAAGATCTCAATCTATTTAATATTAACCATCTGAAAATGTATCCATACTGTTTTTTATAATTTGCCTTTTATAGTACATTGAAAGAATTTTTCTCATTTCGATTTTAAAATTATTGGGCCAAAATAACTTATTTACTGTGAATTCCTTGTTATGAAAATTAACACATATTTAAGAATTCTTATACATGAAGAAAACTAACTTTCAAATGAAAATACATCATCTTTCCTTAAAACAAAACATACTTTGTTTTGTTTTAAAAGCAAACAAAAAACCCATCAGCAATTGCACTATTTTATATATACCCAAAGAAGCTGAAAACTTATGTGTGCATTAAATTACATCTACATAGATGTTTATGCAACTTTTTAAAAATTTTATTTATTTATTTTTAGAGAGAGGGGAAGGGAAGGAGAAAGAGAAGAAGAGAAACATCACGTGTGGTTGCCTCTCATATGGCCCCTACTAGGGACCTGGCCTCTCATATGGCCCCCACAGGGACCAGGCATGTGCCCTGACTGGGAATTGAACCAGTGACCCTTTGGTTGATAGCCTGTGCTCAATCCACTGAGCTACACCAGCCAGGTCTATGCAGCTTTTTTAATAATTGGTAAAAACCTGGAAGCAGCCAAGATGTCCTTCAATAGGATAATGCATAAATAATTGGTGGTGCATTCCATACGATATATTTTAATTTCAGTGCTGCAATGTTATCACTGTAAATTAAAGCTTTCTTCATGATCAATTAACCCCAAGGTAAACTGGGAAAGATTTTTAAATTACACAAGTAGTTAACACAGAGAAAGATCAGAGTGAGTTATAAAAATAGTATTGTGTTATTACAGTATTTTGGTTGGCCTTCCTTTCAGATAAAGGCAAGTGTTTATCTCTCTTACCATCTTACCATCTCTCTTTCTCATTGTATTTTGCAATTGTTCTTTAGTATAAGCCTGGATATGACCCAAACCAGGAAACTCTTTTGCAATATTGAGTTTTGGATGTAATAAAGATCACTGGTAACTATGCTCACCCTGTTGGTCATTTGTTTATTTACTTATTTAGTGATAACATGCAATCTTTACTATGTTTTATTGTAGGATATCTAAAGGATAAAATGTGATATGTAGATTTGACAAAGAAACATTTGTAGGCAATTTTGTTGAAAACACCTTTCATATGGTGGTGTTCCTTTTTTGATTCTTAAAATGTTTTTTAATTACTTATGGCCTTAATGATTTAAAGTACTATATGTAAAAAAAACTTTCTTGAGTGTCATCTCAAACCTTTAAGAAAGCATTTAATTTTTTCTATTGATACATTTATAAAGATCACAGTCATGGTTCTTTGTTTTTTTCTATGAAAAATCTAATAGATTCGAGGTGCTGTCAGTTAAGTATCTTAGAGTAGTGGCTGAGACTGTAGTGAAAGCAATCTGATGTAACTGGGTTTAAATTCTGACTTTTCCAAATACCAACTAGTGTGTTTGAAAGATTTGTCTAATTTCTGTGTATCCTAATTTGTAAAAATAAAATCACAATTAAAATATTAGAATATACTTCAAGATTTTCTGAGAATTAAATAGCTTCATATTTGTAAGATACTAATTATAATGTCTAGTAACTGATAATACTAGTCATTTTGACAGTGTGTAGAGAAGTAAGTTTAATAGCCGACTCAAGGGATTGAAAGGAGAAATGGCTGGAAATTAAGTCTGGATGCCTCTGCATCTTTAGCCAGCACCACCTCAGGGGCGTGGCCAAAGGCTACCCTGCCCTAAACAATGTTTATGTCGATCACCAGACAGTTTACTCAGATCAAACAAACGGAGACCAAACATCTTCCCTGCAAATCCATAATCAAGGAAAACTATAACAGAAAGCCTTTTCCTACAAAGTTCTAGCAATATTACATTAATCTTCACTTCACCTTTAATTTTACTTCTATTAAGATTTGAAAACAAAAGATTGAAATAGGTTTTTCCCCCTATCTGTTGGCTTAGCACAGCCTCTTACCTCAGCAATAATTTAAGTAAATTATGTTATAGAGACTAGGTAATAAGGATGATAGTTCTTTCAACTTCCACTTGTATTTTTTTGTGTTTTTCTCCCCATGTTTGAAGCGATTTTTTAAAAGTGCTTTCAACATAGGAACAGAATCGACAACATGGCGTGTTGGAAGCGATTAATGCCTGTCTAGAGAACACAGTGAGGCATGAGCACCGTCAGTGTTACCCAGGCGATCATTAATCAGTACCTCGGCACAGCCTGAAGTGACTTTTTGTGATAATAAAAAAGAAATTTTCCCCCAAAATGTATGTCAAAAATGTGTTTTGCAGGTATTTCTCTGGAAAGAAACAGTTTTAGATGAAAGCATTTCTTTTCATGTGAAATGAAACATTTTCTGATTTGACACACAGCATGTCAGTTCTATGGTGGTTAGGAAAATATACCACTTATAACTCAAAAAATGAGCAGTGGTTGTAAATTATATCAAAACCCATCACACAAAGAGAACGTTCTTCAAGCTAGGTAATACCACATATATACATAAGGGTTATCAAAAACCCATTAAATTTGACCCTTTTAGGTTTTCCAGCTGAGATTAATTTCCCAGTGTAACATCCCCCTTTTTCAGAAAACCTTCCTTTCTTGGCTCTTGTTCTCATGGGACCTTCCCACCATTTCCCTGATAGCCAGGGGCTAACCAGCAATCCTTCAAGATCTCGTAAGGCATTTCATTTAAATTTATATTGAGAAATTTACAACCTTATTAAATTGTCTTCCCCTGAGATTCATTTTTGCCGTGTTTCATTGGTATGTCATTTTAAATAGGTGCCATTTAAAAGCTTGCCCCATATTTTTATGGGCCACACTGCAATCAAATAAGGTTAAATCAAAACCTGAACATCTCCTTGTGGATAACCAAAGAAGATACTTTTCAATACTTTGGTTTTGTATTACTTACTTACTCACATGTGCTGCTTAAAGAATCTGTGATTCCTCAATAAATGTAAGCCTAAATCATATAATAGAGGTAATGATTATAAATGATTAATAATTGTGTCCATATTTTTAAAAAATACTCAAGGATCTCATCATTTAACACTTTAACAAGTTTTTGTCTTGTTTTTAATTTCAGCGTGGTCCACTTGACCACAGAAGCAGTACTTCTTGATCCTGGTTGTCAGTTCAGGCCTTCCTTCCTCTTTTCCAAAGTCACGTGTCATTGGAAATCTGAAAACCCAGCAAAGACTCACGGCTCAGCTCATCTGTAATAGTGAGTACTGAAAATTCCAAAGCCACATGTACCTGAACAAATTATCTTTTCTTTATATCCTATTGAGAAAGATTAAATTATTTCGGAACAACTGAGGTTCCTCCAGTCCGACATGTTAGGTGTTTCCCACTATAGGAGCCTTGGGAAGCAGCTAAAAAACATTAATATACAACAGGGACCTTTAGCAGCCATCCTCAGCAACAAAACTGTTCTGATGATGATAAAAATGACTGTAGCAGACTCTCAGGGCTGTAACAAAGTACCAAACTGGGTAACAACAGAAATGTAGTTTCCCAGAGTTCTGGGACCCTAGGAAAGAACCCCTACTAGCTTCAGGAGGTGGCCAACAACCCTCAGCATCCATAGTTTGTAGCAGCCTAATGCTAATCCTCCAGTTTCCTCCCCCCGTGCCCCGCCAACCTGCTTCTCTACCCATCTGCTTCCTTTTTTTCCTTACTTTTCATTTTCATTGAATCTTCCTGGGTAATCAGGAGAAGAAGTTATGTGTAAGAAACAAAACAACTCATAAAACATTTGCTAAGTTAGAAATAAAAGACTAAATAAATTTTCTCATCAAGTAATTGTAATATTGAGCACACCAGTTAATTACCTTTAGACTAGGTTTTCTTTCTCATTAATACAATAAAAAAAGATTATTCAGTCATCATGCATATAAACAATGTATATTTCTAGAGTATATATAGAGTAGATGATAGTAAAAATTAATGTTTATTGTAAAACTGCCAGTAACATAATGTTATTAATTCCACTTAATAAATTCCATATGTATTTCCTTAAGTAATTAGTCGCTCTGTTTTTAACCCAGAAAAGGTACATCAAATGAAAATTGGAAGATAAAGCTCAGTGAAATGTGAAAAGAGGGGTGACCCTAAAATTATAAGGGTCATATTTAAATCATGGATAAATTAAATATTGAAAAATAACTTACTTTAGATATCTTACTATTCTAGTATTTTGAGTTAAATTCATTAGTAAAATGAATTTCTGTATTATTTGAGAATTTTTAAGCTTGTTTTTAACATACTTTAAAGATTTGTTTACTTGCATTTTTGAAAAGTGAATCAGAGTTCCTCCAAACTTACCTGGTACCAATACTTACAGTTTTTTGAGTAAATATGAGTGTCAAAAGAGCACTCAGAGAACTATATAGTCTATTTAGGGAGAGTATTTACTGAAGGGCTCCTCCCTATGAGGATCTGTGTTAGGGCATTTACATGCATAATCTTACTTAACATTAACCAAAGCTCCATAAGTGGTATGTGAATATGTCAGTGGAGAAAATGAAGCTTAAAGAGTTGAGTCCTTAATAAAATTACACAGTTTAAAAAGGATGAACATGAACCACAATTCTGGTGTACTTGTACCCAAACTTAATATTTCCTCAGTATGAAGGTACCACACAGACAACAGCCAAAATCTATGAAGCAGTCTTCTTGTCCTCAAGCCATCCGTAATGTTCTTTGCAAAAATCAAGTATGTAAAAAGTTACTCTCTTTCACTTTTCTCCATGTAATAATGCTAACACCCCAATCGAAGTCACTATCCCCTTCACATGAAGTGTTCTAGTAGGCTACTAAATAGTTTCTTCTGATCAAAACCTTTTCCCCTCCAGTCCATTTCTTATAGAACAGCCATGTGATATTTAAAAAATATGAGTATGAGCCTCGTTTTAGAGTACTGTAATGACTGCTCAATGCGCCTACAATGACAGTCTGCATGATATAGCTTGGGCTTCCCTCTCCACTCCTGGGGAACATCTTATTCACACCACTTAAGCTGCATGAACAGTTTTACAGCTTAATGCATTTATACATGTTATTTTTTTTAACCTGGACAGCTCATTGCAGAGTAACAGCTATATATCTTATAGGACTCAGATTACATATTATGTGTGCACACTAGGTTATTTTTTCCTTTAAGACTTCTAATTCTAGGTTATTTTTTCTTTAACACCTATATTTTTTACCTGAATAAGTAAAACTATGAGTTCTATCTGTTTGGCTTATTGTGGTAACCACTGTATTTGAAATAGATTCAGTGCACATTAATCGAACATTTTTTTTTGAATGTCTACAGGGAGCCAGGCATCGTTGCAGATACCGGGAATATATAACTAAACGAAATACAGAAAAAGTCCTGTATTCATAATGCTTCCATTATAGTGTACAAAGGAAAGTTATTTTACAATAAACGCAACAAATATATGAATGTTGCTATTTTAGAAGTTGATGAATGCTATGAAAATAGAGAATAGTGAGGATCATGAGTATAGGAGAGGATTGTAATGTTAAGATGGGCTTCTGAAAAGAATGCATGAACTTCACCAAAGAATAGTTTAACACATGCTCCAAAAGTTGCACAGTAATGTCAAGAAAATTTGTAGAAAAATAAGTATATCAATGAGGAACACTAGAAATGATTTTATACAAAGTAACATTAGAGTTAGATTTTGAAAATATATAGATTTAAGCAATTTATATTAGCTCTGGCTGGTGTAGCTCAGTGGATTGAGCTTGGGCCTGCGGACCAAAAGGTCACCGGTTCAATTCCCAGTCAGGGCACATGCCTGAGTTGCAAGCCAGGTCCCCAGTGGGGGACGTTTGAGGGGCAGCCACACATTGGTGTTTCTCTCCCTCTCTTTCCCCTTCCCTTCTCCTCTCTCTAAGAATAGATAGGTAAAATATTTTTAAAAGAAATTCATATTAAACATAAATTAGTAGAAAAGTCTTTCAGTAAAATCAAATGCAACAAACATCAGAAAGCACAGAGATACTCAAGGACTGGTCAGTTTGCCTGGTATATGAGTGAGGACAGGAAAACACTCACAATACTTGTTGAAAATTCCCTTTAATATTTGATGGTTGAGAAACTAAAGGTTATAAAAGACAAAGTATAATACTAAAAGCAGTGAGAGTAATTAAAAATTACTTCAGAGTTTTTATTTCTCTGGTGTGCCATTAAGAATTGAAGGCCCAAATGCCATTTAAGTAACCATTTAAACAACCCAACAAAAATGTTATAATAATGTAGATCAGGGTAATGACAGTTTCACAGAAAGCAGAATTTACAGATTTGGACAGCTAACAGTTAATATGACAAACTTAAAAAAAGTAAGATAGGACTTCTAAATACTAATTCTGGAAGATTGTAATAAGGAAAATTCCAATTACTGAAAGTAGAATAAAGATCTTACTTGCAAGAAAATGACAAATTTTGGTATGATTATTCTAAATGTGACATGCCACTGTATATTTAGGTCATTAGCGTCAACATATTTTGGAATCCACTCATAGAATTTGAAAAAAAATTATTGTGAAGTATATATATTTGTTACCTTCAACTATTATCTCTATATAACTAAGGGACTGATGAATTATCTTAGAGATAAAATGTAAAGAGAAGGATAAGTACTTAAAACAAACCCTAAAGAATGCATACTGGATTAGGAAAAGAGTAATATAAGAAGGAAGAAGACATGTCAAAGAGCTGACTAAGAAAAGGGGGTCTAAAAAATGAAAAAACTAGAAATGTGTAAATACTGAAGCCAAAGAATGAAATAATTCTAAAAATAAGAGATAATTTAAATACCATAAGGAAAGATAAGAACTAAAGCATAGTCACTGAATATCTGGAGAACATGAGGATATTGATTACTTTGAGAAGAGTAGTTGTTGAAATATGGACTGGGGTGGTGAGAATAGACTTTGGTGATACATTACGCACTGACTGGGCTAAAATTTGAGAAGAAAAGAGAAATGAGGACTACGGACTTCCCTTTCAAGAACCGTATAAGTTATGTAAACACCAGAGAGAATTAAGTAGTTCATAGTAGGTAGCTGAATTCAGAGAAATTATAATCAAATTAGTTCAGGAAAAAAGTGGGTATGGTTTTATCTGTGGGGAGAGAAGATAAAAAGCACAAAAAGAGGGAGAAAAGAGAAGAAAATTATTTTCTAGGGAAGAAAAGAAGAATAAAAACCTGAGATTAGGGGAAAGAGTAACCTTTAAAAGATGGAAGGTCACATCTGGAATAAAAAGAAAAAAAAGAGAAGAATGAAAAAGAAGTTGAAAGATGAAACAAAGTATTAAGTAGAAATCAAGAAAACATAAAACAGGATTGGCTACAGACTGGTATGCCCAGTATCCATGAGTAGAAGGTCCCTGAAGATTAGACAACACCCAGGAGCCAGGAAGACAATCAGGATCAGGAAGGTATTGAATCATGCAATGATCAGAGGACAATGTCAGCATATATTTGGCACCAAGTAAATTTGGCAAGTAACAGAAACCTAATCAAAATAAAAGTTCATGGCATTATCTAATCAATGAAATACTGGAAGAAGGTAGATATGATTTTGGTCCTAGAGAAACTGGTAGTTTTAGACAGACCATTCAAACATTACTGAACAGATGGGGTCCATTTTCTAAAACAGGTAGAAAATGACCATAACAAAACTAGAACTCACTCACTGGAAACTGAAAGCTAGAATGTAAGAAGCACCAATTCCCTTTTGTTTTTCAGCCTCCTCGTAGTTTGAGATGCTTCTTAGTTCTGTAGTGAGCTGGCAGGATTTTCCATGGTCAGGAAAAGAATCTCCAGCTGTAATCATGATAACATAGTTCAATATGCAGAAGTAGGTAAGACTCAGAAGAGAGTCTGCAAGCAGCAATGCAGATTTGATTGATTCCAAATCCAGAATATAGATTTTTCTTCCCTCTTAGATTCTTCATTGAATTGTTTGAAAATATTTGCTGTTCTATTTTTAGTAACCTGTATTATTTGTATCCTTGTTTTTTTTTTATTTAATTTTTTCTCAAGATGATAAAACTTTAGTACCATCATTTACTTAGGCAATACTAAAGTACCAATATTGGTACTTCTCTAAAATTAAATGTCTTTAGGAAAATAACAATGTCTTCAGGATGAAGATATTAATAGAAGCACACTCTACTATATTGTCATTCCCTTAAAAAGGATTTTGATCTATAACTGGTCACCAAGTTGACAACATGATCTGTTAAACAGAACCTATTTTTAAATGAACCATTCAAAAAGAAACATTAATATTATTTTTGTAGTGAATTGTTCAACGATTTTAAAATTAGCATATGTTTTGTTTACCAAACATTATTATTACCCTAGTGTCCTGAAAGACCTAATATAATTTTGAATATGGACATACAGAAAAGAAAATGCGTAATGTATTCCAAGAGAATAGATTTGTGTAATTTGTAGCAATAACCAGCAGCTTGACAACAGAAGCAGAGGAAGCAGATAATAGTAATTTCTAATGTCTAATCATTATCAAGAAAGCATGACAGAAGTTAACTTGGAAATGTAGTACTAATTTATTGATGATAACACCTAAGAGAAGCTTAATCACAAGGGCTCTTTTTGATATCGATATCAAAGAAATGAGACAAAATGATAGAATAATAAAGTTTATCTATGGAAGAAATGGGGGTGTTGAGACTTAAAAGTAGATAAAAAAAAAAATGGAGCCTGGAGACAGTAACTCCAAAAATAGAAAAGACAGACATGGGAAATAGGGCAAAGTGAAGATTTAAAGAATGAAAATCTTGGTGATAGAGAACCTCTCAGATATGACATATTCCAATACAATTATTCATTTTTTTATTCAGAAAAATTATATTCACTGCTACTATATGGGTATAAAGCAGTGTATGCAACATGGAAATCCCCTGTCCTTATGGAGCTTACATTCACATTTGAAAAGATAGACAATTAAAAAAAGAAGTAATTAGTCATAGATATTAGATGAAAAGAAAGAATTATAAAGAAAATTACTGCAAACTAAGAGTTAAGGAGCCAGAGTGTTGGGTAGGGGATTGCTATTTCCTGTTGAGTAAATAAGGAAGACTTTATGGATATGTGGATTATTAGGAGAAACCTGAAAAAAGAGAAGAGTGAACAGTTTTGAGAGAGGAATATTTCAGAGACATGGAATTATATATTCAAAGGCCTAAAGCAAGGCCTTACTTTGCAGATTCTAGTAGCTGAGTAAGTTGGAGGAATAGAGTGGGCGAGAAGTTCAGAGAGTAGAGGGAGAAATCACCAGATCCCTTGCCAGCCGCATAAGACTAGTTCTTTTTGTCCAGGAGAATTTCTCCACATTGGAGAGTTTTGAGAAGATGGCTACAATAATCTGACTTTCATTTTAGAATCACTGCTGCTTTTATGGGAAGGAATAGGGTATGACAAAGGAAATGAGCTAGAAAGCTATCATAATAATCTAGGTCAGCGATTTTCAAAAATTTTCATCTCATGGCACACATAAACTAATTACTAAAATTCTGCAGCACACCAAAAGTATATTTTTGTCAATATGACAAACAGTTGGTCTAATTTTGATGCATTCACATTGGACAGCTATTGTTGAATTAACTGTTGTGGAGTTTTGTTTTGTTTTGTGTTGTGTTGTTTTTTTTGTGTTGTTTTGACAATCTAAGAGAAAAGAGGTCAGTGTCCCTGACTAAATAGTCAGGTATTGTGTGTTTTAAAATTTTGTGTGACACACCAGTTGAAAAGCACTGAGATGGGTGAAAGACAATAATGCTTTGGACCACAGTAAGTATGGTGAGAAATCAAATATAATTTGAAGTTTATACTAAAATGATTTGTTGATGCATTTCACATGCAGTTTGAGAGAAAGAATGGCGAAGGACAATTCCAAGGTTTTGGGGTGAGCTTTTAAAGGAAAGCGATATCCATACATTGAGTCTTTCAAAATTAAAACTCTAATCCTAGATTTAATTTTGAAGGTTTCTTATGGATTAGTAACTTTCATATTTAATTATCATTATTTCATTTAAATTTCAGGAGGGAGCATGGACAAACAAGAACATTCAGTAAGTACTCCTTGTTTAATGAGAGTTCCAATAATTCATGTATATTTACCATCTACCTGGAACATGTGGGGAATTTATTTGGTTTATTAAGTTAATGCAAACAACCAAAGTAATGATGCAAAAGTTTTCATGAAGCAAATTAATATTGAGTTTGCTTTAAGTTATTTTAATTATCCCTATCTAAATATGTCTTATGGTAATGTTTAAAGTCATTTATTCAATCCATCTCTGTGAAACTTACTTTTCATTTTTTATTTTACTTAAAATTTTGCCTGTAATGTACACAGGAGGAAGAATAGAGGAGGAAAAAGGAACAAGTCAATAAACAAATAAATAAGACTTTAAAGACTAAAGACATAAATTTTACATGCACATGTAAGTGTATAATTAGTGGCTGTTGTCATTTAGTAACTGACATACTATTGATAGGGCTACTTTTATATAAAACACAAAAATATAAGAAAACTGCAGTTCAAACTGGGTGTCCTGCAATGATAGATGACTATGCGTGTTTCAGTACTTCAGAGATGGATTAAGCTATTGAAAAAGCATGCAACATTGGCTAAAGAACAGTTATATGTGTGCCACTCTACAGTTAATGAATCATTAAATAATTTGCTACAACTGATTTATAGGTACAATACACTACATTGTGTCAAATAGTACAATATAATAAATGATATAAAATATATACTCCCAACTCTTCTGTTATAATCCGTCTTTTGAGTTTAGCTTAGCACTTATCTGAGAACTGAAGGCATCCTATTGTTTCCTTGATAGTACCCACAGGCTAATGGCTTTAGTCTATTGGCTGGCATTCACTGAATCCTGTGGTCTCAAGAAAATTATCTGATTTACCATAAAGTACTGAGAAAAATGTCCAGTTCCATGATGACAATAGCAACTGTTAAATTTTTTTTTAATTTGTGTACTTATAAAGAGATTTAGCTTTTGTTCCAAGAACCCTAAAATCTAAGAAAACTTACCTCTAACTAGTATACTTTATTGCTTACATGGCAATAAGTTTGCTACTATAATGAACCTTCCAGATCATTGTGGCTTATTTAACTCAAGATTTTGTGGCTTAGTAATTTGATTTTTTTTCAGCTGGACAATACTCTGCTCATCAAAGAGCCTCTATTTCTGGATGTTGGATGACTGTTGGCTGGGAGACATGCGGCTGGTGGTTGGGGGGGCAGTGTTACTGAGCCATAGGGCACTCGCCATCAGCAAGCTTGCCCAGGGTTTCTCACAAGAATGTGGTCACAGGGCTTCCATGAACAGCAACAGCAAGCCTCATGCACCAGAAAGTTGCAAGTCTGCTTGGATTATGCTTTTTAAATATAACATTGGCCAAAGAAAGTCAGGGAAGGGCCTTCAACTCAGCATGGCAAAGAGATCTGGTTACAGGGAGAGTGTATGAGTTTGCTAGAGCTGTCGTAACAAAAATAATACAGATTGGGTGGCTGGAACCACAGAAATTTATTTCTTCACAGTTGTGTAGTCTAGAAATCTAAGATCAAGGTATCTGTAGGTTTGGATGCTTCTGATGACCTCATCTTTCTCTAATAGATGGCCATCTCTTCCAGTGCCTTCACAAGGCATTCTGTGTGTGTATGCCTGTGTCCTAATCTCTTATACACCTGTTTTAGTAGATTGAGGTGCACCCATATGAGCTCATTTACTTTAAATTCCCTACTCAAAGGTCTTTTCTTTAAATAAAGTCACATCCTGAACTACTAGGAGTTAGAATTCCAACATGTGAATTCAGGAGATCAACAATTCAGCCCACAAGAGAGGGGGAGAACCTATGCCCATTTTTTATTCAATTTACCTTTTATCCCTCACTAATTGATCTACAACAATATATACCTATAGCCACAACTGCTTATGAGGATCTCAAGTTTCAGACCTGAAAATACATTTTTAGTAGCAATATTTCCAATTCTTTAGATGAAACTTTCAGTTAAGGTGGGGTTTCTCAATCTCAGCACAACTGGCATTTTGACCAAATAATTCTTTGTTGTCCTGTGCACAGTAGAATGGTTCCCAGCATTCCTGGCTTCTGCTCACTAGATGCCAGTAGTACCGTTTCACCAGTCATGACAAATAAATTATCTCCAGATATTGACAAATGTTCTCAGGGAAGTAAAATTTTCTTCTGTTGAGAATTACTGGGTTAAGAGATAAATTATAAGCAGGAGAAAAGTCATTTCTTAAACTGACATTTAAGTTAACAAGAAGGAATAAGACATGAACTTTTAGCATCTGCCACTATATTTTTTGAAAAATAAATTGATTTATTAGAATTTCTATTTTCTATTTTTGAGAACAGGATCATATGAGCATGACACTGAGAACATACCTAGTTTGAATGAAACAGAACACCCTTGCTAAGATTTAGGTTAGAGTGCCACAATGAAACTTCCTGAGAGCATTGACCCCCAAACAAAGATTACCTTTAATCTTGTAAGACTTTATTTCTTGCTTATTCTGGAAAAGAATAACAAAATATATCTATGAAACACTAAGATATAAAATATTTAAAAAAATAAGTGATTGAAAACATAAAAAACACTTTTGTCAACAAGTATGAATGAGTAGGGCTTCTCTTAGTAAAAAAATACTTTAATACAAGAAAATTTAATGATACAAGGCTTATAGTAACACATTTACATCTATATTTCATAGAGGATGAGCAAAATATATTATGACTGGAGGAGGCAATAACAATCTCTGGCATAATAAATTTCAAAATAAAAATTAGTTGATTCTATAACAAAGGATTTAACATTAAAAATGTAAATTAGCACAAAAAGAGATTTATATAAACCTTTATATGTGAAATTACAAGTCAGTATATTCAAGTCAATTGATGTAGAATATTTCAAAACTTAATTTTACTTTGAGCTATTGTCTTGTCCCTAGTACACAAAAACAGAAATGTAAATCAAAATTAATCAAGTATAGAATATTTCAATAATATAAACAATATTGAGTTGTGTTTGTATGCATATAAATCAAGATTTGGTTATAGATCCCTAAAAGTCATAAAGTTTTGCATCTTAAAATTACTGTACCTTCTTAAAATACCTATAAATCATTACAGATTTATCCCATAACAGACAAATATGATACAGGATTTAGTCTTTGATCACAGTTTAAGAGATTAAGAAACTCATTACAAAACAGTTTTTAAAAATTTACAAAAGTCTCCTATTTAGTACGGTATTGGTCTCAAGAAGACTAAGTGAGAAAAATAAATAACTTTGAAACAGTTCTGAAGACTACAAAAAGCCAAAAAATAAAAGTAAATAGAATTCTGAGAAGAATACCAGCTAAATACCATATAAATGGACTTGGGGTAAGAAATACTTTACCTCTGATCTTGCTAAGTAGCATCCTACAAAAAATTATACCAACTTTGATTTCCATAAAAATACAAGAACCTTTTGGTTAGCATGCTTTATGTTCAGTCACCACATATGTAAATCTTTCTTTGATTCCTTATTCCTTCTTATGTGCACTTGACTATAACTTCACTAAAAACTTATCTGTTACATTCTAATGGTCATGGCAAAACACTTCAAAATACTAGTCACAATATTATCCTCTGGACTTCTATTCATCAAATGCCTTCAGTTGAATATTAAAGATTCCTTCTCTCAATTTCCCAGTCCAAAGAGCCTGATGGGAATTATTCACTGTTCTTTGGAAAAAAGACAATTATGAAGCAGAAAAAAAGGGAAAGAATTTTTGATAATTAACAATTTTAAAAAATGCACCTACATATTGGACTAAAGATTAGTATGCATACTTTCTTAGTATTTTTTTCTGCTCAGACTCCATTGACTATAGAATGGAGGTATAGGAAAGACCACACAGCAGTGGTGCGAACACAAGACTCCTCATGAGCAGACAGTCTTTTACTAGCACTCAGGAATTTCTTGAAACCAGAGTCTTTGCCCTCATCTTTCTCCATAAACAATCAACATTCAACAGCAGCCTGCATGTTGCCTGGTCATTTGCTTTGTGATATCACATATCAACTATACAATCCAAGACATTCAAAATAATCTGAGATTTAAAGATTGGGACCTATAAACTTAGAGACATTTTGGTGACTCAGAGAGACTCCTGCATCTAAGATTGATTAGATGAACTATAGCCAGAAGAAAACAGTAGCTAACACTTGCACTGTGGTGTATATTAGTCTCTGTTAACATATGAGTTCCCTGTGATTTACCAGGACATAGATTGCTTTTCTTATCTAAAGATGTCTTAAATCAGATTTGGCTAGGTGAACATCTCATTGAGTTCATAAACAATAAGTATCTCCAGATGATGTATTTTACAGTGAGATCTATAATATTTAGACACTAATTGCAAGTTCATCAAAGCTGGTATTATTGTAGACGTCTGAGTATACTACTAAATTTTTGGCCTACGAATGGATCAGACTACTTCATCACAGGTATGTAAGAAGAGATTGTACATGAATCATCAGCTCCTGTAGCACCACAGAGATTTATTGTGAACTGAAATGAATTTGAAATATATAATGCCTAGAACACTGTGTAACACATTCTTGTAAGAGTTACTACCACTATTATCAATCCTCGTCAGCATTTCAAATGCAGTGACATGAAATATCAACTAAAATAAATAAACTAATAGAAAATAACAAAATAATAGTGGCAGGCTTATGGAAATAAAAGATCATTAATAAAACAAACAAGAAAAAAAAAACAAGAAAAAGTTTTCTTCCTAGAAGGAATTCTGAGCTCTCTGGAACTGAAATTTCCCACGCAGTTTCAATTGGGTATTTAGGGGCACACAGAGCCATGCCTGACTCCCACAGGTGTTAGGTGCAGTCTCCTGTCTTTCCTCAGACCCAACATTGACATCAGAGTGCTGTTTCTACATCTCGTTAAAAAAGAATTTGTGGAAAAGTTTCTCCCTGGATACGACTTCTTTCAGGAATTTAACATTAGTCAGTTCAAAGCAGGTTAATGACATGATCATTTCAGTCTTCACTTTCTTTTTATAAGCCTCCCTCCCAAAATTTAGCCCCTTTCTCCTCCATTTTTAAAGAAACTAAGAACTTCATGCTAATAGTATCTTAGTTCTCAACTTTCTTATAATTTGTTACTTCACGAAATATACTTAAAACTAATGTCCTGATATAAAGAACACAAAATGCACAAGAAAAAAAAATCAACATTTTGAAAAGATTATGAACAGACAAAATGCATTAAAATAAGTACAACTACAATCTTATGGCATATGATTTTTCATAACTGGAGAAATATAAATAAAAAAAGATGTCACAATTTTTTCCCTAACAAATTGGCAAAAGAAAGATTAAAAGGGCCATAATATTCAGATCACACCATATAGGGGATGTACTTACATATTAAAAATATATATTTTTAATAGAACAATTTGGTCATTTCTATTTAAAGAATATGTTGGATGTAACTTAAATTTTTAGAATAAATCCTACAATATATTTATGAATAAAAAATATAAAAATGATGTGGCTTGTGACATTGTGTATATGTAGAGAAAAGTAACAGGAGATAACATGAATGGCCTCAGAAGGGGACAGATGAAGGAAGTGATGTTATATCCATAAAGTTGAGTGGTATAAAGTATTAAAGAGAATGAGATATAATTACTTATGTTGATATAAGTATATATCAAAATACATCTTTAAGTGATAAAATAATTTTTAGTAGAGACATTATGATCACATTTAAATAGTGGTTATCATAAGTAAAAATGTTAGTGGATGAAGTGTGGGTTGGGGTCTTTTTTCAATACATATTTTTTCTTAATTTTTGAAATAGTTATCATAGCATTTTTACATGTATAGTAATAAACTTTTGTAAAGTCATGATTCTGATCCTATTAGTGTTGATAAATAAGGTGGTAGCTACTTATTTAATAGCCATAAATCTGAAAGCAATATCTAGATGAAAACCATTCTCATGCATTAGACACTTCAGTAAGTGTAACAATCTTAGAAATGTAGGTTTGGCAATATAATATGGATATTCTAGAAATTATATTGATGCTGAAGCAATATACTTTTAATTTTAAATAATAGCATTGGAAGGTAGTTGCTCTCTTTAACAGCCAAATCCTAAAGAAAGCTGAGCCTTCAGCTCAGGTGGTGTGGTCTAAATCATTATTTTAAGAAAAAATGTTTGTGGAAAACATGCATACAATTTCCTGGGAGAGCTTTAACAACTCAGGTGCCTGGGACTTGTTGAATTACTAGGTGTTATTAATAACTCAACAATACGGAACATGGGAATATGTTCTAAACTTTGTAGACCTGAGGACTAAGTGAAGGGAGGGAATGGATGAGACTCACATAGGTCTTCATAATTATTATATAGTTCTAAAAATAGCAATTAGACAAATATAAAGTACTATTTCTTTACTGACTCCAGATATTTGCTAATTAAAATTAAGAAAAAAGACCTGTGGCTTCTTCTATATTTAAAACAATGACTTGCCTTAAATACTTTCATTTAAATGAAACAATTACAATCAAAATAAGCAGACAACAGCAATAAAAAATTTAAAAATGGCATCTTTCTTTCTTATAGATTCATCTGGTAGCCCTAGGTGTTCCTCTTCAAGGGCCCACACATGGCCTTTCTGGACTCACTCCCTCTGAGTTCCAGCACTGTGGCAGCAGCTTGAAAGTCACCAGGAACATGCAGGGAGGAACTGAATTGTCTGGCATCAGGACAGGGCTGAAGAGGTGACTTTCTCCCACACGGAAGTGCTGATAGAGGCCATCATTCTTTTTCTGAGCCCTCCCCAAACAGAGCTAGCAAACTCACCATATTTGCGTCTCCATCAACCTGGCTCACACTGTTTGTCCTGTCCTAGTGATTCCCTAAGACCCTGCCCTACCCAACTTCCAGGCCCACCCAAGCTGTTTTCAGTGACTTTTCCTTACAAATAGCCTCTCTTAGGTCATTCTGAGGACTTTTCTGAAATCTCTCAAACTAGTGGCATCTGGCCTTAGTGTGCCCCATACCTCTTGATAAGTGGCCCTAGGCCTGACACTAGCAGCAGCCAGCTTCTCCCAGCTACCTCCAAGCCCAGCACAAGTAGCAGCCTGACTGACTACCTGCAGATCACTCTGTAGCTCATGTCAAGTGGCCCCAAGCAGGACACAGGTGATGGTTGACGTTGCACTGCCTGGAAGGTCGCAAAACCAGTGTACAGCTTCAGCCCATGCTGGATTACAACCCTACCACCTCTAGGAGCAACACACTCAAGGACCAAACTCGGCAGGCACCAAAACCCCACTGAAGCAAATCCTACCCTGTGAATGTATCAGAAAGCACAAATCAGCAGTTACAAAACAGTCACGGGGATCTAAAGTACAGCATAGGAAATAGAGTCAATAATATTGGAATAACTATGTATTGGGTCAGATGGGGACTAGATTTATTGAGGGATCACTTCATAAGTTACATAAATGTCTAATCACAGGGTTGTACACCTGAAATTAATACAACATTATACATCAACTGTAATTTAAAAAGAGAGAAGACAATTTTAAAAAACACTGCTGCAATGCAAATTCTTGTATGCAATTTTTTGATATATTTGTGAATGTGTTTCTCTAAGATGAATCCATAGAGAAGTATAAAAGTTAGGCTAAATAGTATGTGTTGTTAAATTTTAATAAATGTTTTTTTTCTTTAAAAAATAAGGAGACAAAATCTTTGTCAAATACAAACTTTTATGGGATTTTTTTAACAGTTCACTACTTACAATCTTCTTGGTTAAGGGATAATTCAGTTTTTAAATTTGTTCTTCATAGTCATGGAATTACTTGATTTTTTGATGGACAATACTGTGTATAAACATATTTGATATGGATGCCATGGTTCCATTATTGTTGATTCGCAAAATCTTTAAGTATACAATTAAATGGTCTTTTACATGATGCTCAGTAATTTCATTATTCATTGTTTCTTTTATTTCCCTAAATGATACTCTGGGATTTTTTTTATACACTGATCAGTGTATAAATAAATCATGCCTAAAAATTAACAATAATAGATAAAAGTGATGAATCCATTGTTCTTTTTCATATACTCACATTTTAGAATCTGTTTTTTTCACATTATTTCTTGTTAGTTCTCATGTGTTATGTAGCTCTGGGATGTCAAGCATTTTAGGCTTTCAGTCTTAAAAGTAATTGAAGAAATTTATTTTTGCCAACATAAAAGCTCTTTGTCCAGTGTACCCATTTTGCATAATTTTATTGAAAGGCCCTTCTCCAATGCTGCCAATCTCAATGACTTTTGTTTAAAGCATCTGGTGTAACAGCTGTCGAATTCTGTCCTTTGCTTGCCTCCTTCCCTTTCCTCCTCACTCCTCTGTTCCTATCATATCCCCTGCACATCATGTTTCAATATCTTTAGCTTTTATCCTAAAATGACTCTTCTAAAACACTCCTGAGTACTATTTCTACTTTAATCAGATTGGTGTTTTTTTTCTTCCATAAATTATCATAATTCATTCACTAGTGTTAAAAGACAGTTATGGTCTATCACTTAAGATAATTATATATGCATATGTATGTAATCATATGTAAAATATGTATTTATATAAAATATAGGTAAAATAATAGTCATGTTAATCACTATATTGATCTTCTAATATTTTAGGAAGGTGTCATGGAATATTGACTGTCTTCTTAGAAATTTGGAAATCCATATTCTTTCTTTACCATTCTCAACTCCCCATTTTGCAACTTGACGTTAAAAACATTATTAAGGTTATTCTGAGTTGGATATAATGTGTGCGCCTTTTATTCTAAGACTTTAAATACTATTTGAGGATGATTAAACTATTAAAATTAGACTATATAAATATTAATATATATTGTAACTCTCCTCATCTTATAGTTCTCTAGAAATCATATAAACTCAACTAAAAAAAGATGCTTTGTTTAAAATCTCTATTTTATTTTTTATCACACTAGATTATTCTTACTGCTTTTGTTATCTCTTGTCTACAGTCACTAAGTGAACATTAAGTAGTTGCTGATGGCAAAAATGTTGCTGATGGCTCATATTTTGCTTTTTGTACCAAAGACACTTGATTTCTTTTTATTGCTCTTCTTCATCCTGACAGGTCAGTAATTTGTACTAGAACTCGTTCCTGTTGGTTTTGTCAGTGGTTAAGTATTTGGGTTTCAAATAATTCATCAGATGTATGGAATAGAATGGTAAATGTTCAGGAAAGTTTTCACTCACCATGATATCAAATGATGTGGCTGGTGTTGCAGGAAACATGTGTGTGTTTCTGTTTATGTTGCCAGAACATCGTTCCCTCCTTATATGATAGGACTGATATTTGTTAGTTCTAATTATCTGTAGGAAATGTTTCTGGCAATATATCAAGTCTAACACTTCCTGTGAACATGTGAAAACACAGGCAAGCAGAGGTTACAGCATATAACAGGTACAGCTAAACAGGAAATGTTGGAATGCTGACCATCAGCTGAAAACAAGTTAAAGCTTCAACAAATAGCACTACCCTTAACCAAAGCACTGCCTGCAAATGTGGCAAATAATAAGCAGCTGGCTTTTGAAAAGGCAGAAGTGAGTTAGCCAGGCACAAGCACACAAACCAACAGCCCATGGGTAGCTCCATTTCATCAGGTTAATTCACAAAATTGTTTCTAATTAAATTAATTAAAGATAGGTTGGATTCCCCTCAAGGTGTGTCTGAAAAAAAATTGAATATGCTGTTGAAAGCAGTTACATGAACTCATATTAGTGCTTAGTTAAATGCCTGTTTTCAATAGCTGAGTTTAGAAAGAAAACAGTCTGGTAGTGGTTTTTGCTGTTCATTTCTTTTATTTTTTCTTGACAGCTTACTTGAATCCATTCTAGGAGTAGCACATGTCTCCCAACAAAGCTGAAAATTAAAATTTACATATTAACAAATGAGTATATTACATGTGTCAACTACAGTGTGTCTATGGCTTGTGCATATGTGATATCTATGGATTGGACTACCCATGAGCAGCTCTGAAGGACAATGGCATGCTTTACATTCATAACACTGCAGAGCTGATACTTGAATTAGCCATGGAGTTAACCTGTGGAGCCAAATAATCACCCAGGATGCATTTACTCCACACACTGCATGAAGCAGCATGTGGCATGCAAGAAGTAAAATGATTAGCATAAAGTATTATCTTCTCTCTTTTCAAGATTTCATTGCCTAAAAGAAACCATCCTAATTATTTCCCTGCCATTATCTTGCATGCATTCCCATCACGTAAATTATGGTTTAAAAAGAAAGCTTCTTGTTAATGGTAGTGATGGAAATGATTTCCAAGAAAATGGTGATATACTGGGAATTCTTGAAAAATAGTCTTAGTAACCATTAATGTTCTGTTGTATTACTATTGTTACATTCAACTATCAGTTTATTGACATTGTTTACCAATACTGTATTGTGAAGCTCAGAGGACAGGGTCAAAGGGAGGAGGTCATGGTTGGAAGACAGAAGGAAGGAAAGGTTGAGAAAATGCTAAAAAATAATTCAGTCTAGAGGAATTTCAGAGGTTGTGCAGATTTCTGTGGTGGCTTCCCAAGGTCTCCTCTGGGCTCTGCAGAACACAGATGGAAAATTACCATCTTAAAACACTCTGAAATGAGATACAGAATACCAGGATTCTTCAAGTTTAATGTAATCTACCATCTTTTATTTTGATCCAAGGTCTCTGTATCTCCTTCTCACTTAACCATTGGTAATACTGCCATTGACACATTTGTGCCTTGTGTGATATTTGCTTTGATGTTTGATTCTGAATCACAGCATTTTCTGATACCAGGGAAACTATTGTCCTTCCTCTAATGCATAAATTTTTTTTCTGCATATGCTACCTACCCAAAACAATGATTAGAACTAATTAAGTGTAGGCGATATTGCATCCATTTTCATTAATTAGAGTTTCAGGGCTTTGCTAAAATTAGATTATATATTGATATTTATTTTTTTATTTAGAAATATTTGCCAAGGGGAAATTAAGAATTGTTATAAGCTTATGTGATGTTAAAGCATATTCATTTACCATGACTTTTTCCTATGACACAGTATAAATGGTGTGTGCCATGGGATCCTGAAGGTATGAAAAGAAAAGAAAGTATCTAAAATCCTTTTACCTGTCCTTTCTATGTAGACTTTTTTTTTCTGCTGGAAGTACCATTTTTTAGAACAAAGTAAAACCTTAGAAAACTTTTAAATTCATTCTCTTATTTAAGAATGCTTGTTGATCATTTGTAATGTGGCAGAGAAATATCTATCAAAAATAATCTTTTCTTCAGGTTCTTTGAGTTTAGTGGAGGAGACAGTTAACAAACAGTAAACAAAAAATGACTAATTATATATTGTATTAGATCTCTAACAGTGTTTTGGAAAGCATATAAGAAGTGGTATATGGAGTAAGGAAGGCTTTTTGTAAGGAGGGCTTGTCCTAGGGAGGTGATTGTTGCACTGAATAGCGTGACTATGGCAGGCCATATTGAGATGGAAAAGATATGTTTATAAATTGTAAATTTGATACCCTACAATAGAAAAATAGGAAAATAAGAAAAAATGGTAGAATATGTAAAATTGTTCTTTAATCCAACAATAATCATGCACTATGCATTTCCTTGGGTTTTACTATACCATTTTTACAATCAGACCTGGTATTGGAGGAGACTGCCAAATAATGTTTCCTGTTATCCATCATTGATCTATATATCTTAAAACTGAATAAAATTCAAATACGGCTTCTCTTTGCAAACGGAATATATTCAGCACTCTACTTAGGACAATACATTTTAACTAAGACATAAATGCCCAGCCAATGCACCCATCTGTCTTCACAGGGGAAAAAAAAACAAAAAAAAAAACCCAAAAAACAAAAAAACAAAAAAAAAACCTGTGCTAGAGAAGGTGCATTCCCTAAATAAAGATTTAAAAGTATAAGATAAAATACTTCAAAACAGGAAAGAATAAGAGCTCAGCCCTTACTTTAAACCCCCTCTTTTTAATCCTGAATGACAGATAACCCTAGTTTATTGTTTTTTTTCCTGTGGACTCATTTTTCTATACATATAGTCAAATTCAGGCACTAGATTACCTTATAAATATTAATTTATAGTTAATTATTCTTTTTATTTGAATGAGCACTGCAAATGTCTGATCCGTCAAAGCATGCATACTAATTATAAATACATGCACCTTCACAATCTTCATAAGAAAATGATAGTTTAACCTTAGGACTGTCACTTCTTATTGCGATGGATGACATCTGGCAGCTCTATGTCAAAACCAGTTGTCAGAAGGGAATACTTCAAAGGCTCTTAAGTTCTTAACTGACAAAACAATACAACAGAGAGTCAATCCAAGTTCAATGAATAACCCCATTTATATGGAGTTTCCAACACTTTATTCTGTGCAGTTAGTTAGTGACTATATAGTTGAATAGTGGAAATCCTAAATTATAGGCCTGAATTTGGGTCAAACTTCAGAAGTTCCTAAGGGTACATGCTAAGGCAAACTTGCTTACATTAGGATTGTGTTAATTACTGGGTAGCTTGAATGAAACTATGGTTTACTCATTAGAAAAAAATCACGCTAATTCTTGTATTTCAAGAGTGTTGTAAATTATTTAGAAAAAAACCTGGTAAACGAAAGTGGCTAACTGACCTATTTGAGTCTTACCATAGACTACTAGGCCCACATGGGTGGAGATCTTTTCTTATATTATTATTTAGATTTCTGAAAGTTACTAAGTAGACCTCTGCAGGAATTGCCTTTAGACTTACAGAGCTTCCACTGGAATATGCTAAGAATTACAATAACTTTTTATTAAATTTTATTTGTATTATTTATGCTGTTATAGTTGTTCCCACTTTTTGTCCCTTTCCCCGCCTCCACCCAGCCCGCACCTCCTCAAGCCAATCCCCATATTGTTGTCCATGCCCATGGGGTGTGCATAAATGTTCTTTGGTTAATCACTTTTATATGTATATTGACTCATTTAGTCCTCACAGCAACAGTATAAGGAATGGATTATTATATTAACTTTTCGAAGATAAATTCACTGTTTAGAAAGGCTATATTGATTGTGTGAATCTCACAATATGAAAGTAGCAACTACAGGTTTCAACATGACTTGGCTTGTGTCAGGAACCCATTGTCTTAAACACAGTGCAATATTGATTTTTAATGTTAAATCATGTATCTTTTTAAAGAATTTCTGGCTTTCTTTGTATTCAAAAAGCTGCTGAATTTTGGAAATTCTTCACATGAGAAGTAAGCTTTTTATATAAAATTATATAAGGATATAAAAATTATATAATGTTATATATAATTAAGGATAAAATTATATAAGGATATATAAAATTATATAATTTTATAAAAATATAAAATTAGGATATTTGGAAATTTCATAAAACAAAGCAATAGTTACATGGCCACATTTAATTTCAAAAACTGAAATTCAAACTCATCCTTTCTTAGATATGAAGTGCCTATTTTCTCCTGTCTTGCTCTTCCACCACTCCTCCTCTCACTCAGCTTGCTGCAGTCACACTGGTCTATTTGTGCTTCCTGGAAAAGACCAGGCTTGTTCCTGACCTTAGGAACTGGGCTGAAGATGTTGGTTTGCCTCTCTTGAACCTCTTTGTGTTTCTCCACCTTTCTCAGTGGCCCTGTGCCCTCTGGCTTCTTCTGGTGGGTTCAGCCAATGCAGATCATTATGAGAGGATCTGGAGGAGGGCAGGGAGAGGTCCACGTGGCATTACCCTGGCTCCTTCTCTGTTGAATCACTGCAGTCAGACTGAATTCCTTAACCAGAGGCTTTGGAGCTTCTGTGAGGTAGATGGCTTTCTATAATTTTGTGTTGTCTTCCCTTAACTTCTCTCACCCCCACCCCCACCCCATTCTATTTCTAGCCCTGGGATCCTGCACTCTTCCTTCTGACTTCTCTATTTTCTGTCAACATTGGAAATAGTCCTTTTATTAAACTCTTCTCCTATTACCCATTTTGAATGAACTATGTATTCTCTACTGAGACTTTGATGGATACAGGGCATATGCACTTATTATTCTTTTTGCCAGAAGGAACACTTTCTCCCAGATATCCTCATGACTAATTCTTCATCCCTTTCAGTAATTGTTCAAGTGTCACTCTCCCAGTGAGGTCTATCTTGACACTTCTATTTAAAATTGCAACCTCTATACCTATCCAGGCATTCAGATTACGCTTACCTAAATCTGTTGCCCGGGGCAATCATCATCTCTTAATAATCTACCTAATTTATGTTTTATTATTCTTATTGGATTTGCTCATTATTCACATAAATAACCATATGAGAAAGAATATTTGTCTATTTAGTTAATTTATGTATCCCAAACTCTAGCAGAATGCCTGGTATGCAGTAAGCAATAAATAATTATTTGTTAAATGGATTTGAAAAGTTAATGCAGTGGAAGTTAGTTTGATAAAGGAGGCAGCATGGTTTAGTGCTATGAACAGTTTTGAAATCAGACGTATCTTCTTTCAAATCACCTCTCAACCATTTGCTAGCTCTGTGAATTTAATTTAATCCTACTGAAATTCAGTCTCCTTATCTCTAATGTAAGGCTACCAATGCCTTGAAAGCTATGGTGAAGTTATGAAATGCCTTGTGTTCTTTGTCTGCAGATACCATTCTTGCACCACACCTCATTTAGTGGGGCTATATTCCACCCATATTGTTTAAATCCAAAGAGCTGAGGCATCTAATTACAATGCAAGTAAGTTGACTAAAACTGCTTCTATCACTCTGCTTCTTCTCACCCTGCTAGTCTTTACTTTCTTCTTCATGTTGTGGAACTTCCACATTAGATAAAATATTTATCACCACAAAAGCTCCAATGCCAAAGGCAAAATATTCCAAGTTACACTTAATAGATTTGCATTCTAAAAAAGATAGAATATTTTCTATATAATTTTATATTATAGGAAAGATCTTGAGGAACTAGGGACCTCCTAATTTGCTTAATTTTCATGACAATATAAGAAGGAAAATAAGGGAATTAGAAATTATGTTTTAAAATAACTTGTTCAGATAAAATCAAGTAAAAATTTGACTGAGGCTCTTAGCTCACAATTAGTTTCTGGGATGCAAGTTCATATCTCATTCTTTTGAAATAGACAGGATATTTTCTTTCCCAGATTAATGTAATCAAACTTGAGTTTTAATGGACAATTGTGATTTTGTTTCTTATTAAAACATATCCAGATCCTAAATCTTTTTTTTGAAGTAGGTAAATCTACCAATGTCAAAATGATACCCTCCCTCTGATGAGGATATGGAAAACATCCGAAATTCAATTTATCTTCCTATCCCACAAATCTAATTATTTTTCTTTATCATTTAACTGAATTGCTTAACTATTCAAACAGTTGCTAAAGCCAAAAGTGTAAGAATCATTCCTGCTTCCTCTTTGCTGGCTATATCTTCTACATTGATTCATATATTCATCAGCAAATACTTATTGGGCACGTTCTAGACTCTGTGATATATAAAGTATCCCTATAATGTAAAATTTACATTTTAGTGAAGTAAAGACCTCATAAACATGAAAATCAATCAATAAGCAAAACAATTTCAGATGATAGCAATTCCAAGGAAGGGAATAGGAAGGAGTGCTGTGACAGAGAGCAAACAGAGGGTGGGCGGTAGAGGAACCACTGAAGACAGGTCCCTCTGAGATAACATCTGAGATGAAAGGATCATGGTCAGGGGAAGTTAGCCATCCAAAGTTAGGAAATGGAGGTGATTCCAGGAAGAGGAAAGAGCTAATGTACATATCAAGTCTGGACACATTCAAAGAACAGAAAGATTAGTACTGATGGATCACCACAGCTATCAGAGAATAGGTTAGATAAAGCTCGATATGTTAACAAGCATTAAGTGAAACAAATATTTTCTAAATTATGTCAGAACTTTGAGGTTAATTTCCAGCGTGAAGACAAGATATTGAGGAGCCACATCCATTTTCCCAATTATTAACATCTTATATTATCATGGTACATGATTACAATTGAAGGGCCAATTTTCTCCCCATTCATTTCTGTGAATCCCTGCAGAAAAGATCTTCCTAAAGGAACTCCTATAAGATTGAATAGTGCTCTGTCTACACTGCTGTTTTTATAAAATACATAAATTTAATTCATTAAAAATAATGTGCTTGGCAATTTTAAGATATGACATGCTATGGAATAAATGGAGATACAGAACAAGTTTCAGACAGAAGAGGGAGACATAGAAGGAGATGATAGAGTATATGGTATTCATTTTGGTATATGATATGTGGTTGACTTGAAATCCAGTGGTCTTTAAATGGGAAAGGTTATGTTAGATCTCTAACTAAAGAGAGAATCAGAGCTGTAAGTAAATGGTCAAAGAGTCAAAACAGTGTTTACAAACCAATTAATTCTTAACTGTGTCACAATACAAAGTAGCAAAGCAGAGTGATGACCAGTGGTTGGAAACCTGTAAAAGAGGCTTGCTTAACACTTTTTGAGAAGATATAAAAATAAATCTAAAACATATGCAAGCAGATATAATCTGAACAAAACTTGTGAAACAAAATGAAATAAATGTTCTTAATTTTAGCTTAGAACTTGTTTTATTGTTTCATGGTTGACATTTTGTTTATTGCCTTTTAGAATCAATGATTTAACCATTTAATTTGCTTACATAGAGACATTTGAATTTGAGCACGATTCTTCTGCCACCTCAATGCAATAAATGTCCCTTAGAAGAGAATAAGTAAATAGATGTTTACTAATTTTTTCACATTTAGATTTGAACAAATCTACATTTGTTCAAATTTAAAATCATTTTGGAAGCCTCCTAGAGAATCTATTTGTCGTCATAAAAAGTCCACTGTTAAATGAATAGGGAAGTCTGGGAATGAGGGTGGCATCTGGGGTTAGAAGCAGGGCGGTGAGAGACTGAGGTTCTGAATTTAAATATTGGAACTGCTGGTTTTAAACAGAGTTAACAGGTCTTTATTTTGCTTTATTTTATTTTGATTTGTTTCAAGACTTTGGTAGGTCACTAATTTGTTAATAAGCATTGTGAATTTTTAGGAGAGATGTGCAATATTCAGTTCTCTCAACATTTATTTGACCAGAAATTAACAAATACATTCACTTGATACAGCAGTGACCCAGGTAGGCATGCTCCTGGCCTGTGCAGAGCTCACTGTGGTGAAGAACTAGAGGGATAATTACAATGTTACCTCGAATAAATGGAAATTTGGAAGCATAACATAACTTAAGCAGAATTGCTTAACTTTAAGTGTACCTGACCTCAAAATATCAAGTTGCATTAAAAAGTGTTTATTTGCCCTGTGGTTGAGAATGAACACATGCTTGGAAACATTTTAATAGTTCCTTGTGGGAATTAGCTTTACTATAAATAAATTTTTAAGTCTGAAATGTAATTTTTAAATCATTTGCAAAACATAACTTTTTTCACTCTTCCTTTGGACTATGAAATAATGTCATCAAAATAAAACATGTATAAAAAATAAGAGAATTATGGAATTACACAAATGTAACTAAGTGAATGAATCAGCATACTTCTATTTGTTTGATGTAGCAGATAATGAATTACATTATTGCACTACATAGGAAAAACCTGGTTAACAAATGATGAGCATTGTTCCTTTATTGCTGTTCAGAAGATTACATGTTTAGACTATATTCTTTGATAAGTGTTTCCATTTGTGGTCTCCGAAATTGGAATTATACTTCTGTTCATTTCTCTCCCTCTTGTAATGTTATTTAGATTAATGAGGTAAATACCATTCTAATTTATTTGTTTTGGTCAAGATAAAGTATGTGGAATAAAATGTTGCTCTTTCTATCCAATAGAGTTCTTCATGCAAAGAGGAAAAAAGGTAAAATGTGGAAAATAGAAAAAAATAGACATTTTAAGATGCTATTCTGATTAATATTGTTTTAATATTTACTTTATTTTAATATATTTTAAAAAGCCCAAATATTTGTCAAGTTGTCTCAGTATCCTAAATCTTACCTTATTTTGAAAATGTTCTGAATTCCTTCCTTAATTATGTAAATATCATTTGAAGACTAATTTGTAAGTTTATTTTACTGATTATGCTATTACAGTTGTCCCAATTTTTTCTCCTATCTCCCTCTTTCCTGAACCACCCCTCCCACCAACATCCCCCCCACCTCAGTTCATGTCCATGGGTTGTACATATAAGTTTGTTTGCTTCTCCATTTCCTATCCTATTCTTAACCTCCCCCTGTCTATTTTGTACCTACAATTTATGCTTCTTATTTCCTGTACCTTTTCCCCTTATTCTTCCTCTCCCCTCCCCACTGATAACCTTCCACGTGGTTTCCATTTCTGTGATTCTGTTCCTGTTCTATTTGTTTGCTTAGTTTTTATTTTTGTTTTTTAGGTTCAGTTGTTGATAGCTTTGAGTTTGTTGTCATTTTACTATTCAAAGTTTTTGATCTTCTATTTCTTAGATAAGCCCCTTTAACATTTTGCAAAATAAAAGCTTGGTAATGATGAACTCCTTTAACTTGACCTTATCTGGGAAACACTTTATCTGCCCTTCCATTCCAAATGATAGCTTTGCTGGATGGAGTAATCTTGGATGCAGGTCCTTGCCTGTAAGGTTTCTTTTGAGAAATCAGCTAATAGTCTTATGGGATCTCCTTTGTAGGTAACTGTCTCCTTTTCTCTTGGTGCTTTTAAGATGATCTCTTTATCTTTAATCTTGGGTGATTTAATTATGATATAATTTAGTGTGTTCCTCCTTGGTTCCAACTTCTTTAGGACTCTCTGGGTGCCCTGGACTTCCTGGAAATCTATTTCCTTCACCAGATTGGGGAAGTTCTCCTTCATTATTTGTTCAAATAAGTTTTTAATATCTTGCTCTTTCTCTTCTCCTTCTGGCACCCTTATGATTCAGATGTTGGAACATTTAGAGTTGTCCCGGAGGTTTATCAGCCTCTTCTCATTTTTTTTTTTTTTTTTTTTTGTTTTTGAATTCTTGTTTCTTCATTCTGTTCCGGTTGGATGTTTATTTCTTCCTTTTGTTCCAAATTGTTGATTTGAGTCAGGGTTTCCTTCCCTTCACTGTGTTTTTCCCTGTATATTTTTCTTTATTTCACTCTGTATAGCCTTCATTTCTTCCTTTATTTTGTGACCAAACTCAATTATTTCTGTAAGCATCCTGATTACCAGTGTTTTGAACTCTGCATCAGGTAGGTTTTCTATCTCCTCATCTCTTAGCTCTTTTTCTGGAGTTTTGATGTGTTATTTCATTTTGGCCATATTTCTTTGTCTCAGTGCACATGTTATGTTGTAAGGGGTGGAGCTTCAGGTATTTGCTGGTGTGAAAGGACAACCCTCTTTGCTGCTTTCTGGCTTTGCCTATGGGGAAGGGGTCAGAGAGGGAACAATGCCACTTGTTTGCTCCACTCTAGCCCCACTTGCCACCACTTCCCTTGCTTCCCACAAGTGGATTGTGCTCTTTCATGTGTTGATTCCTAGATGGATGGATATATCCATATACATTCTAGGATCTTGGGAGCCTCTCCAATCGACTCTCCTGTGAGACTGGAGTTTCTCCCACATTTGCAACCTCCACAGTAATTTAGAGCTAGAGGTTTTGAGTCTTTAGCTTCCTATTCAGCCACCCCCACCTTGTCAGTGAGGTCTGCTGCTTTGCTTTGCATTCTCTCCACCTGGCTTCCCATCTGCTCCCCTCCTACAGGTCTGGATGAATGTTCCTTTAACTTCTTGGTTGTTGGAGTTCCATGTAGTTTGATTTTATGGCAGTTCTGGTTGTTTTTTGTTTTTAAATTGGTTGTTATCCTTCTTTTGATTGTGTGAGGAAGCAAAGCATTTCTGCCAATACTTCCATCCTGGCAGGGACCCTGAAGACTGATTTTATTTTTACACCTGAAACCCTATTTTTTGTCTAAGTAGGCTATATAATGTATTTATTAATTTATCTATTTCATTTAGTTGGTGTGCTTTTTTAAAGCTTTAGTCTTAGTCTTATAATAAATGCAGATTACTTTCAATGTTCAGAGCATTGATTTTAGCTCAGAACTTGTTTTATTTTCTGTAGGCTGGCATTTTTTGTTGCCTTTTAGAATCATTGATTTAACCAATAGATTGACTTATTTATATATGCACATTTAAATTTAATGGTACATGTTCTGCAAGCTCAATGCAGTAAATATAAATATAGTTGTATCTCTTAAAAGATAATAGGACAATACATATTGTGTTAAGATAATTAAATATATACTTAACATTTGTTAAGCATAGCATACTATACATCTAGTTAATCTGCCCTCTGGGATATGCTACTCTCTAAAGGTATATCCAACTATGTATTTAAATTTGTTCAAATTTAAATTTGTCTTGGACACCTAGAAAATACATGTATCTTCATAAAAACTCAGTGAAAAAATTAATACAGTAGAATTGTTTGGATAATGTTATCTATGACTTTTATTTGTCCTGGTTAGCTGTGAAATAGAAAAGATAAATAAAAGGTATAAAAATCTTAATTACTCATATATTCTATTACTCTGGTGTGAGTAAAATAAATTGGACTGATCATAAAACATTGATTCTAGAGTAAAGAAGTTTGGAGTTAGACAGAACTGAGTTTGATTGCTGGTCTTTCCACCGATAACCTGTGGTTAGCCCTTAACAATGTAATTCTTTATTTAGTTAAGAATCTATAAGACAAGGATTGACAGCTTTTCTAACAATAAGTTTAAAAAATATGTGAAATCTGAGTTGGAATAACATCTAGAATAGCAATCTGTGTGTTTTCTCCTCCCCTTGGACTCAGTATTTTTTTAAAAAATTGTACATTATATACCATTTTTTCCTACCCTGCATACATATATTTATACCATCTCTTACAAAGGAAGGTGCAAAGACTGTGGATTCTAGTAGTCAAAATGATTTACATGCATATTTTTATGAAAAGTTTTGCAGATGCTGAAACTATATGTTTGTTTGAGAAAATAATAGAAAATAAAGAGAAGGAACATCAAGGCCTTGGAAATTCAGGTTCTCAGGAACTAGAATACAAAACAAAACAAAACTGTACCCTTTAGCTTTGTTGAGTATGACATGTAGCTGGATGTGAATTGGTAAGTCCAAGAACCAGGCATCTGTGCAGAAACTACTTCAGGATCAAAGCACCCATCACATTACTTTCCTTTGGCCAGCACCCTGCTTACTGCCCACTAGCTGTTCAGCTTAGAGTAATGATTGACTCATTTTGTTGAAAGTTTTGTTTAGTGCATTAATAATTTAATAAATCTTCAAAGCCAATAGAATAGAGGTTGAGAAGACTTGTTCATGCTTTTGTAAAATGGTATGAAAAAGGAAAGGTTAGCTCCAAAACATGGGAACAAAACAGAAATCATTTGAACATCTAACCTAGGCCGCAGTAGAATATAAATGTGCTTCACCAATAATCAGTAATGAAGGAACTATTTTCTTTTTCAAATCTATTATAAACTGATAACTTTATAAAATATTGCAAAAACAAATTGCAGTATGCCCTTATGACCAGAAGTGGGAATTATTGTGGGTTTTAAAATATCAAGATACATATTTATCCAAGTGTGGTATTTTAAAAAGCATATGTTAAAAAATAGTTTTTGCCCATTCAGTATGATGCTGGCAGTATATCTGTCTTATATGGCCCTTATTATGTTTAGGTATGTTCCCTCTACTAACACTTTGCTGAGAGTTTTTATCATAACTGGGTACTGGATTTTATCAAATTATTTCCAGCATCTATTGATATGAAATGTGTTTTTTATCCTTCTTTTTTTAATGTGGTAAATCACATTATTGATTTGCAATTATTGTAACATCCTTGCATTCCTGGAATAAATCCCAATAGATCATGGTGTATGATCTTTCTGATGCATTGCTGTATTTGGTTTCCTAATATTTTGTTAATGAGATTAGGGGGTAGAGAGATTGAGCAAAAAAGAAAAGGGACTCATGGACATGGACAATAGTGTGGTGACTGCTGAAGGTAATGGAAAAATATAATAAAGATTATATATAAAAAAGCATATGCTTATCTAAAATAATAATATAAATATCACTTGTTAACAAAAAGAAATTAAACTTTTAATGTATAGTATTATTTTCTTGAGAGTATTCCAATGCCATTAATTATGTAGTAATTAATTATGAAGGAACTGTATTATGTAGATACAGGGAGAGTAGACTATTATATAAGCTTAAAACATGATGTATAGATTTTTAAAAAGAAATATTCAGATTTAAGAAGAATAGTTGAAAGATATATGAAGTTATTGCAGTCTCATAAAAAGCAGTATAAAATCAGGAAATTAAAATTCCTGTTGTATAAGTTTTAAATGATTTCTTCTTACTGAGAATTATAAATGCATTTTAGAAATGAAAAATTACACAATAATTAGGCCTCTGGGAAGATGTTTTTTTAAATAAAGCATCTTACTCTCCCTTCTCATTGTATTTAGCAGATTTGTAGTACACATGATCTTTATCATATTATGTCATAGGAAGCTGATTCAGAACCACAATTATCCAATGACATTGCCTCAGTTTAGATCAGTTTGGCAGCATACCATTTTAAGTTTATTTCAGGTTATCTCTTGAGTAACTGAAAACATCTTATCCATTTATTCATCCTCCTAGTTTATGTGCTTTCCCTGAAAAAAAATTCAATCACAGTTGCCTTACAGGATTATAAAGGAGCTTGTAACAATTCAGGAGTTGTGAAGTGCACTTGAATTAACAGATGTCTGCTTTTATTGATTAATGTGCTTGGGTGTTTTGATAAGTGAAGATTTAGAAATATTAGGAAAAGATTATTTTAGAAACATAGCTGACTGTCAGGTAGCAACACATGTCTACTCTCAGGATTTACAACTCATGAGTATACAGATGTATTTACAAAGACACTAAGGTAAGTTGTACAAACATCTATTATGTTGACTGGACTCTGACATGTTGAAAGACTTTAATAATTATTTGGGTTTTTTAACCGTTCATACCTGAAGGTAAGTCAACAAAACTATCAGATAAAGTATACTGCTAGTTGTTCAGGAAGACACATATGGACAATCTGTTGTGTGGAACCAAGTGGCACAACCATATTTAAGTATGACTAGCAATATGCTGTTAGACTTTGGATTTTAGCCTCCCAATGTGTCTGAAAAGTGGACCAAATTTGTTATTCTTTATTGAGTCTCAATAGTAAAGAAGGGGTCACTAATTTTTAGAGCTAACTCTGAAACAGAGGTACTGTACTCTATGTTTGCTCTGAAATATTTTCTCTGAATATAATTTGATGTGAATTATTTTTCATCTCTATGCATTATCTTCTGGTGATGTTAAACCTTTCAGATGCTGACAACATAGAAGAAGAGGATAAATTCCTATAAACATATAAACCACCAATACTGAATCATGAAGATATAGGAAATCTGAAGAGAATGGTTACTGGTAAAGAGATTGTATCAATGTTAAAAAAAACTCCACAAAACAAAAGTCCAGGGCCAAACAGCTTTACCAGGGAATTCTGCCAAACTTTTAATGAGAATCAATACCAATCCTTCTCAAATGCTTCACAATTTTTTTTTAAATGAACACTTCCAAACTCATTTTAGGAGGCCAGCATTTCTCTGATACAAAAATCAAAGAAGGATGCCAGAAAAAAAGAAAATGACAAATATTTCTAGTGTATACATATGGAAAAATCTTTAACAAAATATTAACAAACCAAATCAACAATACATAGAAAGGCTAATATGTTACTATAAAAGGAGATTTATATTAGGGATGCAAGGATAGCTCAATATATGCAATTCAATCATTGTGATTCACCACATTAACAAGATAAAGGATAAATATATGATCATCCCAATAGATGTAGAAAAAGAAGTCCATGAAATTCAACATCAATTTATGATAAAAATTCTCAGCAAAATAAGTATAAAGGGAATGTACTTCAACTTAATAAAGTTCATATATGACAAGCCCACAGTAAATGGTAAAAAGCTGAACACTTTTTCTCTAAGATCAGGGACAAGGCAGGGATGTCTGTTCTTGCTACATTTATTCAACATAGTATTGGAAGTTATAGCTAGAGCAATCGGGTAAGAAAAAGAAACAAAAAACATCCAAATTGAAAAGAAAGAAGTGAAACTGTCACTATTTGCAGATAACATATTATATAGTGAGAACCCTAAGACTCCACCAAAAACTATTTGAACTAGTAAGCAAATTCAATGAATTTGCAAAATGCAAATCAACATACAAAAAATCCATTGCATTTCTATGCACTAACAACAAGCTATCAGAAAATGAAATGGAGAAAACAATCTAACTTATAATTGTAAAAAAGAGAATAAAATATCTAGACATAAATTTAACTAAGGAGGTAAAAAACCTGTACTGTAAAAATTGCAAGACATTGATGAAAGGAATTGAGAAGACAAACATAATTAAAAATATATTCTGTGTTAATGGACTGGAAAAATTAACATTGTTAAAATGTCCATATTGCCCAAAACAATCCATAGATTCAATGCAATCCCTATTAAAATTCAAATGGCACATTTCACTGAAATAGAACAAATAATACTAAAATATGAATGGAACCCAAAAGACCCTAAATACCAAAACAACCTAGTGAAAAAAGAACAAAGGTAGAGTAATCATGCTTCATGATTTCAAATTATATTACAGACATATAGTAATAAGAAAAGTATGGTATTTGGCATAAAAACAGACACATATATCAATGGGCCAGAAGAAAGAGTCCAGAAATAAATCCATTCATATGTGATAATTAATTTCTGACAAAGAAGCCAAAACCAATACAGTGGGGAAAATACAATTTCTTCAATAAATGGTGTTCAGATAACTAGGCAGCCACATGCAAAAGAACGAAACTGGACCATTATCTTAACCCATAGACAAAAACTAACTCAAAATGAACTAAAGACCTGAAATCATAAAAGTCTTAGAAAAAAATCATAGAATCATTGTCAGTAACCTCCTTGAAATTGGTCTTGGTGATGATTTTGTCTTTTTTCCCCTTGACACCAAAAGCAAAAGCATTAAATGCAAAAAATAACAAGTTTGACTGCATCAAACTTAAAACCTTCTGCACAGCAAAGGAAGTCATCAAAAAATAAAAAAAGTCAACCTACTGAAAGGGGGAAGATATTTTCAAACCATGTGTCTGATAAGGTATTAATATATAAAGAACTCATACAAATCAATTGCAATAAAAATCTAATTAAAAATCGGGAAAGGATCTGAATAGACAAATTTCAAAAGAAGACATGTAGATGGCCAATGGGTACATGTAAAGATGCTCAACCTCACTAATTATCTGGAAATACAAACCAAATTCATAATGTGATATCACTTCACACATGTTTGAATGGCTAGTATCAAAACAAGAAATAACAGGCGTTGTCGAGTATGTGGAGAAAAGGGAATATTTGTGCATTGTTGGTAGGAATATAAATTGGTGCAGCCACTATGTAAAAGAGTAAGGATGTCCCTTAAAATATTAAAAATGAAAGTATCATTTGAGTAAACAATTTTACTTCTAGGTATCTATCCAAAGAAAACAAAATACTAATTTAAAAAGATTCACTTACTGCCATGTTTATTAAATTATGAATTTATGAGTTATGAATTATGAAATGAAAGCTTAATTTCATTAAGCTTTACACCGTCTAAGACATGGAAACATTGAAGTATCCACCAATGGATGAATGAATAAATAAAATGTCATACACACACAGTGGAATGTTATTCATCCATAAGAAAACAAAATTTTGCTATTTATGACAAAATAGATGGATCCTGAAGGCATTACATTAAGTGAAATGTCAGACAGAGAAAGACAAATATTGTATGATCTCACTTATATGTGGAATCTAAACAACAAAACAAAACAAATATCCCACAAAGTTCACAAATACAGAGAAAAAATTGGTGGGGAGAGGTAGGGATGATTGAAGGGAATCAAAATACACAAATTTCCAGTTATAAAATAAAGAAGCTGTAAGAATGCAGCATGCAGCATAGTGACTATAGTTAATAACACAGTATTGTATACTTGAAAGTTGCTAAGATAGTAAATCTTAAAAGTTCTCATCACTAGAAAAATAAACTTGGGACTATGTATATGGATGGATATTACCTAAACTTATTGTGGCTTTCATCTCAGAATATGTACACATATCAAATCACATTGTATATCTGAAACTGATAAAATGTTATATGTCAGTTATAGCACAAAGATCTTAAAAGCCTACCTTAAAAAAATTTATAGGTGGTTTTATTTAAATTTTTTTAGGATATTTACTTCTTTAATGATTAATTATTGACTATGGATCCATAAATGCTTTTAAAATGAATATGCATATACTGGCATGTATATTTTTTTACTAAAGGGTGCACAATTATGTGAGTCTGGAGAGAAAGCTGTAAACAAATAAAAGCCCAGTGTGGGCCATGCAGCCCCAGCCTTGTGCCTGTGGTGTTGGAAGGCAATAGGACTGGTAGTGTGGATTCTCTTGCATTGTGTGTTCAGGATGACAACCTTCCAGAGTAGATGGAGGGGCAAGAACCAAGCTTAGAGGAAGAGTGAAAGGCATGGAAAATCGGTCACTGCCCAAGTGACCTAGACCTACTAGTGCACCAAAGATAGGCAATTCCAAGAACTGAATAAGAAAGAGGGGATAGCTTCAAACCCCTGTGAATCCTGGAGAAGAGCCCAGCCTTGGCCCTGGGCTCCTGTACCACCACTGCTCACCTTCCTGCCCTTTGCCGCTGCTGAGAGCTGCAATTATTTTAACTTTCAGTTTTCGAGGAGAGACTTGGGGAGGCAATTAACCCTGTTGCCCAAGTCACTAATTTCAAAGCATATCATTGAAAAATAGACGCATGTGTTGGAGAGGTTGTGCAGAAAAGGGGACCTTAGTGCACTGTTGGTGGGATTGCAGATTGGTACGACCACTGTGGAAAACAGTATGGAATTTCCTCAGAAAACTAAAAATGGAACTGCCTTTTGACCCTGCAATTCCACTGCTAGGATTATATTCTAAGAACCCTGAAACATCAATTCAAAAGAACCTATGCACCCCAATGTTCACAGCAGCACAATTTACAATAGCTAAGTTCTGGAAGCAACCTAGGTGACCATCAGTAAATGAATGGATCAAAAAACTATGGTACATTTGCACAATGGAATTCTATGCAGCCAAAAGAAAGAAGGAGCTCCTACCCTTTGCAATAGCATGAATGGAGCTAGAAAGCATTATGCTAAGTGAAATAAGCCAGGTGATGAAAGACAAATACCATATGATCTCACCTTTAACATAAGGAACATAATCAACAAAACAAACAAACAAGGAAAATATAACCAAAGACACTGACTTTGAAAACAGGCTGACAGTGACCAGAGGTGAGAGGGGAGGGGATTTCATGGGGTGAAGGATTTGCAGGTACGATTAATTATAAAGGACACATAGGCAATAACGGGGGGGTAGAAATGGGAGGGAGGTGGGGAGGTCTGGGGTGTTGGACTGGGGTGGGAGGAAAAGGCAGAAAACTGTGCTTGAACAACAGTAAAAAAAAGACACATCTTGTAACCAAATACAGGTTTGGCTGCCTGCCACAATGAAAGACAAACTTGTGAGATATATGCTGGTGAAAAAGGAACTGGTTTGTTCAGATGCCAGCAATCTGAGAAGATGGAGGACTCTTGTCAGAAAGCTCATCTTAACATCACAGTGCAGGCAGAGGTTTTTATAAGAAGGGAGAGGGAAAGCAGGACAAAGAGATCAAGCAGAGGGATTTGGAAAGTTCTCTGTGTGCAGACCAGCACAGTCCATTCAAATAAGGATCTCGAAACTGCTCTAGTGTTGGTCTGGTGTGCATCATCCTGGTTTACATCATTCTGGTTTATGTTTGGAGGTGAGGAAATCCCCTTGAGCTGGAATGCCTTATGGTCAGAGTCTTTATCTTTTCAAGTTAGTTCCTAGGTTTCTTATACAAGCATGCTATTTTATAGACAACCTGCATATTAGTCAGAGTCAGCATTTAAAGAAACAGTTCCCCATTGTTACAAATTGTGTCCACTATCTGTCCATGGGCACTTTGGATGTTCCCAAATACCCACTCCATGGCACCAAGAAGCAGGTGGCAACAGAACTGCTTGTTTCTGGAGCCAGTAGGCAGAGAGCCCTTCCACATGCAGAGCAGCACATGGGTGCTCCCAGGAGGAGCAGAGGTGGGGATGCTAGTGCTTGGGTAAAGTTACCCTCTCTGGACCTCAGTTTCCTCACCTTCATCAGCAACAGGACCCATTTCTGAAGTCTCCTGTCAAGAGCCTTGTGAGGATCCTGTGTTCTCCTCAGCTCCAGCAGGTGACGGCTGACTCCTCCTGGAGCTGCCGCCTGACCTTCTCCAGCTGCGGTGAACTGCTGGTGATGGAGCAGTTCCTGTTCTCCAAACCGGGCGAGCTCTCTCTGTCGAAACTAACACAGAGCCTGAAAGGATCTTTGCTGCTGGGCCATAAAGTTCAAGCCCATGATCTTTCCCATCTTTGCAGCTTTGCCAGCAGCTGCTCCTCCAGCTCAGCTTCAAGTCAAACTAAAACCTCCTACATCTTCGCTGACATTACTGAAGTTAATGTCATCGTACTGGTTTTCTATTCTTGCTTCTTTCTTTCATCAGTTCCCTGAAGAAGGCTTCTGGAGTGCTACTTATTCTCTGTTTCTTAGTCTGCATGCTTGTTACATTTGTGAAAGTTCATAAAAGTATGAATTACAATTTTTAACTTTTCTCTATGTAAAGTTTCAATCAAATATTTTTAAACTAATTCTAAAATTCCCTCACCATTTTAAAACACATCTGTTTTTTATGAAAGCTAAGTTCATGTTTCTTCATCCACTTTAATGAGTATATTCTCAAATCTTATTTTCAATATACTCCTGCTATTTATTTTTGTTGGAATTATTGTAGTTTTTATGTATTTTATGAACAGATTCTTATAGTTTAACTTTTAAAAATAATTTAAATTTATATTGCAAATTAAAAATGAAGTTATACGTGGAAGTCTTTAAAGATGCATTAAGAATTCAGACATAAGAAAAATTATCAAAAAGGGACATTATTTTGTACAACAACAAAACTCCTGTTACACAGATAATGTGAACAGTTCTAGTTATCTAGTGGATGAGCACATAGCAGATACTACTTAGCAGATATAATTTTTTCAGTTCCATTCTTTTTCTTTCTTCCTTTTTCCTTCCTTCCTTCCTTCCTTCCTTCCTTCCTTCCTTCCTTCCTTCCTTCCTTCCTTCCTTCCTTCCTTTCAAAATATAGGAACTAGAATCAGATTCATGTTAGGTATTTTTGTCAAGAATGCTTCATGAGTGGCTTGTGTAGTTCCATCAGAAGATACATATTATCTAGTTGTCTTTTTATGATGCCAATGGCTGTTGATTATCTAGTGAAATTCAAAATTTCATTGGAAGTTCAAAAAGTTATTTTTATAAGACTTTTTCTTTATTAGCTTCAATATTTCCACAGAGAAAAACATCTCAATAATTGATTATTTGTGATATAGATGACAAGATAAATGTCTGACAAGTTTCTTTTCCAGTTTTCAAATGGCAAATTAGATCTTGCCATTTCTCAAAAGGGAAGAATGAGAATTTTAAAATATTTTTGTATCTTTTAAAAAAATATTTTATTCCTTATTTTTTAGAGAGAGGGGAAGGGAAGGAGAAGGACAGGGAGAGATATATCAATGTGTGGTTGCCTCTCACACTCCTCTCACTGAGGACCTAGCCCACAACCCAGGCATGTGCCCTGACTGGGAATCAAACCGGTGCCCCTTTTGTTCCCAGCCTGCTCTCAATCCACTGAGCTACACCAGCCAGGGCCGTTTTTGTATCTTGATAAACTCATGGAATTAGACATACTATGTTTCAATATATTGTGGTGGTTATTCTTGTTAATGCTCATACTTTTCTACTTTTGACCTACGAGAGACTTTTCAAGGGAGTTTATGATACAACTCTAGAAGTCTTTGATGGCATGCTGGCTTTCACGTGGGCAGCACATTCTAGATTTACTATTTGCTAACATTTTATGACTTTTTCTTTATCTACCATATATATGGATTCATAGAACTATATATTATTATACTTATTCATATTATTTTACTAGAACATTTGAGAGTAAGTTGAAGAAACAATGACCTTTTTCAACCTAAGTACTTCACCATACATCTCCAAACCAATATTTCCATTCAACTTTAAGAATTCAGTATTTTCCCCAAATATGTTAAATCTTACTTATGTAGAGTCTATCTCTACACAGAATATTAGTTCCTAAGAATAACAAAAAGATTATTCATTGGCATTTAATTTTTTGTTTTGGTGTCAGATGTTTTTATTTTTCTGTATTTATTATTATTATTTTACTCATTTTAAGATTTATCAAACCAACTGAAAAATCACAAAGGTAGTAACCTTTACAAATTCATACATGTTGAACATCTTCTAACATGTATGTTAGTTCAAATCTTATTCTGTAGTTTCATGTCAGTTGCTTCTAGATGGATAATGAAACTGGATGAGGTTAAAGTTGCTACAACAGCACTTAATAGGTAATTCCTGCAGACAGCTTCGGAGAAAGGTATTTTGCTCATCTAGAGGATCTGATGCTAATGTCTCTCTGCCCTTTTGTGAATTCAGGCAGTGCTTTTTAAACTTGGCATATGTGCATATAATCTAGAGATCTTGTTAAGATGCGGATTCTGATTTAGTGGGTCTGAGATGGAGCTTGAGTGTTCTGCATCTCTAACAAGTACTGGGAGATGCTGATGATGCTGGTCCCTGAATCACACCTTGAGTAGCAAGACTTTAAGCTTTGCTGGACTAAGCTTTTTTTTTTCCCCAGATGATTGATGTGCTACTTTTCTTCCCTTTGTCATCTTATAATTTAAAGTTTTATAGATATCAGGGTAGGTAACTGAAGATAAAACAGTACCAAAATTGAGGTGTTTGTTTTCCCTGGGTTCTCTTTTCTCTATTTTCTTCATTTTCTTTATTGATGCTCTCTCTAGGCTGTCATTTGTAAAGAGGCCTTCTGCAGAGTGGTTCATCTGTAGGCTTAGTGTATGTTCTGACTTACTGTCTGCTTTCTTTACCACAGTTGTCAGCATTCACAGTGACTCCACACCTAGTAAGGTGACAGTCACCACCATTTTCAGTAATGTTGGCATTATTGTGTGGCTTTTCTGGAGCTGCCTTTGAAATCCCCTTTCTCATTTTTATTTTGTTGTTGGTGCTATCAGTAATTTGGGGTGGTTAATACCTATGGTGGTTGTGAGCTGCTATATATTTTCTGCCTTGAACTAGAACACCATCTGTAACATTAGCTGTGGCTACACTGATCCCCTTCAACCAACATTAAACTCCATAGTCTCTTCACCTCCAAGACCACAAAGTTGCACCTTGTTTTACCTTCTTTATGGTAGTCTCTGTATAAGAATAATTTTCATTGTACTATTCACTTGATTATATCTTAAATATTTTTTACAGGAGGTGCTTGCTACATGAAGATGTAATGAATTTGAAGTCACTGAACTGATGCTTGCCCTACCACTCACCTCTGCCCGTGGCACCAGACTCCCTTTTATGAAATCAGGAGAGACCCAGGGGTCAATGGCAGTCACTGGTATGGTGACATGACTAAAGGTGGCTGCCATGCCTGCGGCTCTTTTTTATGGAAATGTTGACCAGGCCAGTGATAGAGAATCTGCAAAGGGCTTTCTTAGGCCCATTCCTTATCCCCAGGGCTAATCAGACTCAATCTTAGTTTTCTTATCTGAAAAAAAAACAAAAACAAAAAACAGGATAATTGTACCTAAATAATAGAATATATATATATATATATATATATAATCACAATATAAACCAATACACAAAGTATTTGCCTGAAAAGTTATAATGAAATTTTTATGAATTCAGATAAATAGGTCTGTGACCTTAGATATCTGTTGCTTAATACCTAGTTAAAACTTTCCTAATCAAAATGGTCAAAAAAACAAAAAACAAATCATGCTTTGCAGAATAAGGCTGATATTACACTTTCCATTACTAATTAGACTCCCTAAACGTGTGAAAATAAGCTCATGAAGACAGAGATGATCGTGACTTGAAGCTTCTAGGAGATTTTGTTTTCTTCTAAGAGGCTATGATCTGACAAGTCCATCTCAAATGGCACTATTATATATGTAGTATATATTTATATTTTAATAGTTATAACATAATGTATAAATACATATTTATGTACTTAGATTACATCTACACATATTTTATATATTAACATAAACATTTAATACATTTTATAAAATATTATATATGGCATAGCATATTATTTTAATGCAAAATGTAATTATAAACATAGAAAAATATATGACTTATTTTTAAGAAATATATTTCACCAGTGTAATATTTGTTATTTAATAGACATTATCTAATATATTTAATACATATATAGTATAGGTTTAAATATTAAAAATATTTAATATATTATATGTATATTAAGAAATATCTTTCTGAAGTGTAATAGCTTACAATTTTGTCTCAAATTCAGTTGTCTCTCATATCATAAAGTTTTTCACATATCAAGGAAAATGGTTGGGGAACATTATTTGGTGAGACACAAAGCGTATGCCAACTTGTACTCATGATTTGGAAGTGCTTATCCTTGAATGTGCCCTTCTTTCTTCTAATTTTTAGCTCTGTGTGCCTCATGATAATTAACACTTTCCACATGCACATGGAAGATCTCTTCAAATGGAAGTGGAACAAAAGAGAGAAAGATGGACAAAAGTGAAAGGAAGTTTATCTGTGGATATTTAGAAAATCATAGGAGTTCTTGAATTTATTCTCGTCTATATTCTCTGTTGACCTTGGGATATAAGGCCATGGGCTGTGAATGAGGTGCCAATAGGTTCCAGAGAACCTTTTAAAATAATGCATACTGACTTTTGGATATGCAGAGAGAGGCTGCATAAACAATTTGTGCCATTAAACATCCAGCAGCTTGCTCAATAATAATTGCAGAAGTAATTGCTGTAAAGACATCTGACATGTGAAAATACCTTCAAAGATAAGGTTTAAGCTTCCTCTATAGTAATGTTCATTTTGTTGTAATAGGCTTCGGGGAAGTTCCAGTGTTTGTGATAAAGGTGAGTTTAAAAGTTAAAAATAAATCATCAATGCAACTGGTTTCAAAAGTAAAAGTTCATACCTATGTAGTACTCAATGACAGAGGTGGCTTCAAAAAATGATTAAAAGAGCGTTCCATTAAAGGCGCCTATAGCTACACGATCTCTGGGAGGTGAATGTTCATGTTGCTCAGTTCATGTTCCTGCCATCAAAGAAAATATGACTAAAACATTTCTAAAAGCAATCGTAAAAATACCTTGTTTTCTTCAGAGGAATTTTTTGAGATGTTCCTTTTTGATAATGAATGATGCTGCTTTCAGTAAAAGCACAACTGTGGCCTTCCAAGCTTTTGCTTTTCAGTATTTTAGGCTGGTAGTTGAGAAACAGCACTGGATCCCCCCTTGCCCTTTTAAATTCATAACAGCAACTAAAGTGCCTTGGGCCAATTCTTGTACTTAGCACTTCCTTAGATTACAGGGTGGTCTCTGCTGCCCTCTGATAGCTTTGTGAAATTCAACTTGTGGCTGTATATAGTATTTTTCCAAGGTTAGTGTGCTGATTATTTTGCCATGAGTGACATGGATAAACTTTCTTTTATCTCTTTCAGCATAATTACATTCCTTCTCCCCTGAATTATAATAGATTCATGCTTATCCAACATCTGGCAATATTTTTCTAGTATTTTGGGGGAGAAACTTGAGAGAGACAAATTCAATTAAGAAGAATTTTAGGAACAGAAAAATGCTCACTCACCTTCTTGTTTGCATTGTTGCATTAGCCTTTCCACTGATGTCCATGGTTTCAGCAACCTGTTTTTCCCAGTTTGCTTAGCAAAGTGATCTTTGCAGTATGCAATTTGACCATGGTGGTCCCCAGCTAAACCAACTAACAAATGAACAGATGCGGAATATTTTAATGGTTCTCTATTGCCAATGAATAGACTCCATAATATTTAGAATCTTTGTTGTATTGTTTTTACCTTTTTTCTCACCACTGCTTCCTAAACTCCTCCCTTTGGCAACATGCCACTGTTACCCTAAACACATACTGTACTTCACTTTAATGTGTAACTGCATTCTGCCCAAACTGTCACTGAACAAAAATGGGGGTTTGGGTGCCTGCCAATCCAAAAGCCAAACTTGTGAGTCAGATGATGGTGTAAAAAAGAAAAGGTGTTTTATTCAGGTGCTGCACGATCTGAGAGAAGTGCAGAGTCTTGTATCAAAGTGCAGAGCCCATCTCCTCAGCAAGGCCAAGACAATGTCCAGAGGGCCTGCTCCAACTTAAAATACAGTGTTTTGAAGCCCTTAGGCTCATCAGGGAAGTCTAGTTTGTCCCAGCTGCTGTCTGTTTCAGGCTCCCTCCTGGAGCCTGTGTGTGGAGCCAGAGTGGCCTGGACTATGCAGCTGCTAAGGGCTGTGAGTTCACGCTAAAACACCAGCTAGTGTATCACCAGGTGGGTAAAAGAGTGTTTCTTTGTTCCCCTGGGACTGTGTTAGCTTGGGTGTCAGACAGACCAGGTGCTTTCTCATGCTTTGGGACAGTCCACCTCTTAACCAATCCCTTCTTTCCCCTGGCTAGACTTCCAGGCCTTTTTGGTCTAGCAACTCTCTCTCCAAGTTTTGACTTCTGTGGTGCATGTGCCTGCCTTCCCCTTGTCCCACCCCCAGTATGGCAACAAAAGGCAGAGAGGACTTTCCTCTCTTCCAATAATCTTGCTAGCCTTGCCTGTGCTCAGTGCAAGAACCTTCCCTTGCCATCATGTTGACCTATGGGGGAAACTCCCTTGGCATTCTGTCAACTCTGCTCCTCCCCACACCCTAGTTTCCAGGAGCAGTGAGTGGCCTGAGCTTGGGGCCCACTGACACAGAGCAGCTAAACCAAAGGCCTAAGCAAAAGAACCCTGGTAACTGTGCACGGCTTCTCAGGTAATGCCTAAGGCAGCCTCAGTGAGACAGGATTGGCTTCTGCACCCAGTGCCTGGCTTCTGCACCTGGGGTGGAGCATCTGCAAAGTACAATTCAGTTATCCAGTTAGCCTCACACACCCTGAGGGCATGCAAACTGACACTGTGCTTTGAAACTCAATATCCTGCCAGGTTCCCAGGTGTCTCACAAAGGCATTATTTGACCAGCTTCAGCCCTGGGTACTCGAACCTCCAACCTTGTCCATGAGGAACATGCTCAGTGCAAAAGCAGCCCCAAGTTCCATTCTCATGGCCTAGCTTTATCCTCTCAGCAGCCCTTCCTATCCTCTACCTTCAGCCCATTCCCAGTGTTGCTACAAGCTAGAGGGAGTCTCTCCTTGGCAGTCTGGACAGACTCTAATAGGAACACAACTTGCAAGAATACCATTTTCATAATATATGCCATGTGCATTGCCACAGGTTAGCAAACTGTGGCTTTGTCCTTGAATAAGTCAGGCAATTTCCTCTTTATGTCACAAATAGCTCTATTTATTAAACCATTTGATTATAATCAATGCTATATTCAGTGTAAGTCTTTACCTCCTCCCATCCATTACATTAGGTGCTTTCTAAGGGCAAAAACTGGCTTAGTAAAGACTGTGGAGTTCAAAAACATAAGAATCATTTTGTTGGAAGAATTAGGAAAAATATTGCCAGTCTGTTCCTTTTTACTAAAAGTACAACCAGACAAATACGTTTTCTGCATTTTCACAAATATCCAATAAACTTCTATGATGATGGTTACTGACATGAAAATGTTTTTCTCTTTTCCTGGGTAACCCTTTTGCAATTCTACATTCATTTTACCCTTCTGAAATATTTACTTCTAAAAAGTATGATAGTTGACTATTATTTCCATTCTTACTTTGAAAGTTATTTTTCAGAATTAAAGTCCATAGTAATATAGAGTTGTTCTTTTCCATTTCTCCCATTTTTGTATGATAAAAAGAATATATAATTATCAGATATCTGAAAAAAGTTAAACACTTTAAAATTACGATGTGGATCACTACTAAGGATGTCAGGCAAATCAGAGGTCCCATACTTTATTGATCTGGACAGTTTAATTGTACAAACATCTCTGAGAATTAATTTGTGCATTTTGAGAATTTTAGAAATTGGTCGATAAAACAACATACAAATAGGGAGAATGAGGACATGAACAAATTTCCTAGTGGCTAACTTGAGAGCCAAGCCTTATATTCTCCAAACACTCATTATCGCCATCTCGAAAATAAATCTGTGAGTCATGATGATGCATGAGTGGAAAAGAATAATACTGGGACAGCCACCAGAGTTCCTTTGTAAGAGGGAAAAAAAGACTAAGTAGCCATGTGTAGTAGCACTGACAACATTAGAATTCCCTTCTCTTTGTCACTTCTCAGTATATTTATTGTAGTTTGGTTTGGCTCCAGTCCTCCTCCCCTGGGTTTTACTTTGAATAAGGCCCAGGTTTTTTTAGCTCCAGGGAAGCTAGTTTTGGTATTGAAATCTCACTTTCATTTAAACAGTGCTAATTGCAGCCACAATCACTAGTTCATAGACCATGGGAATTAATGATTAAAAAGACCTGTTAGATCATCTCTTTCATCTGATTTTGGCAATACAGGATTATTTTAATTGTAGGGAACTGAAATAATGGGGCTTTTATCATCTCCCTTGGGAGAGTTGGATAGCCTTATAAAACTTAGGACATCATTCTGAAGATCAGCCCAGATTTTTTTTTACTTCATTTCATGCCGTCACTCCTAGCTACACATCCTTGTGTCACCCTAAACAATTTCTTCCCCTTCTCCCTTCAGTACAACAAATTCCTTGCTACCATTCCACAAAGAATGCCAAATATAGATTTATTTGCATTTATGGAGAAGGATATAGTCTTGGTTAATGGTAAAGCAAAGTGTAGCTCTTCATTATTTATGAATCATTCCTGTCCAAAAGGGGGTTGGTAAAGATGTTTTAAAATAAATTTAAAAACAACCCTTAAGAATGTGACTGCTTGCATTATATTTGTGTATTCCTTTCATCAGCTTTAAATGTATATTGAAGGTAAATTTTTGTCAGAATATTTTCTATGACCTTTCAATTCATTACTTCTATTCAGATTTTCAACTCCTTGAAATTGTGATGGTAAAATCTGTTTTTGGATTTAGTTTTTCTCCTTTATCACAGTGTTCACTTGTTCTCTTAAGTGTGAAGCTACTATTTTTATTTATTCAGTTAATATATACTAGACCATGTTTTTGTATTTTATGCCTAATTGTGGTATTTAAATGAAGAACATCTGATTTTATTATAAAGTAGTCCACAATGTACCATAACATTTAGATTTATGATTGAGGGGAAGATATTTTGTCTCTATTTATAAGTGCTAAATAATGAAAAGAAAGCATTACTACTATAAATGATATACAATAAAAGGAAAATACTGTTGCTGTTATTGTGGATTTATTAGCAGAGTTGATAGATCCCTGAGGTTTGAAAAATAGCATATTTTAAAATCTTGCGACAATTTATCTTTATGTGTATTTTATATGGCACTGACTCTAAACGAAAGAGTTATGAGATAGTTACACACTACTCACGTCATAATAGGCAATAAACAAGAATCATTATTTTTGCAACATAAACTTATTTAAAATAACATAGTTCATAAGAGTAACTTACTCACATATATTAAGTAAAATAATTGGTCCTGCTCACCAAAATTCGTAAATAGAAGCAATTTATTATAATCAGACTTCTCATGGGGATTTAGCTTACAGAATGTCAACATATTTAAATCATAGGTAAAATTTTCAAATCTTTTTAAAGATTCATTTGTAATTCCTATTCCAAATTAGGCAAGCAATAAAAATCAACAATAATTAACTTAAATAAGTTTTTAAATATGCCACAGATAAATAATTTTCTTGTATCTTTTTATTTTCAATTTCAATGAGATGTCATACTGGCTCTTTAAGACTAGATCCAATGATTTAATTAACTCAGAGAGAAAACTACTTCTTTTTAAAGTCTATCCATATTGTGTTTTGTTGTTCAACACAGTCTTCTGTTTCATATGAATTTTCAGAAATCTTAATTAAGGTGAAAATCAAATTAGAACATCTTTTTTTTCATTTAAATTGATAAATTTTATTTCAATAATTTAAAGGTATCTGTAAAATATATATAATACAATAAGCAGAGATAAGGGACAAACCACAAAAATTGATGAATGTTTATCATATATAAATAAGTAAGTAAAAATCAACAAGAAAAATGGACAATATATGAGCAGGCCATGACCAGGAGAGAAAGTAATGGCCAAGGAGCATACAAAAACACTTTGACATTCCTAGAAATCAGAATAATTCACTTTAAAACAAGTAGAGATTTTATTCCAGTTGTTAGGTTGAAAAAATGTAAAAGATTACATATTGGCAATAGGAGTGTGTATAAAGAGATGCAAATTAGAACCACAATGAGATACCACTTTACACTGATCAGAATGGCCATCATTAACAAATGAACAGACAGCAAGTGCTGGTGAGGTTGTGGAGAAAAGGGACCCTAGTCCACTGTTGGTGGAGTTGCAGACTGGTGCAACCACTGTGGAAAACAGTATGGAATTTCCTCAGAACATTAAAAATGGAACTGCCTTTTGACCCTGCAATTCCACTGCTAAGAATACATCCTAAGAATCCCAAAACATCAATTCAAGAGAACTTATTCACCCTATATTTTTAGCAGCACAATTTACAATAGACAAAATTTGGAACCAGCCTAAGCACCCATCAGTTGATGAGTGGGTTAAAAACTTGTGGTACATTTACACAATGGAATACTATGAAGTAGAAAAAAAAGAATTAATTCCTATCACTTGGAACAGCATGGATGGATCTAGAGACTATTACACTAAGTGAAATAAGGCCAGTTGGCAAAAGGCAAATACCATATGATCTTACTTATAAGGGGAATCTCATGAACAAAATAAACTAAAAACCAAAAATGGAATCAGAGGCACAGAATCATGGAATAGACTGACAGAGGTATGACGGGATGAGGAAAGTAGGGACTGACTGAAAGAATGTGAAAGCATTAGTCGAAGAACAAATGAAGGGCCCATGGACATGCACAATGGTGTAGGGATTGACTATGGAATTGACGGGTGGGCTGGGTGTAGGGGGTGAAGTATGAAAATTTTGGGACAACTGTAGTAACATAAACAATAAATCATTAATAAAAAAGTCCAATCATGATTAGTTCAAAAGCTGGGTAACAAGACATTATCAAATTAAAATATCTTTACTGGAATGCTAAGACACATTTTAAGATAGGCTATTTCATAAAGAGTTAAGAATTTCTACATTCTCACCTAGTTCCCACTTTTGTTGTGGAAAGCCTGAATATTTCATGATTGGTTTCAACATTCTTTTAGTTTGCATTTATTACTTGGTAAATAAGTCTATTTATCTCACTTAAAATATTATGTCAAGACATAAACTAAAATCTGTTGTTTGTTTTTAGAGAAACATGAATTTATTTCACATAGTTAAAAGGTAAAAATTTACATGGATTCTTTTTGATAAGAGGGAGAAATAAAAGCACTCCCCCTTATAAGCACTCTTTTTTTTTAATTGTGTAGGGACTCCCGTGCTTCTTCAATGTATTCAGGAACTCGGTGGATGTTGAAAAATTCATCTTTACAATCTCACTGATAGATCTAGATAATATTTACAGGATGTGTTTAATAGAATGTGAATCATGGGGAAGATTTTTTGTATAGGAAGACAAGAAAAGGAGGGAAGAGGTTAGCATAGCAACTGCATGCAAAAAGAAGTGCTACTGAACCAAATTAGTATTTAACTGCCACCCCAAGGCAAACCCCAGAGGCAGATTCTAGTGAGAAAGGAAAGAGGATTTTATACGTATGCTGAAAGATCTGGGAGAATGGGGATCTCCCTGTCTATAAGCTCATCTCCTCCACAAAAACCAAACAAAACTCAGCTGTCTTCATCAAGACCAAAACCAAAGTCAGCGACCAGAATTCCCATTCCATTTTACAGTACTGTCCTTTGGAACCTGAGGCAGCTGCTAAATAGCCATCCAGGTAGTGAGCTTTTTCCCAGCTGCTATCCAGCTTCTGGCTCCCTCCAGGAGGCTGTGTGTGATGGTGGCACTGCCAGTGGCCTTGGGGCTTCTAGGGACACAAGGTACCATATTCCTGTCTAGAGAGTGCACTAAGGCACTGGCAGAAGCTCCACCAAGTCAGCAAAAGAGAGAAAGAGAGACAGCTTCCTGGGAACCATAGGCTATATGACTGCTAAGACCTCATGGCCCATATGGACAACAAGCCAGTGCACATCTGAGTGCAGGCAACTAAAAGTGAGCCACATGCAAGAGAGAAATTTCTTTATTCCCCTGGGTTTACATTAATTTTGGATGTGGAAAGGATCAGGTGCTTTCTCAGAATGACCTATTAACATCTTAAACTTTTGTACACTTTGAATGGTTCCACCTCCCAACCAGTCTCTTTTTTCCCTTTTCTAGACTGACAGGCCTCTTTGGTTTAGCACCTCCCCTGGCCCCAATTTTAGCTTCTATTGTGCATATGCTTTCCTTCCCCTGGTATCAACTGCAATCTGGTCCTGGAAGTGGGTATTAGGGTTTCTTCCCTTCTGCAATTCTGTTGCCAGCCTTATACCTGCTGCATATGAGAACTTCTACTGGCAACCCTCTTGCCTGGGTGCAGGTGGAGCATGTGCTTGGTTACCTGGGCAACATGGCCCCTCTGCTGGACCATCTGTTACCTCATCCTGGCTCTGAGTTCAAAATCTCCCCCAATTCTTGTTCCCTGCTCTCAACCCACTCCCAGCAGTCCTGAAAGACTGTCTATGGGTATCAGGTGCACAGGACAGAGGAAGTATAACTAACTAATAAGATATTCCTTTAGAAATAAAAAAGGGCATGAAATGCCGTGGCTTGAAAAAGTCACAGAACCAATAAGGATTATAAAGATATATGTGTATATTTTTCCTATACTTTAAAAGATAAATTATATATTCAATGTAAATGTGTAAATATTTTAGTTATTTACTCTCCTAAAATTATTCATTAAGTTGTCTCTTTGTTTCAAATTAAGTTTATGTAAGTTTTAAGATTTCAGCAAATATTTCTAAGGGTTTGAACCCTCCTGGGATGGACTGTTCTAGTCTTGGTCATGTTAATAATCAAATGGTCTGGGATTACTGGTCACCCATAGGTTGTCTTACTGATAGAGCTCAACTTAAAAAGCCTCCCAAATCACTGACTTCACTGTCACCATCTTATTTAAGTCAATGTATCTTCTATTCCTAATTTTTAAAAAAATTAAAGAATAATTTCTTGTTAAAGGCAGAATTCTGCAAATGCTGTGCAGATGCTGCACTTTGCATAATTCCAAAATTATAATATTACCAAGAGTATTGTCAAGATAATGCTTTTGTAGTAAACTAAACTGTTCTCCACCCAAGGAGCACTTTGTAGACTTTATATTCAGAGGCCATAGTAGTGAGTGTCCTAAACAAATAATCAGAGGACAGGATTAAAATATATTTGAATGATTCTGGACATGGCTAAAAAGTGCTGTAACTTTAAGACCTAAAAGCCACGAATCACTCTTTTAGAATGTTTTGTATATTTTATGTTAATTGTTGGTGTTTCCTTAGGAGATCAAGGATAAACATAAAATATAAGCTTGAACTTTCCTGATGTCCATTCAAGGTGAACAACAACAACAAAGCAAACAACATAAAGGAAAGTGGTTTGTACAATGCTTCTGAATCTATTTATCTAGCTCTACTGCTACACAAATACTGATTTCTATTTTTAGGCACTGTAAGAAATAAGACAAGAAGCAAGGTCTTCAGAGACTCATTAAGACCATTAGAAAAATGCTTCTGGCAGATCCTATCAAAACAGAAGAAATAAATAACCTTTGTCCCTGGGACTAAGATTCACCCTGCTTTGCAGCCCCATTTCCAAATGATGTATTACACTCATTACACTCACCTCTGTAGGACACTGTGTACACAAAGTGTGAGAGCCTCACCTCACAGTTCAGGGTGTTTCCTGATATATGGACCATTTGTCCTTGTCAGATTCTCCAAGGTGAAAGAATAAACTTTAAATATGAACCACTACTAGGCATCACAAGTATAAGGAAAGGAAATATTTTGTCTTACTTTCTCTTACCACAAGGGAAAAAAATAACTTCAAAGAAAAATAGAGTAAGTGATAAAATGCCTTAAAAAGAAATATTACTTGTTTTATTTTTTAAGTTACTATTTAATAGAGACAACCAATAAACTCAAAATACACAAAATCTGCTGTTTGAAGGAGGTTGTGCTTAATAATAAAGAAAAACATACTAGAGATTTGTATCAGAAAGACTAAAACAGTCTGTGTCAGTAGAAAAGCTTAAGGAATGTCATATTTATTTCTTTGTTGAAGTTAATATTGTCTGTGTGACTTAAGTGAATGTATAAATGTTTGCTAACAAATGGAAATTATTAGACATTTTTCTTTGAGGAATTCCAAGAAATTATAGCAGAATAATATTGTATTGTGGATTGCATTTTAGTACGTCTATATAAAATATGAAATATAGTCACATGTTAAGAACTACTTACTAACTAAATTTTATTGTAAGTATTTTCAATCAATCCAATGAAATTTCACTTCATCCTCCTCGTTGTCACTGAGGGAAACTGTGGCTATGTCAGCTCAGGTCTTTCTGTCTCAGAACAGTAAATCTAAAGCAACACCTAGAGTATGTATCATTGCCAGATTTCTATTATTTTCATTAATCCTTTTCACTTTGTTTTTTGTAACTTGTTGCAGTAAATAATATTAATATAATGCATTTGCTTCTCTAGATTGTCATTTAACTTGCCCATTATCCATGAATGGTAGCAGTTTCAGACAGTGTCCAGTAGGAAACCAAAAGAATACTAATTAATTCAAAAAATGCCAATTATGAAAGAGATTTAAATACAAACATGCCTAGAAATGCTAGATGTGCAAATAGTAGATAGTGAAGAAATCAGGGATTTAGCAAACACAGGAAACAGTGATCCTTTGGAGAGAGAGAAGAATAAATGAAGGAGATAAAGTGACCAAAGCTCAGGATCTGCTGTCACTCAGCAGACACACTGGGAACCTGCTGGGAGGAGCTGGAACTAGGGATGAGAGTCACCATGCAAAATGCTGTAAATGTGGCGAGAGAAAGGGTGGAACTAATCTGCTTTCTCACCCAGCCCGGCACACTCTAATCTTTTGCTAGTACCTCTCAATGGTAGAAGCATTGTCCATTGACAAATTGAGTGGGAAAACCTAGTTTGTTTGAGCCAGCCACTAGTGGAGCAAGAAGGAAGAAAAATGGATGTAAGAACAATCAGAAAAGAACCAGGCACAGTGGTAAACTCTAGGACTGTACATTTTCAGGAAAATACCTTTACCAAATCATGCCATAAGTATACATTTCAATGAATTCTGATTGTGAAGCAAAAGTGAATCTTACTACAGTGAAAAAACAGGGGTGATTCTATGAAAAGACAGGCTTAAAGTGAGTGTTTCCATCAAATTGATCAATATTAATAATACACAGGCACACAAAAGCACAAATGCACACCAACATACACATGTGCCCACATACAACCACACTTCTCAGTTTTGTCAACCTGCTGTTGCTTTAGATAGGACTCTCAAAAACAGCACTTTTATTTACAAAATACTATTTGGAATTCTTACACTGAAGAACCTTTGCATTTCCCTAAAAAGTATAGCTACATCTCTTTTGGAAGTATTCAACTTGGCAGGGTCAGCAGAAAGAATGTCTACATATGGGAGAACATTGTAATTAAATATATATAAGCTGCCTATCACTCTAAAATTCTTTGAGAGTATGTATGATATTGGTAATAGCTCTGTTTTATAACATTAAACTTGTATACAGATTCCAGAAAGTGCTTGTGATATGATTGGTAGTTCGAATTTAGGGAGGTAAATCATCCATGTATTCGTGATTATAGGGATTTTGAGGTGAAACAAAAAACAGTGGATTCTTCTTCAACTACTGAAATACTTTTTGAAACACACATTGCCCTTTTTTCTTTATCTTGAGACTACCTGGTTTGAAGATCCTGTTGTTGTTGTTTTGTTTTTTTTTTGCTGTTGTTGTTGCTTCTTTTGGTATATGTTTTTTTTTGTTTGTGTGTGTGAGTTGCCAGAATATTGTCATTGTCCTTACAGACCACTCAGAGCCATCTGTTACTGTGACGTGGGCACTTGCTGCCATTGGCACTTTCATAGCTCACACTGGAAATTCTGCTCCTACTGTTTCTTCTCCTGGAACCATTTATTAAGACATTTTAGAACAGAATAATTTCAGAATGTCTACTGAAGAAAGGAGAAAAATTTTAAAAAATGAAAAAGGATAACTATCTTATAACACTTTTTAGTAGCTCTTAAAATAACTCTCAAGTGTTAATTCCATGGTTTTTGCCACACGAATTTACTAATTACAGAAATTGACCTTTCATAGTGTAGACCTGAAAAATAAGTAAGACTGCCTTAATTTTAATTAATCAAACATTATCACTAAAAAAATTCCACATATTCCATATGTTTATATAATCATAAGATGATTTTCTCAATTTCCTCAGTATATTTCTAGACTATTACATAGTTTACTTTCAATGTATACTTTATTCATCAGTACTAAAAATATGAAAATTAACATTAAAAATTATAACAAAACTGAATGTAGGTATAAAATAGATGTGAATAAAATATGTTAAGGCTATATGTTGGTCCATATAACATTAGATTCTTCCAGATATTCCATTAAATATGGAACAATAGTTAAATAAAATAATATATTTCCATGCTCTTACTCTTCAAATAAAAGTTAATGTGAGGCCAAGTTACTTAACATTCCCTATAAAAATTCCTTTCAGGATTACACATCACAAATATTTTGCATCTCATATCTATTTGCCAATGAGGGTCATGTTGGTTATTTTATGTTTTTTCCTGACTTCCAAGAGGCTCAGAGCTATATTTGAGATGCATTTGCAGTGAGTATATATGGTTTATTTGTAGATATAATGCCAGGAGTCTTCTTTACATGGTGCATATTTTAATCCTTGTTTTAACATTTTTTGGTGTATATTTTAAGTATTTAAATTATTTTAGGTGACATAGTACACAAACAAAAAATAATTATATCAGGCATGTCAGCAATGCCCCTCAGATTTTCCGTACTTAGCACTTTATAAGGGGCACTCACATGCCATTGATCTGTCCTCTGATGGCCTCCCTTCCAGGGCCCATCACTTCGTGTTGTGTGCTTCATCATTATTGTGGTTATCGCGCATCTCACTACAACAACAGTGGTATTCTATCCTCTTATTTTGACTTCAAAGAAGAAAGAACATACATTTTGTTAGCTTTTTAAAATATATACTTTAAAATTATATTAAAAACAAAATACACTGATATGCAGGCTGATAACATTAAAAATGTTTGTGTTGTTTTTCTTTTAATGGAGATTGCAGTGCTTCTCTTCACACTGAAGATTGTAATGGCACAAATCAAGCTAAAGGGGCCTTTTAGTATCAAACCTGTCAAAAACAGTGACACGTTTTAATTTGCTGCCATTGTTGCCAAATCAGATTTGCATCCTTATCTAAGAGTATTTCTGCAAGGTGTATAACCTCAACCTAATCTATGACCTACCCTCCTCTTTTGAACACCCTTAAACTAAGTTTTCTGAAATAATGCTATAAGTTCACAAAGGTTACTACTTGCAATTCACTTTGAGAGTAAATATACCTATTTAGGTGAAGAACCTGACATAATCTGTACTAAACAAGCTTGCTTTGGTTCCAATAGCACAACAGGAGGCTATTGCAAATGCCCCCGCCCCATTCCTGTGTATAATAATTAAGCTGAGATTGGTTTGAATTCTTTTATAATTATCCCTCTCACCATGCAGTTGGGCTTGAGAAGTTAATTACAACCATTTTCATGCCTATAATGCAGAAATGATCTCTCTGTCATGTACAGATTTGACAAGCTCTTTAGAAGAATGTTAGATGATGGCGCCTGGTTATATATATTCCCTCCCTTGACAGTTACTGAGTGTCTATGATAAAATGTTTTAGAAAATATTTCAATAATTTCTGTTTGATAAACAGAGGAGAAACAGGTGAAACTATTCAAACACTGGAGTTTCACAACAAAGAAAATTAACATAAGGCTAGAAATCTTTCCAAGTCATCACTTATTACTGAATGTATAACAATTAGCTGTTGTGAAATTGTTATATTTGGTCTGCGTCACAATGCAGGAAAATTTAATTTAATAACTTTCCTCTTCATATAATGTTGCATTAACATTTACTGTAAGAAGGTCTAGTTTCAAAAATGAGCATAAATTCCCTAATATACTCTGAAATTTCCATTGCAAAATATAGATGATGATGAATAAAGAATACTTATAATTTTAAAGCTACATTGTTTTTAGAATCAAAAAATAATAGCTTTAATGTATTTTCTCTTAAAAGGACCAGCACATCATACTACTCTAGTATTGCACCACATTTGAAAAATCTTTGGATCTTGACAATGATTTTTATTTAGCATACTATATTTCTATGTAAGATTTTATACAACTTATATAGATTGAAAATCAAACAGAGAAGATTAAGCTTAAAATACAGCTTACCAATTTATATAGTTGTAATTGGCAATATTATTGCAGCAAAATTATCAACTTTTGAAGTGTCTTCTAAGCCTATAGAACCTTCATTTTTAATAGTATGCACTCCTCCCATAAAACTAAGGTTTAATAACATACTTAGTGGAAATGTGTTTGCTTGTTTTTCTTTTAACTGTGGAAGGTCAACTTACAGTCTTTTTAAATGTATCAGAATTCTGCTTCATTATAAACAATATGCCAACATGCTACTTCTTCTAAGGAAAAACCTCAACTACGTATTTAGATTTGTCTGGGAAGGAAAAATTCCCAATTTAAACTTTGACCAGAGATATTAGGGTTACTGTGAAGTTCTCATAATCTTAATTTAATTTTTTCATAAGCAAATATAGAGAAATGAGTCACTCACACTCAAACTATAACAGTCATACTTTTTGAAGATTGCATTTAAGCCACACATTAAAGCCTTATCATCTGGAGAGTGTAACTCTACTTTCAAAATTGCCTCACTAATCATTTTTCTTAAAGCCTGAATGATATCTCCACACAGAATGATATCTCAGGTTCACAAAGATTTACCAAGTGAAACACACTTCTAACAAAATTGTGATGATCAGCTGTCAAGAATGCTTGGGCAATGAACAGGTTTATATGTGCATAAACTTTAATAAAACTGGGGTGAAGAATCTAAAAGGACAAACATTTACATGGAAGGCCATTTTATAGGAATAGAAATAGGGGTCATGGTGATGCCATTGTGGTAATAGTAAGAGCTCAAAACAGAGAAAATGGAAAACATGTAGTAAGCCTAGCTCCATAGCATTTCTGAGAGTCTAGCAAACATCTGTCACCAAGTCTTTCTACTTGGGTGCATGAATTGTGAGTAGAGTAGGACCAGGTCTGCTCCCCAAAATTGGTACTCCTTGGTTCTCTGCTCTACTCTTTGAGATCATGACTCCAGCCATTCTTCCTTATCTTTAAGATATAGGCCACCTAGAAGTTTCTTTTCATTTTAATATTTCTTTAATTTTCTCTTCCAAACTATTGGAAAGTTGGCAATACAAAGTTCTTTAAAAATATGAAGATTTACTATGAACCTTACTCAGTTTTGAATCATTAGACAAAATCTGTACTCACAGCTAATTTAAGGCATGAGGCTTTATCTTGGGCTGCCAGTCAAGCAGCTGGGGATCAAGGCCCATGTGATTTTTAGAAGCACTTTAGATTGGAACGAATGTCTAGGAGGCATTGCTTTAGATCTTTCTGATATATTAAGAGAAAGTCTTACACCTCTACCAGGGATATAATCTTTACCCTCAATTTCATTGCTGCCCTAAGCAATTTCTTATTTTAAGAACATTTTGCCAGCATAATCTTTACCTGCAAGTTCATGGCTGCCCCGAAGCAATTTCTTACTTTGGGAACATTTTCCCAACTAGCAGAGTTGAAAGAAGAAATAGTTTTATTTTGTAAGCAAGCAAGTCCTTAGGTAGAAATGTTTCTCTAAATTTTCCTTGAAATTGGACAGTTCCTTATTCCATACATTTCCCTTCTCCCAAATTTTCAAAGAGGCATTCAGCACTTTCTACATTTTACCTGGATATCTCCACAGCCATTTCAGCAAGTGCATGAGATATATTTTCATACTGCCCATATTAGCATAGGTAAGAGTGTTACCAAGTAGCCTGCCACTTTATAACATGTCACCTTTTCTGCATTCGGTAAATTCATTACTATTGTTTCAGCTTCCAGCTAGAGTGTCCTTGATGCTTTCAGGCTTACTGTGCCTTCTAGTCTAAAACAAATGTCAACTATTTTAGGTTTGGTACAGTTTTTAAGAGAAGGCACAATTTATAATGTAGCAATAGATAACTGAAGCACCTCTTCATTCTATGGCTTTCATTCACATGCCAACTTCATATACATACAGCCTGTAGCTGTATATTTTGATTGTGGAGAGAGTACCATTTGCCTTAAATTCTTTAACCAGTAATTTAATTTTTGCTAGAAACTCTTTAGCTTCTGATTAATACTGACTTGTGAATGCTTTCTATTACTTTCAGGAGCAATCTTATTTTTTTTTTTTAATTCAAAACCTCTCTCAAAACATAGATTACAGAAAAGGATAAAATAAAATAAGTATAAGCATATGAGGAATATTTGTAGTCTATGAACATTTGAAAACAGTAAATCTATAAATTTCCATACCTATATTCTCATTCTATTTGACTATCATTTAGATTATTATTTGGAAATAAAGCATGTTCCATTGCTTATTCAAATCAGAATTCTTTTATATGTTGAGCCTATTCTATAACAAATCAGTAGATGAGGCAGAAGACTGACCTGCCATTACTTGAGGGTTTCACTTGTTAACACAGTACACTCTGGGAATCCATGTCTACCTACAGATTTCCACCCTCCCTCTGTTTTCTGAAACTGCTCTGTGATCCCATTAATCCATGAAACATTTTATTCTAGCCTAAAAGGAAAACATTGTGATATTAATTTTTCTTTGTCAGGATTAGATATTACAACTGATTATTTCAAATTTTATTCTTCCAATCCTCTAATTTCCTCTTTCCATTTTTAGGAAGTTTGAAGAAACCCTAAATTATAGCTTTATGATTTAATTATTTAATTATTCATGTTTTTAAGACTTTTAAAAGTATTCAGTACATTACAATAAAATGACAGCTATATCTTAATGTTATTTCTCCCTGTAACTCTTCCAATTTTTCTGTGAGTTTGTCAATGAAACAGGGTATATAAGGTGGACTCTAGTTGATATCCACACCAATATTCCGAGTCTCTACCTAAGACCTGTATTTTTCAAGCTCTGTCAAACCCAATGTGAAAAAGAGAGATTGAAAATCTTTTCTCAGTAAATGATGACTCACCTTTATTTTACCATCTCTTAAAAAGTGGCTCTATTATTGCAGCCATCCAGGATCAAACACTTGGAATCCTCTTTGAATTTAAAATCTAACTCCTTCTGATATTAACTCCCCATCAATTTAAAGCCTGCCCAATCTTTTAAAGAGTATTTCTTGGTTTTTATTACATAATAAATGTTAAATTACCATTATCACTGTTATTAAATCAACATAGGTCTACAATAAAAATATGCACAGATAATTGAAAAATAAAATACATATAAAGACATAAGTCCCTCTTCAAGCATACTATGTTGTAGTAATTATTGATGACTGTTGTTGGTATACCCTTTTATAATATTTGTACATATATACAAGTATATATGTTTATGTATTTGTACTATACATGCATATGTACAATCATATGTGTATATATATTTATAAAAGTAGGAATGTACCATAATAACATTCTGCAAATTGTTCTTTTCACATAACATATGGTATTCATAATTTAGTTTTGATGAATTTTTCAAAATTGGTATGATATAATTTAGTCCCTAACTGATGAATATGTCAATATTTATAGTTTTTCTTATACACAGTGATCAACAAAGACCTTGGCAGAGATATTTTTGTGAACATATTTATTTCTCTATATTAAAATCCTAGAAAGAAACTGCTAGTGCACACGTTTAAAAGTGAATGGAGAACACCAACCACTATTATGAATGGGTGGAATCACTGTACACTGTCAAATCAATGCCTAAGATTGCCTGTGCCTACACAATCTCCCAATATTGGCAAAAATTCAAATCTTTAGCTCTTGACAATTTAATGGGATAAGAGAAATGGAGCTTTAATTCAATTTATATCTCTTTATGAACTAAGTTGAAAATCTTTTCACATGGCTGTTGCCCATGAATATTTCTTTTGTTGTGAACCATATGTCATGTTCTCAGATCAAATTTTTCAATTGCATTTTAGGCCATTTTTATTGATTTATAAAGTTTATTATAGATTAAGACAGTTAGCTTTGTTACAAGTTATGAGAAGATAGTATAATTTCATTTATGGTTTATTATCTAATTTCCCCTCTATAAATTCAACATTCCATGATAATTGTAAAGTGTATCATTATCATTTTCTTTCACTTTTGGTCAGAGCTTGAGAAAGGCTTAATGATCATTTTTAACATTTAAAGTTTGATTAAATCTGAGTGTATTTTAATAGAAGGAGTGAGGTGAAGAATGTTTGATTTTTTCTAACAAAACTGATAGGCAAACAAACCAACACCATTTATCGAATGATACATCACTGTATTAATTTAAAAGGCTTTATATTAACTTTTTCTATAGATGTATTCTGCCTTTTCTCATTCTAACTATATTTATTGCATTACCAGATTTTTAAACTATCCTTCAATATATTAATACTTCCCATCATTCTCATTTTCTGAATATTCTATTTACTTTGTTTAATTTTCCAAGGAATTTTTGAAACTTTTTCCATGTGTCCTCCCTTCTTATTGCCTACACCCAAATTTCTACTGGTAACTTGATTCAAGTTACTTTGAATTTATGGATTAAATAACATATTTAAATTATGAGGACTTCCTCTCCAAGACCAAGATATGGCTTTCTAAGCATTTGAATCTCTGTTTCTTGAGATGGAATATATGAGGTCTCTCCAGCCATGTACTATGAAAAATAGTTGCATTTATTGAAGAAGATACGAGACACCAGAAACATTGTACATAGGATAATGATGTCTCAGTCCTCTTCATAGTGGGTACCTTGGAACCTCACACAGTTCTCCCAATTGCCATCAGCTGCCCTGCCATATTTCCCTGAATCTCATTGATGGTGTGAACTCTCTTCACTTTCAAGGGCAATTTTAGTTTGGGGAAAAACCAAAAGTCACAAGGCACCAAATCTGGGCTGTAGAGGGGCTGAGTCACCTGGGTGATTTGATGTTTTGGCAAAAAAACTGCACAAGAAGTGATACAAGAACAGGCATGTTGTTATGATGAAGCTGCTAATCACCAGTTGCCCATAGCTGCAGCCTTCTGAATCATCCAAATAGTTTCCATGGAGAAATGTTCAAACTTAACAGAAAATTTGATTCAGATCCATTGCTCTACTCACTCAGTCATTTTGAATGGGATGGGCACACAATACCCATGCTCACTCAACAGCATCTGCTGCCCCCACTGACTAGTACAGTGAGTTGTTGTTCATGCATGCACATTCCAGTCCATTCACCATGGCTGCCAGCTTTCATCGATGTAGTGCAAACCATTGTCATTATATTAACAATGGTTGGACTTTCTCTGGATGGATTTCTTCATATATAATATATATATACACACATGCATGCACAATGCATATGTATATACATATATGCATATATCTATCTATATAAATATATCTTATTATTCTGTAAGAAAACTATTTTCCTAAAATGACTTTCATAATGAATATTCATCACCTAGATGAATATATTTATTCTTCTTTTTCTTCCTTCTAACACATACAGATATTTATACATTTTAAGTGTTGCTACATTCTTATTTGAGTTTTATGTGTGCCTGTCTTATATAGAATCTAACTCTAATATACTTTAGTGAAATATTTGCATTAGAGCTATGTTCAGTGTCTCTTTTAGCCACTATGGCACATTACATTAGCATTTACTTAAAGTGGGATTCTTCAGTATTTAATGCTGCATGCATTGAGATAATGGTACATTCAAATCCCAGACAGAATATTATGGCAAAATATAACACATTACCTCTCTTTGAATGTTTTATCTTTCCACCAATGAGCTGTTTATCTTCATAGGTAAAGGCTACACCCCTCAGCTGATAACAGAGCACTTCTGTTTCCTCAAGCATCTTCTTTCTAGCTGCCACTTCTTTTCCCTCCTTTCTTCCTCCCTCCTTTCTCTGCATGTTTGACTTAACAGAGAATTCCCATGCAGAACACAAATAATTGGTCTCTATTCTCACCACTAATCTGAACCAGGAATTACTTGTTCATCACACTTTGTTATCCAGAAAAAAGTAGTTTCAAATATCATTTTCCCTCTGCATCACTATTTCTCTATATCAGAACCTACACAAAATTCTATATTTCCTTATTTATTTTTAGTTTTTGAGCTTGACTCTATCAGAATCAACATTTGTGTTTTGTATTTATGAATCTGTTTTTGTTTTGTTTATTCTTTCAATTTTGTTCTGTATAATTTGCATATAAGTGAGAGCATGTGGTATTTGTCTTTCTTTTTCTGACTTATTTCATTTAGCATAACACCCTATAGGTTTACCTATGTTGTTGCAAATGGTAAGATTTCATTCTTTTTTATGGCAATGTAACGTTTCAATATTTACCTTTATGTATGTACCACAACAGTTTTACCCAGAGAGGAATGAGGTTGGGGGGCTGGGTGAAAAAAAGGTGAAGAGACCAATAAGTACAAATTGGTAGTTACAAAATGGTAATGAGAATTTAAACTACAGCATAAGGAATACAGTGTATATGGTAATAACTAAATATGGTGCCAGATTGTTCTTGAAATATCAGGTGGATTATTTTGTAAATTATGTGATTGTCTAGCCATCATACTGAAACTACTATAAAATACTATTTGAATGACAACTGGAATTGAAAAAATTAATATTTTTGACTTTTAAATTATTTTATTAGTTAAAATAGTTCTCTGTCAATTAAGCTATAATACACCTTATAAAGTTTGTGTGTAAAATGTAATATTTGTATGATTTCTTGAGATGGATATCTACATTATTTATTTTTTCTTTTTAATAATGAAACATATATGGTCACATTTTTCTAAAGTGAAATTTTAGAGGTGTCCTAGACATTTTATGATGAAATTATTTTATCATTTTCTACATAGTTGGCCATTCAATTCTGCTTAGTTGTAGTGGTTAAGAATATTCCTTTACTTCAAGTTGTTAGCTTGGATTTTTAAGCATTATCCATTCTGAATTCTCTTTTGTTGTGTCCTGGCCAATGGTGGCCACAAAAGCAACTGTTTTTGACCCTGGTACTAGGGCCAACTACAGAGACATGCATCTTAGGCAGTTGCAAAGACCCCCATCTCAGAAAGACTTCATGTTTGGTTAATGCTCAACTGATACTGTCTTGAAAGTCTCAGTTTTGAATAGGAGACCCTGACTTTTCATTTGAGGGGCTTAATATCTTTTGTTTTAATTACTGCCCTGCTAATCTGGTTAAATTCTGCTTGTTGTCTGAACACAGTGATTCTGGTCCCACCCATTGAAGGGGTGTGCAGTGCCAGCACCCCTCAACCTCTCTTTGGCTTGTCTCCTTTCAGGCAGACATCTGTGCATCCTATAATCCCGATATCAGACATTAATTACAATGAACTAGCATCAGATGTCAAAGAAACATCCTATAATCTTTTTTCTTCCTTGGTTTTTATTAAACTCAAATATTCAAACATTCACATATCAGTACTCTACAGTTGCAGTTACATTAATTACATTGCTTCTGAAATCTTAAAATATCCATATGCAATTGATGTATACATGTTGCTGAGGCTCTAGTGTGACCTGATTTACCATTGATTTTTAAGGTCTGCTAACTGCCAACCTACATATAGCTATTAGCACTTCGTTTCAATATAATATTTTGTTTATTCCAATTGATTATATTATACATTAGTTTACCTAATTAATTGTTTTGGTTTAAAAGTCACTTTTATCAGAAACCTCTGGTTGACCTCATAGAACTATCTGGATTAAAGAAATGTAATACTGAACTATATCATAAACAGCAACTTAGTATGACGATAAATGACTGTAATACATGCATTTATATTTGTTTCTTCTAAAAATTATTTGCTTTTTAAACAAATTTATGTAGTAAAATAATTAAAAATAATTAGAAATATACTCTGAGTGTCCACTATTTAGGGTATTAGCAAACCCTTAAAATGAGGAAAGTGATTCAATGCAATGAGATCTCAAAATTGTAAGTTACATAGTAACTAATCTTTGAATTACTTGGTAATACCAAGTATAATTATCAAGTAATTTGTAGTAACATGTAATTCCCTTGTAATTATACAGCTATTAAAGATGTCCTACAAAATAGGATGCTAGTACAGCCTTATCAATCTAGAATCATTGCCTTTTTTTAACATTCACTGACTGCAATATTCATGAATGAAACATCTGACTTCCAAATGAAAAGCTCCAGATGCATTATGTACAATAGCTATTCTTTCAATAAAAAATATGGTTTATTCTCATCATATATAAAAAAAGATTCCTCCCACCATTAACTAGGAAAACATTCTTAATTGCTATTCTGAATGCATAATTACTGTATAAAATGGCAGAAATGAACAAAAATGGTTTGCAATTTTATATTTAGTTTTACCTTTCTCCAAAAAAATAAACCTCTGCTTTGAATATACTCTTACAATTCTATCATCTCAAAGAATATTTAGAACTAACTGAGCTAGTGTATCTCAGCAGAAATTTGCAAATAAAAGAATATATTTTCAGTAAGTGCTTTCAACAAAGTGACAAGAATAATGTAACAAGAAATAAAACTGAAAATCATAGCATTTTGAATTTGTTTTGGAAGTAGACATAACACTTCTGTCTGTAAGATTTATCTGTGTGTCCATGCTACCTTTTCCCTGAGATCATAGCCTGTCATAACTTGTGGTCTTTTGTGAGACACAACTCTATCCTCTTCCTTTGTATGACCCTGTGTCTCATCCTTCCTTTCCATGTCTTTGCATTAAAACTAAGAATTGTGTTTCTTGAAACTAGAAGCCGCCAGCACTACCCAGAACTATTATAATATCATCTTGTGAACTCTACCATCTGATTCTCAGTTCTTTCTTTGGCTAATAGAGACTTTACTTATTTTCCTGTGAGCTCAGCAATATAATTTAAAGAGATTCAGGTCATTGAATCTGCCACATTGCCCAAAGTAGAAGGCTCTGTATTGATCCTCTACATTTTAATGATATGAAAAAACAAGTACAGGGATTATGACTTTTTTTAAGTCCTCAAATCCTGTTGATTCCCTGAGCAGTAATCAGTAAATAACCAGACTTTTTAAAATATTGTATTTATTCATTTATTTTCAGAGAGAGAGGAAGAAAAAGAGAAAGAGAGGAAGAGAAACATGTATGGTTACCTCTCATGTGTCCCCAGCTGAGGACCTACCTGGCCTGCAACCCAGGCATGTGCCCTGATTGGGAATCCAACCAGCGAGCCTTAGGTTCGCAGGCCGCATGCTCAATCCTCTGAGCGACACCAGCCAGGGCAGCCAGACTCTTTTTAAACTTCGCTGAGAAATGCATTATTTGACCCTGATATAGGACATCTGATAAAAATTTATTTCTTCCCAATAATTAATTTTTATTTTAGAACCTCTGCTAGATTTTTGAAGGTCTAATTCTAAAAATGAACGTGTAAGAACTATTATTTATACTGAATAGTGAAGGATCAAGTAATCAGTGGCGTTTTCAATAGCTTTAATTAAACTGTAGTGACTTAAGCAGTTGATTGGTAGTCTATATTCATTTAAGTAATAGCAAGCTCTTTGAGTTTTAACATTCTGTCTTCTTTTAATTTTTGTCATTATTTATTAATTCCAGTTCATATAAAGTATGATCAGTGAAGAAAACTACAAGACCTGACATTTTTCTTAATAAATTAATTAATTAGAATTGAATTTATGAAGCAGATACAACATTAACAAAGCCAAGTTACTTGTCCCTTTTGTTCCACAAGATTAAGGAAACGAAGGACCAATGGACTGTTCAGTGACACAGGTCAGTTACAATGCTGGGTCATGTATGTAGCCTTCTAGCTCCCCTTCGTTTTTCTTTCTACCATGTTAAGCTGTTTCTAATCATCAGCTTTCTTTCTATACTTATTTATTTATTTATTTATTTACTTACTTATTTTAGTTTTTCCATCACCATTTATCACCCTTATACCCTCTTCCAGCTTCACCTACATCACTCCCCTCCACATTCACCACATTGTAGTCTGTGTCCATGAGTTAAATTTTATTGTTACACATATTTAGTTAGAAAAATAAATAAGTAAGGGGGATGCAATGTACATCATTGTCATTGTAGTTGACAATACTTTATTGCATAATTTAAAGTTGCTAAGATATATTTTAAAAGTACTCATAAGAAAAAAATTTGTAAATTTACAAATGGACAGATGTTAATTAGACTAATTGTGATGATCATTTCATAATGTATACAAATATTTAATTATTATTTTGTACACCTGGAACTAATTTAATGTTATGTATCAATTATACATGAAAAGATAAAGACAAAATTTGTAATTCTAAAATATAGTTATCTTTTATTTATTTTATTTAAAATTAAATTTAAAATTATGCCTGTTGAAAAGACAAACAGAAGATATAGGAATCGAGGGAAATACTCTGGGATAATTTCTTAACCAATACCAAATAAAACACTGTCCTGATGATGTTCTATCCTTTTTTATTTTACTAAATATTTAGAATTCATTAAAATTAATTATAGATAGAAGAGTGTCAGTATTTATTTACCACCTCATTTTTCAGAAGAGTAGGATCATATGTATCCAATCTACAAACTCAAATCAGATCATCCCAATTATTTTTTAGGAAAATACAATAGGGGTATAAGAATGATGGAAAGTAAAAGAACTTAAAAGTTTTGAAATGCAAAATGTTAAGTGTTTGACCCTCATTGTTTAATACTTTGTTTTTTTAATTACACTAAAAATGACAAATTATTCCATGAAATATATTTAAATAATTGTTTAAATATATCCACAGATAATTAATATTTTACTTAATTTTATCATAGTTTATACATTTTCACAAGAAGTTGATATAAAATTAATTTTCACGTTTTTCAAGTTATCAGCCTTTTGAAATAGAGGGTGTATTACAGTGAAATAAAAATGCCTAGATTACAGCTCTTTTTGTGAAACTAAGTATGCTTGGGAATGTTGAGAAACTATTTAATGTAGTTTTTTTTTTAGTTCTGCAAAACCTCATACCCATCCCATATCACTTGAAAATGATACAATTGTACTAAATGACCTATAAGGTCCCAAGTCTGATGTACTATGATTTTAATGCATGTGCATGTGATACATTTCTACACAGCTAAGATACATTGGTATTCAGTGTGTTGCAAGGTCCTCAATATTTATTTGTAAGACAGATTCAGGGTAATGTACTGTGTCAAGAAATACATAATAAATATGTGAATGAATAATGCAGAGTCCTTGATCCTTCACCCATGCCAGCATCTCTCATTAAGTGAATGGCTAATTTTGAAATAAGCAACAAATACAGTATCTGGTTTCCATTTTAATTTTAAATGAAGAGGCTCCTAATGAGAACTTAAAATATAGCAATTTACTATTTGAAACAAAACACTATGTCCACAATCTTCAAATCTTACCCTTTTATTTTGTCCTATGTTCATTTTGGGGACACTCTGGAACATATTTGTACCCCATTCTAATCCAGAAGTTTTCCTCTTATTCTCACCCATCCCATACACTGTAAAAGAGCAAAAGAGAATGTGAAACACATGAATATCTTCCCAAAGTAGAATAACAGAGAAAATAAAACAAACTGGTATAAATGATACCATCTCTGAAGTTTAATAGTTAAGAAACAAGCAGTTCTCTTTGATTTAAGTAAAAAGTTTAATCTGAAAAAAAAAAACCAAACAACTGACAAATGCCTTAATAGTGGCTGTTTACAGATAATGCAATTTAGTTTCTCACTTTAGGTTGACTATGAAATTTAATTCTTATCTGTGCCTCAAGAGTAATGGCCTCATCTTTTATTTCTCCCTTTCATCTACTCAAATATAATCTACAAAGGAAAACCACATCATTTCACAGAAAAAGTATTCACTTTGTATCCCAGGATGATACCACTCTTAGTGTCTTGTTACGTGTGAGTTTCCCTTATGTCAGCAGGTTAGTGAGAGGACAGAGTGACTGTTTACTTGGATCTCCCCAGCGAAATGTTCATCCAGGAAAAATAATCAGTCGAAACAGCTCCTCTGGAGATAACAGAATTACTGTTCCCCATTTTCAAGTTTTTGTCTTTTATTGTTAAGTCATAAAACAAACTTTATATATGCTAAACAAAAGTTTTTTATTAGATAAATTTCTATGAATAATTTTTTCATAGTCTTGTTTGTTTACTCATATTCTCCCTATTCTCTTTTAAAAAATAAACTTTTTAGGTTAAGACAGTTTTAGATTTTTAGAAAAACTGTGAAGATAGAACAAGGAATTCAAATGTACTCTATACACAATTCCCCCTATTACTGACATCTTGTATTAGGGTGATATATTTGTTACAATTAATGAACCAATACTAATATAGTATTAATTAACTAAAGTCCATACTTTATACAAGTTTCCTTAGTTTTTACTTAACATCCTTTCTCTGTTTAAGGATCCTATCAAGTATATCACATTGCACTTAGTTGCCATGTCTTACAGCTAAGGCTTTTTTGGACTGTGACAGTTTTTGTGAGTTTTCTTATTTCTGATGACCTTTGCAGTTGTCAAAAATTGTAAGGGAATTTGTAGAACATGACTCAACTGGGACTTTTGTTATGGTTTTCTTATGACTTGCCTGTGTTATAGGGGTTTGGAAGAGAGGCCACAGGAGAACATATTATTCTTATTATCTCATATCTGGAGTATGTGAGATCAATATAACTATCACTGTTGATGTTAACCTTGATCACCTGGATGAGGTGGCATTTGCCAGGTTTCTCCACTGTAAACACTCCTTAACTCACACTTATGAATAGACCCTAATTAGGAAAGATGGTCATACAAATTATTTAGAATTTTTATCTACTATAGATTTGTCTCTGTTGTTCCAGTTCATATTTTATTATGGTAAAATATACATAACATACAATTGTACTGTTTTCATCATTTTGAGGTCAGTGATATCAAGAACATTCTCATTGTTGTGCAACCATCACCCCCATTCATCTCCAGAACATTTTTATTTGCCCAATCTAATCCTCTACACCCATTAGACAAACTCTCAATTCTCCTCTTCTACCAGCCCATGGAAACTATTGTATAATACTTTCTCCTCTATGAATCTGGCTACTCTAGGTATAGCATATTAATAGAATCATACAACATTTGCCCTTTTGTGACTAGCTTATTTGACCTAGTGCATCATCTTCAAATTTTATCTATACCATAGCATGTGTCAGAATTTCCTTCCTTTTTAAGGCAGAGTAATATTTCATTTTATGTATATATCACACTTTACTTGTCTATTCATCTGTAGCTTGAACAAATAGTTTTATTTCACCTTTTGGTTATTGTTAATAATGGTCTTGTTGCAAATATCTGTGTGATTACCTCACTTTGATTCCTTTGAGCATCTACCTGGGAGTGGAATAGCTGGTAGTTACATGGTTAGTGTCTAGGAAAAGAACCATGTCATTTTTCATAGAGGCTGCACAATTTTGTTTCCACCAGCAGTGCCCAAGGGCGTCCCTTTATCCACAGTCCCACCAACACTGATTTTCTTTTCTTCCGAATGGCTATATTAATGGATGTGCATTCATATCTCATTGTGGTTTCATCTTGTATTTCCCTCATTTCCCTAATGTTTAGTCATGTTGAGTATCCTTTCATGCCCTTATTGTCCCCCAGTATACCTTCTCTGGAGAAATGTCTCTTTAAGTCTTCTGCCCATTTTTTTATTCAGATGGTTTGGTGTTTTGATATATTTGTTACTGAGTTTTATGAGTTCTTGATATATTCTGTATATTAATCTCTTATTACATATATGATTTGAAAACATTTTCTCCCATTTGGTATGTTCTCTTTTCACTTTGCTGAAAGTGTCCTTGATACACAATTTAACATGCTTTTGATGGAGTCAGTTTATCTATTTTTTTCTTCTATTGTCTGTGATTGTAGTGTCACAACTAAGAAATTATTGCCAAATCCATTGACAGAAAGTTTCCCTCTGTTTTCTTCTAAGAGTTTTAAAACTATTGTTTTAACTCTAACATTAATGACTATATGAGTTAATTTTTGTATATGATATATGATAAAGATTTTTTTATTGTTTTGAATTGGGTTTTTTCAAATCATTTTTTAAAAAAGACTGTCCTTTGCTCATTAAAGAGTCTTGGCACCCTTGTTGAAAGTTATTTGGCAATTTATGCAAGGATTTATTTCTGAGCTCTTTATTCTATTATATTCAATCAGTTTATATGTCTGTATTTATGCCAGTACCACATTGTTTTGATGACTGCTGCTCTGTAGTAAGTTTGAAATCAGAAAGTGTGAGATCTCCAACTTGTTTTTTTGGTGTTCTTTAAGGTTCCATATGAATTTTAGGACAGATTTTTCTATTTCTGCAAAAATGTTGGCATTTTGATAAGGATTACATAGAATCTGAAGATGGTTTTGGGTAGCATTGGCATTATTAAAAGTCTTAAATCTTCTAATCCACAAGGAATAAATTTTTTTTCATTTATTTGTGTTTTGTGTAAGTTCTGCCTTAACGTTCTGTAGTTTTCCATTTACAAGTCTTTTGTCTCCTTGCTTTATTCCTAAGTATTTTATTATTTTGATTATATTGTAAATGAAATAGTTTTCTTAATTTATGTTTGGGTGTTTGTTGTTTGAGTAGAAAAATGCAACTGAGTTTTGCATGTTGAATTTGCATCCTGCAACTTTGCTGAATTTCTTTAGTAGTTCTCACCGTGGAATCGCTAGTGTTCTCTACATATGTAATATAATGTCAACTGAAAACAAATATAATTTATTTTCTGCAGGAGGTAAAGGTTTTATTTTTTGTTTTGTTTTACAAAAATGAAAATGAGATTCAAAAGTGTTAAGTGATTTGCCAGAGGCCACCCACTAACAGGTGCCAACATTCCAACTGGCTCTAGAGACAGAGCATCTCGCACTACACTGTGCCCTACAGTCTCCATCATCTTGTCATTCAGGATGCAGATGAAAGAAGAAGGCTGCGGCCTCATTTGACCTCAGCTGGTCAACTGCATATCTGATGAATCAAATGTTGCCAAGGTCTATAAGAATTACTGCAAAAGCACTGTGAGCATTGATTTTGGAATTACAAATACATTTTATAGAGTTGATGAATTCACAGACATGTGAATAATGAGGCTCGATTGTATATGCATAGGATTTGGAAAAAAATGGATGTTTAATTTTTGAAAATTTATATGGCCATCAGCATCACACTGATACACTTGTTTAAAAAATATTTTAACATACAGCTGGAATGGGAGTAGAATCGAAGAAATGGAGATCATATAGAGGGTTATCAGCAGGGAGTGGGAGGGGGTAGAATGGGTGAAAAGGTACAAGGAATAAGAAGCATAAATGGTAGGTACAAAATAGATTGGGGGAGGTTAGAAAAGTATAGGAAATGGAGAAGCCAAAGAATTTATATGTATGACCCATGGACATGAACTAAGGTGGGGGATGCTTGAGGGAAGGGCATACGTGGGGAGGGTGATAAAGGGGAGAAAAAATAGGACAATTCTAATAGCATAACCAATAAAATATACTTAATTTTTAAAATAAAACTATATTAACTGCTTGAATGCTTGTATTAATCAGTCTGTCTGCTCATTTTTAGTGCTCTAGAGATGAGGAAACAGTGACTGCTAATCTCTTACAGTTCATAACTTAATATGGAAAAAGGTATCTAGAGAGTCACCTCACAATGACATGAATGCATGCTTCCGTTAGGATAACTTCACTTATAAAAATTGTAAAACCCAATTCAAGTGAATTCTTTAAATATTTTTATTTTATTTTTTCCATTACCATTTAACCCCCTTAACCTCCCTCCCTCCACAATCGCCACACTGTTGTCCACATCCACAAGTACTGTTTCCTTTTTGCTTGATCCCTCCACACCCTTACAACAATAAATAAATTTACTGCTTTTCTTCATTGAAAATATCTTGACCAAGCTTAATTTTAGAGTATGGTTTGACCATGTATCTGCCTCCACTTCTTCTACTTTGCTTGCCTCTACCCTCTGTTGTGCCTCAGCTCAGGCTCAGGCTGGTTTCCTGTTTTGGTAACATAGTTTCCAGGGCAATTTGAAGTCTCACATCCACACACCAAACTTTTAAACAAGTGGAGGAAGGTTTTCTTGCCTTATTCTTTGAAGTAAAACAGTCTTGAGCTGCAATTCGATGACTCCACCACAGCAATTGCTGTGACCAGAATATTGAGATTGCTCTCTGAGTAAATTATTCAAATCAGGGCCCATCCCAGGAGATTAGGATGGGTTTCTTTACATCCAACAAAATAGGATTGCATATTGTGTAAGGATGAAGTTATGCTAATCACCAAGTGCACACTAGTATTATAGAAATAGGTAGTAAGTAATTTGGAAGGACAAAGGAGAACAAATAATTGTGCTTTGAAAACTTTACACTTTTCAGGTAAAAAACGTGGAGACAACAGGAAGGACACTACCCAGAGGGTTAAGTCTATTCAATGGAGGTAAAGAAAGAATTGCATATAAGAAAAATCTTTGTGATGGTCTCTGCTGAACTTCTATTATTAAAATATTATGTGAAAATAAAATAATAGAAACCTTTTTTCCTTTATCCAGGCAGTTGCCTATATATGTAGTACAAATGTTGATGACGTCTTAAAATTTCCATTAAGCATGTTCTGTTCTGGCTTTGATTTGTTTCTTATTAACTCAGACTCCATATTAACAGGTGATAAAAACTAACATATTTAAGTGAGTTGTAAAAATGTAAACAGAAAGAATAGGGACAATATAAAGGCATGATCATGAAATATAACCAGATTCCAATAGAATATTTTGGAACATTGAGAATATTATAGGCTTTAATAAGTCTAATACAATTTTTATTTTATTCTTTCTAGTCTGTTTTTAATGAGTTCACAATCATCAGAAAACTATTATCATCATCATTGTTATTGTTAGCTAAAGGATCAATTTGGCATTGTGTGCTACTATAATCAACCCCAGTATTTGAAAATAGACTGTTGCTTTAGACCAGAACATGTGAACCATATAGCAATCAGTAGTGTCAGTTTAAAATAATGTAATGGGAACCATAGAAGGTGTTCACTTACAGTTCCATTAATGTAACAGTATCTTGACTTTTTTCAAATGTATTTGAAGATAACTAAGAGACCAATGGGGAATTTTTAAAAGTTAAGATTAAAAAATTGTTGAGAATATATTATTGAGATTAACACATTTTTACAAAATCTGAGTAAAAATTAAATATTTATTATAATTCTCCAGTTTTAAATTTTTCAAATACTTTATTACGACAATTTTTAAACATAAAAGATGAAAGAATTTTACATGGAACACTCATATACTCACCACTGACAGTCAAGCATTAACATTTTTCTAGACTTGGTTTCTAGACTAGACATACTCATCCACTTAGCTCTTCCTATTTTTATTTGTTATTCTATTTTTTCTTTTGAGGCATCTCAAAGTAGTTTATTGACATTTGTACAGGTTATCCTAAAATGTCAACATGCATGTATTAGCCAAGTTTTATTATTCCTTTAAAATTATTTCTGGGTAAATTTACATGCAATTAAATGCATAAGTATTGTGTGTCATTTGATAAATTTTGACACATAAATAACCTATGCAAACAAAACCCATATCAAAGTATATGTGGTCTATCTGGAAAAAGTCAAACCATTTTTACTATAACAAGATTGGATTGTACAACCTGGCAACCTAGGACAATGGACTAGAATGCACATACATGAACAATGATGACTTCACCATACAAGTCAGTGGTGGTGGTAGACACCTTTGAGTGAGCATGTGCACTGTGTGGCCATTGTGTTCAAAATGACTGAGTGAGTACAGCAACAAATCTGTACCAAATTTCGTGTTAAGCTTGAACATTCCCCTACAGATCATATTCAGATGATTCAGAAGGCTGCAGCTATGGACAACTGGTAATTGGCAGCTTCATCACAACAATGTGCCTGCTCATGCATCACATTCCATGCAGAGTTTTTTGCAGATCATCAAATCACCCAGGTGTCTCAGCCCCTCTACAGCCCAGATTTGGTGCCCTGCAACTTCTAACTTTCCCCAAAACTAAAATCACCTTTGAAAGTGAAGAGATTTCAAACCATCACTGAGATTCAGGTAAATGCAATGGAACAACTAATGGCAATTGGAAGAATTGTGTGAGATTCCAAGGTGTCTACTTTGAAGGGAACTGAGACATCACTGTCCTGTGTACAATGTTTCTGGTGTCTTGTATCTTCTTCAATAAATGTCACTATTTTTCATATTTTATGGATGCATACTTTCTGGACAGACCTTTCAGAACATTACTATTAATCCAGAACATCATCTCATGCTTCTTTCTTAAAATCAGCTAAGTGTAAAGCCACATGAGACTAAGTGCAGGGAAAACCAGATTCAAGCTTTCAGCTCTCCTCTCCCAGTGGAATCACATGCATGTGCTTATTTGTCACAGAGATGATGTATCACTACTCATGCAAAGTGTTGCCAGTCAAGTAGGCTAACCAAAGCCTTGGTGTTCAGGGATTTCCTTGGGAATCAGTTGCGTGGCATTGAACTACCTGCATGTCTGTTCTCACCTATTCAGATTTCAGACTCCTAGAGGAAAGGCATGATTCACCATTTATTATTACATTGTAAGAATAAACTAATCAAATCTGTACCACATGACTCAAAGTGTCTGGCATACAAAAAAACTTTTCTCAGGCAGAGTATTCTAATGGTCCAGACCTTAGTTCCCAGTGTTGAGCTAAGGCCAGTCCTAAAGATAAGCATTTGTAAGGAACATGCAGGGTTTGATTAACTTGGTCTTGTAAATTAATCCTTTCCCATACATTTTCCCATTGAATTGCTTTGGTGTCTTTATCAAAAATGAAATGATACATGTAAGTACATGTCCATTTTTGGAGACCATGTTCTGGTCTATTGCCCTATTTGTCAAATCTTATGCCATTATCACACTATTTTGCTTTTCATAACTGTATAGTCAGTCTTGAAATCAGTTATTGCAAGTCGTTCACTATGATGCTTTTTCAAGTTTGCTTTGATTGTTATAGGAGTACACATTTCCATATAAATTTGAAAATCACATTGTAAAGTTATCCATGGAATCCTCTATCTTCTGTAATTTCCTAACTTTTCATATATTACAAACATATATTTATATATTTTTTTATATCATTCAGCCTAGTCCCTTTACAATGTGTATGCTAATTCCAACATCTGGATTATCTTGGTGTCAGTCTCTTGATTATCTTTTCTCTTGAGAATAAGAAACATTTTTTCTTTCATATTCTAAACTAATATAAGATGCATGCTGGAGACTATGAATGTTATGATTTAGAGATTAGAGATTTTGTAATGTTCTTCTGAAGTGTGTTTGTGTGTGTGTGTGTATGTGTATGTTTTCTATTAGTCTGTAGTTTCTTTGTTGGTATCACATGGCAAAATCAAGTCTTGGTTCAATTATATCATCCTTAGGTGAAATGCTTGAATCTGCTCCACAAAGTCACTGTTCCAAGACTTGTACAGAGTTCATAACTTCAATTTAGAAGTTCTCTCCCTTTCTTTTTCTTGCACAGTATGTTCCCTCACTTAGTAGCAGCTGTGGTCACCAAAAATATTTTCCTCTGGTTTTTATTACAAATCAGAAGGACTATGTATTTTTAAAATTTTTGTTCAAGTACTGCTGTTCTCATTTTCCCACCACTGCTTTCCCCTGCTCCATCCACCCCCACCTCCCACCCTCAATCCTCCTCCCCTTTTGCTTTGTTCATGGGTCCTTTATACATGTTTCTTGATGACCTGTCCCTTTCTTTCCTTTGTTACCCCCTTCCCCTTGCTCCTCTGGTTACTGTCCGTTTGTTCTTCATTTCAATGTCTCAGGTTATATTTTGCTTGCTTGTTTGTTTTGTTGATTAGGTTCCACTTATAGGAGAGATCATATGGTTTTTGTCTTTTACCTCCTGGCTTATTTCACATAGCTTAATGCTCTCTAGATCCATTCATTCTGTTGCAAAGGGTAGGAGCTCCTTCTTTCTGCTGTACAGTATTTCATTGTGTAAATGTACCAAAGATTTTTGAGCCACTCATTTACTTATGGGAACCTAGGTCGCTCCCAGTACTTGGCTATTGCAAATTGTGATGCTATGAACTTTAGGATGCATAGGTTCTTTTGAATTGGTGTTTCAGGATTCTTAGCGTATAATCCCAGCAGAACAATTGCTGGATCAAAAGGCAGTTCCATTTTTAGTTTTCTGAGGAAATTCCATACTGTTTTCCATAGTGGCTGCACCAGTCTGCAATCCCACCAACAGTGCACTAGAGTTCCCTTTTCCCTACAATCTCACCAGCACTTGTTATTTGTCCATTTGTTTATGATAGACATTCTGACTGGTGTGAAGTGGTATCTCACTGTGACTTTAATTTGCATCTCTCTGATGGCTAGTGATGGTGAACATCCTTTCATATGTCTCTGGGCCCTCTCTATGCCCTTGGAGAAGTGTCTGTTCATGTCCTTTGCCTATTTTTTAATTGGATTGTTTGTCTTCCTTGAGTAGAGTTGTGTGAGTTCTGTATATATTTTGGAGATCAAACCTTTGTCTGAGGTACCATTGACAAATATATTTTCCCATATGGTTGGTTCCATTGTCATTTTGCTGATGTTTTCTTTACCCATGCAGAAGCTTTTTTATTTTGATGAATTCTCATTTGTATATGCTTTCCTCTATGTCCCTTGCTCTAAGTAACATATCGGTTAAAATATTGCTGCATGGGATACATGACATTTTCCTGTCTATGTTCTCCTCTAGGACTTTATGATATCACAACCTTACATTTAAGTCTTTTCTCCATCTTTAGTTTATGTTTGTGTAATGATATAAGTTGGTGGTCGAGTTTCATTGTTTTGCATGTAGCTGTCCAGATCTTCCAACACAGCTTTTAAAATATTTTATAGATTATGCTATTACAGTTGTCCCATTACTCCCCCTTCATTCCACTCCACCATGCACACCCTCTCCCACCTACATTCCCCCCCTTTAGTTCATGTCCATGTGTCACAAGTTCTTTAGCTTCTACATTTCCCATACTATTCTTGCCCTCCCTCCCTTGTCCTATTCTTGTCTATTTTCTACCTACCATCTATGCTACTTATTCTCCATACCTTTTCCCTCTCTCTCCTCCTCCCACTCCCCTGTTGCTAACCCTCCATGTGATCTCCATTTCTGTGGTTCTGTTCCTGTTCTAGTTGTTTGCTTAGTTTGTTTTTGTTTTTGTTTTAGGTGTGGTCGTTAATAATTGTGTTTGCTGTCACTTTACTATACATGCTTTTTATCTTCTTTTTCTTAGATAAGTCCCTTTAACATTTCATAAAATAAGGACTTGGTGATGATGAACTCCTTTAATTTGACCTTATCTGAGAAGCACTTGATCTGCCCTTCCATTCTGAATGAAAGCTTTGCTGGATAGAGCAATCTTGGATGTAGGTCCTTGCTTTTCAGGACTTGGAATATTTCTTTCCATCCCCTTCTTGCCTGTAAGGTCTCTTTTGAGGAATCAGCTGACAGTCTGATGGGAACTCCTTTGTAGGTGACTGTCAGCTGATTCCTCAAAA
>CM052538.1:35729926-35769033 GCA_028533065.1 Trachops cirrhosus
CTTAAAAGGATGGGTTCTGGGGCTTTCAATTGTTCTTCTGTTTGAGCCATCTCTTTTTTTTTCTTCTTTTTTTGGTCTGGTCATGCCTGTTAGGTATGAGGGGCACAGTCTTAGGTGTTCACCAGGTTGGGGTACCCCAGTCACTGGTTTGTGAAGCTATATGTGGGGGCAGGGTCTGAGAGGGAACAATGGCGCTTGCTCTGTTCTCTGTTGGATTTCAGTCCCTTTTTCCCCTTCCCCCTAGCAAACTGGGCCCCTCTGGTGCCAGTCCCTGTGTGGATGGGCTTGTGCACCCTGTGGGACTTTCCAACAACCTCTTCTGTGAGTCTGGGTGTCTCTCCCTGTGCCTCAACCCCCACAGGTGTTTTCAGTCAGTTCCCCAAGGCTCTATTTCCCAGCGCTGGGATCCTGGGTTGCACACAGTGCCTTGCTTCACAATCACCTCCTTGCTGGGTGTGCTGGTTGCCACCCCTTGGCGAGGGTCTGCCAGCTGCCACTTGTGTGCCCAGGGCCTGCCCGCTGTGGTCTTGTGTGCCCCGATTGCCTTGTGTGACCCAGTTGCCTTACGTGTCTGGTCCCAACGCTCTCTGCTCTCTGCTCCGAAACCCACGCCCCACTGCCCGACTCCGCCCCTCCTACAGGTCTGGATGAATGTGTCTAATTTAACTCCTTGGGTGTCCGACTTCCATACAGTTCAGTTTTCGGTCAGTTCTGGTTGTTATTTTGTTTCTAAATTATTGTTGTCCCTATCTTGGTTGTGCGAGGAGGCACAGTGTGTCTACCTATGCCTCCATCTTGGCCGGCAGTCCCTACACCATTTGTTGAAGAAGCCATCTTTACTCCATTTTATGCCCGCCCCCTTTGTGAATATTAATCAACCATAGAGACTGGGGTTTATTTCTGGGCTCTCCACTCTTTTCTATTGATCTATGAGTCTGTTTTTATGCCAGTACCATTCTATTTTGATTACTATGGTCTTATAATATAGTTTGATATTAGGTAGGATGATTCCTCCAATTTTGTTCTTCTTTCTCAGGATCACTGCTGAGGAACTTTTGTGGTTCCACTTAAATTTTTGAAATATTTATTCTAGTTCTGTGAAATACATCATTGGAATCTTGGTAGGAATTGCACTGAATCTATAGACTGTTTTGGGTAGCATGGCCATTTTAATGATGTTATTTTTTTCTATCATTAAATATGGTATGTTTCTACTTATTTGTGTCTCTTCAATATCTTTCTTCAGTGACATAACATTCTGAGTACAGGTCTGTTACATCCTTGGTTAGATTTTTTCCTAGGTATTTTATTCTTTTTGAAATAATTGGGAATGGGATTGTTTTCTTAATTTCCCTTTCTGTTAGTTCATTATTAGCATATAAAATGCAACTGATTTTTGGATTTTAATTTCATATCCTGATGCTTTACTGAATTCATTTATCAGTCCTAGTAGTTTCTTGGCAAAATCTTTGGGATTCTGTACATACAGTATCATGTCATCTGCAAATAATGAAAATTTTACTTCTTCTTTTCTAATTTGGATGCCTTCTATTTCTCCTTATCTGATTGCTATGGCTAAGACTTCTAGTACAATGTAGAATAATAGTAGACATCCTTTCCCTGTGCACAATCTTAAGAGGAACACTTGTTTTTACCTGTGGAGTACAATGTTGGTCGTGGGTTTGTAATGTATAGCCTGTATCATGTTTAGGTATGTTCCCTCTATTCTTTCTTTGCTGAGAGTTCTTTTTTATAAATGGGTGTTGAATTTATGAAATACTTTTTCTGCATTATTGACATGATGATGTGGTTTTTATCCTTCATTTTGTTTACGTGGTGAATCATATTTATTGATTTGCAAATCTTGCACCCATCTTGCATTCCCTAAATTAATCCCACCTGATTGTGGTATGCATTGCTATATTCAGTTTGCTAATATTTTGTTGAGGATTTTAACATTAATGTCCACCAGGGATATTTTCCTATATTTTCTCATTGTTGTTGAGCACCTTAAATGTAAATGATTTAAATGCTCCAACCAAAAGACATACAGTAGCTGAATGAATAAGTAAACAAACATATATATATATATATGCTGTCTCCAACAACCCCACCTCAGATAGAAAGATAAGCACAGATTAAATATAAAGGGATGGAAAAAGATATTTCTTGCAAATGGAAAGCAGTAAAAGCTAGTATAGCAGCTTTTATCCTACAAAAGAGACTTTAAAATCAAGGCTATAGTAACAGACAAAGGGGGACATACATCATAATAAAGGGAACAATCCAACAAGAGGATACAACCCTAGTAAACATTTATATATCCAACATAGGAGCATATAAATATGTAAAGCGATATTGATAGATATAAAGGGAAAAATTGACATAAATACAGTCAGAGTAAGGGATTTTAACACCCTGTTGACTTCAGGGAACAGAGCTTCCAAAGAGAAAATCAATAAGGAGACAGGAGCCTGAAATGACACACTAGATCAAATGGATTTAATTGATATAGTCAGAGCATTTCACACCAAAGCAGCAGAATATACATACTTTTCAAATGCATATGGAACATGTTTGAAATCATATCAAGCATCTTCTTTTACCACAATGCTCTGAAGTCAGAAATCAATCACAGAAGAACACTGAAAAAAAACCACAAAGATATGGAAGTTAAATAAAATAGCATTAAATGATGAATGGGTCAACAATAAGATCAAGGAAAAAATCAAAAGATACCTTGAAAAAAAGGAAAATGACCAAACAACAATCCAAAATCTGTGGGGCACAAGTAAAGCAATCCTAAAAAGGAAATTCATAGCATTACAGACTTATCTCAAAAAGCAAGAGCTCAAATAAATGATCTAACTTCACATTTAAAGAAACTTGAAAAAGAACAACAAACAAAACAGAAAGTTAGCAGAAGGAAACAATAAAGATCAGATCCGAAATTTTAAAAAAAACAGAATCTTAAAAAATGTTGCAAAATATCAATGGATTCAAAAGCTGTTTCTTTGAAAAGATAAACAAGACTGACCAAACTTTAACCAGACTTATCAAGAAAAAAAGAGCACCCAAATAAATAAAATCAAAAATGAAAGGGAAGAAATAACAACTGAAACCTAAGAAATACAAATGACCATAAGAAAATTTTATGAGCAGATATATGCCAACAAATCAGATGACCTAGATGAAATGTATTAATTTTGGGAAACATGCAATCAAAACTAAATCCAAAAGAATAAAATAATCTGAGTAGACAGATTATACCTAGTGAAACTGAATCAGTAACCAAAAACTCCCCAAAAAACAAAAGCCTTGGGCTGGATGCCTTTATGGGTGAATTTTACCAATCATTCCATGAAGAACTAACACTTCTCCTCCACAAGCTGTTTCAAAAAATTCAAGAGGAGGGAAGACTCCAAGCTCATTTTACAAGGCCAACATTATCCTAATTCCAAAACCAGATAAAGACACTATAAAAAATAGATTATGTTTAGCTAGGAATAGCCTGCTAAAGACATTTCCTAGTTGCGGTCTCTAAATCCTAGCAAATAGCATTAATCTGTTTACTCAGAATTCAAATTGATTAGTTTGACCAGGTCACTTGCCTTCTTTTTTTTTTTTTTTTTTCCTTAGTGGCATCCTTTCAGTAATGTAAGTCAATAAATAGATTGCAGGTATGATGCATGTATAGGGTTTTCTCAATGACTTAGCAAGTCATATCATTCATAAGGGAGCCACAAGTTCACAAACCCAACTCATACCATTACCTTCTAGCCAGTTTCAAAAAGTTTATCTTAAATATGAATGGAGGTTTCCAGATCACCAGACAATGGATAAAAATCTTTAACACAAGGCACCAAAACAAAAACAATCAAAAAGAAAAAGTGAACTAAGTGTGACAGAGGCAACCCAGTGGGTCAGAGAAAAAGAAAAGGTGTAGAAAACTACCCAGACATAAATGGAGATATGTTAGCTGAGAAACAATGTGGGAGTGCTATAAAAATGAAGTATTCAAAAATAAAAAAATGCTTAAAATTAAAAATCACTTAAAAATTAAAACATTATTACTGTAATAAAAAAGAATAATTTTAAGATAACACTTAGGAATTTGTCCCTTTAGAAAACATTACATAAAATCTGGTGATCTAATTCAATAAGATATGCAGAAATGAAAAACACAGTGGAACTAAAGAGAAGGTAATAATTAAATTAAGTGCAAGAATTTTCCCCCAAATAAAAACATAAGGCACCCACACAACCAAGAAAATTATTGAAAAGAGTCTTTAACTGTATTCCTTAAACATTTTCTTAAACCTTTAGAATACTGAGAATAATATGTTCAATATAAAAAAACAGTCAGAAACTAAACCAATAAGTTATTGGGTTGAATAATAGCATTTTCAAATACTAAAGTATAAAAACTATTTATTAAAAGCTACATAACCATATGATAAAATCTACCTAAAGAAAGCCTCAACTAAAATGATTAAAAACTATGGAATCCAGAATTTTTACCTAATCAGGACAGAGATGAAGGAATTCCAAGGATCGTCAGGAGGGAAGTTTCAGGATGGAAATGAATAGTAAACCTAGAAACTGTGCCAACTAGAGGACTCTAAGGTGAGTATGTGTGTGTTTCTGTGTGTGTGTTGGTAGGGTGAGAGGGGAGGGCAGGTGGTGGTGATGGTGTTGGAAAAGATCTGATGAAATGCTTGTGAAGAGCACTTGGGTAAGAAATAGAGATAAGTGGGTGGAAAATAAGAAACCCAAAAGAAAAGCATCAAATAATTCCAGAAAAAACTAAATATCACTAAAAGATTATATGAAAGCATAAGACACTATGTAGCTGTTATTTGATTTAGTATTTATATATCATAAATTGTATTAAAATGTACAGTTTGCTCACAATGTTGAATAAACCAAAATTGGAGTATAAATAGAAATTGTGGTATTGGGAGTTAGAAGGAGAGTGTGTATGTGTGTTTTGTGAGTTCACTAATCACTGTCATCCCTCTCTGGACTCATACAAGATTTAGTTGTTCCTTCATGCACTTGTGATCATCTTCATCACAGTTTTTTTTAGTGAGCAGTGATTGCTCCATGCTGCATTTACATATTTATATGTCTGTCTGCCTCAGGAAACTTGTTAATTATCTTGGCATAACTTTTAAATTATCTTTTCATCTGCCACATGCACCAGATTATCTTGCATACAATAGATTGTGATACTCTAAGAATTCATAGATGAATGGTTTTCAGATTATGCATGCCTCCCATGTGTTTTTTTCCACAACAAAAATGGAATTATGTTCAAAACTTTAAAATATTATATACAATGAAATATATGTAATTATTATTCATTTCTGAATAATGTAGTAAATTTGTACATGCTTAAAAATAACAATGATTTGGGCAATTAAAAGGTCTTAAATAAACCCGACCTTGAAATTATACTTAAAATGTTTCTCAAATATGAGTATTATTTTTAAATTTTAATATTATTCTACCTCTATTTTCCCTGGCATTAAGATAGATCCATGTGAAATAAGCCAGGTGGTGAAAGACAAATACCATATGATCTCACCTTTAAATGGAACCTGATCAACAAAACAAATAAACAAGCAAAGTATAGCCTAAGACATTGAAAGTGAGAACAGGCCGACAGTGATCAGAGCGGAGAGGGGAGGGGATGATGTGGGAAAAGGTGAAGGGTTTACAGGAACAATTATAAATGACATATGGACATAACAAGGGGAGGGGTGGAAATGGAGGAGGGAGGCAAGGAGGGCTGGGGTGGTGGGGAGGGGTGGGGGAAAAGGCAGAAAACTGTACTTGAACAACTGTAAAAAGATAATAAATAATAATAAAAAGATAGACCCATGGTAGATAATAAATAGAAGATTGATAGATTATTGATAGATAGATGCTAAATAGGTAGACATTGATAGAAAAACAGCAAGCAAATAATTTGGGAAAGTTTAAAAGCATGTTGCTTTACACTTTTGTTACCTGGCTCCACCTACTGCAACACATCCATATTTTAATTTCATGATCTCATTTTCACTGAGATCACTTAATTTTCACTTAATGTAAAACTATATTAAGAAAGAAAATGATACACTAATTTAATAGGGCAAATACAGTTTTGAAGAAAATGCTGTGGTCTACAGCCACACCACCCTGAGCACGCCCGATCTCGTCTGCTCTCAGCAGCTGAGCAGGGCTGGGCCTGGTTAGTATTTGGATGGGAGAAGAAAATGCTGTGGAATGACTTTTATCTGATATAAATGTCAATATAGAATATTGTCACAAATTGTGTTCTCCAGAAGCAGATACTGAGGAGGAGCATGATGTGCAAAAACATTTTATAGGATTCAAATCCTGTGAAAAAAGCAGGGCAAATTACTGGAAAATGTTACTCAAAAGCAAAATGAAGAAAATTATTTAACATTTGGATTTTGAGAAAAATAAAATTTTCATTCAATTTCATTCACTCCATGTTCTCTGTGTTCTTTTTGAAAGCTTGCAATTTTAAAATTAAATATAAACATATTTTTGTGAAAACCTCACTTACCTTACTATTGTCACAGTGGAAAATTGTAATAGTGGGAAATTGTAACCCATCCCAATACTCTTTTGACATTGTTTCTGCAAGTGCTGACTCTAATATGAAGCTTGTAGATGAGCAGCATGTTTGTATAAGAACTAAAAACAAATTTCAAAAGATAACAGACCCCACCTTCAAGCATCCCAGCTCCAGGAGATTTGCTGACCTTCAATGGGAGATTTGCTGACCTTCAACAGTGGGGCCAGGATGACCTGAAGCTGAAATGACGTGAAGCCAGCATGACTAAACCAGGAAGACACACACCAGACCGTCACTCACTTGCCGTATCGGAGTGGACTGTGCTAGTCGGCACATAGAGAACATTTCAGCCCCCTCCCTTGATCTTTTTTCTCTGCTCCCCTCTCACTCCTTATAACAACCTCTGCCTCCCCTGAGAGGGGGAATGGGCTTTGTGATATGAGTCCCCATCTTCCAGGAGATGGGCTTTGAAGTGTGAGTCCCATCTTCCAGAAGGCCAGCATCTGCAAATAAACCACTGTCCTTTACATCAGCACCTGTCCTAGGGTCAGGAAGCTGTACCAGCATTCTGTTAAATTATTAAATGTTAACTAATTAATTAAACATTGATTTAAAAATCAAATGAATATCCATTGCTATAGACTACACTCTGTATAACTCACACTAATAATTTAATACATTAATCACTATAATTAATAAAGATTTAGCTGAGAGGATTAATAAATTAGAAGTCATTTAAAATAGGCATTCCTTAATATATGTATCAAAAAGTAAAATATTGACTTTTGCTTCATATATGGAAGTAATAAAAGGTCTTGATTTCAATAATATACATTTTTAGTACAACAATGAAAAATTTCTGAAGAACATAATTTTTCTGGTAAATAATTAAACTTTTAGTGTGAAAACAGAAGCTCAAGAGTTTTCAGTTATGTTCACAAATAATTTACTGACACTTTGTGTCAGTGTTTTTACTTTAGACCTCAGGGCTGTGACTAATTCTTGTTAATACATAAGAAGTAACACACAAGAGATGCTTTTAAATTCATCTTTGCATAAATTTCACTTTAGTTGGCTTCATTCCTTGCATTTTGTTTGTCTCTTAGTAAAATCATGTCTTCCTTTGCTCCTGAGTTATTTCTAATTGTGTTCTGCAGCTGTTGGTTCATTTCATGATAAACAATTGATTACACAGATCAGAGAACAAGTTAATCAGCCTGGGAGGTTGGTAATGAAAAATAAAGCCCCAGCAAGTTAATCCATCAGTCCTAAGTAGAGAAGATATCTAAAACTAATTTAACACCAGTCCCAGTGACAGAGCATTAAACTCTACCCCTGAAACCTTTATAGTCTCCAGAACAACAGTGTTCATAATGGTGGTGTCAAATTACAATTTCACCTTTTGAATCAGTGTAAGTGAACACTGTGAAGCAAATACTTGCTTATAAAAGCTACCTTGAAATCAAAGTGTAAAAGAAGTACAGAGTATCTCATATATGAGGACACACCTTATCTGACCCAATACTTCCCTTTCTCCTGGCATAGTTAATTACTAAAGAGTAATTTCTTTTAAAACAAGGTCTAGGGAATATTCAACCCAGGCTTAGGGAAGGTGTGGTACCAGGTCTCTCAGTCATTATCATTAGGAAAACAAAACTTTCATACAAGCCCAGAGTAGATTTAGATTTTATAATGCATAATTTCCAGGAAAACTAGGGAGATTATTTATTAACCTCTGCAGTCAGGGAAGAAAGGGCTTGGGAATTTATTTTGAGTTAACTAGATATTAGTGTCTGCTATAGGCTGAATTCTTTCTGTAATAAACTATTTATTTTAAGACACCTAAACCTAGCTTAAGTAAGATATAGATGCAAGGAATCCAAAGTTATAAATTCAGCACAAACTAAACCTTGACGTTAAGCCATGAAAAGTCTTTCAATGTATTGTCACTGTTCTAATTTATTTTCATTTTTCTTCATGTATTTTCTACCTTTCTACTCTCAAATCTATAAGGCAGGCCAAATATTGATCACTTTACAGTATTCAGGTACATGGAGATAGAGAATACCTTAGTACAAACATTACATACTGAAAAAATGGAATTCTATTATGTCCATATATGAGTCAAAATGTTTAACTCTGTTCGCTTGGCTGCAGTAGTGCTAGAAAATATGCTAACCTAGCTGTGAGGGCTACAGATCTATTGGATTGGAAGCAATGTTCAGGTTTACTGGTTATGATTTCCCACACCCCTTTAATATCTCTCCTCTAAATTCAAAATCCATTAAGAAGTCAAACAGTGGAGTCAAAGAGAAGGATATTAAATTAATGGTATTAATAGAAATAAAGACTGGATTGGAAATTGTGGATTAGATATAGACTGTAATTAGGCATTCAACTTTAAGACCTAGAAAGAAGAAATTTTAAAACAAACATAAAAGTATATTACTCTGAAAGTTGAAACCAAAAGTTTCATGTACAAAACCCTCTAGAGAATATCTTCAAAATAACATTTCTTGATACTAATCATTTTTGATTTACCTATCTCCCAGGGATTTATTCAGATAATTTAATTAGCCAATATATCATGACTTTAAGGTTTCTAGGAATTATACTTAATATATTAAAATTGGAAATTATAGCAAATTTGAGCATTATGACAGTGGACATAATTTTTAAATGGAAGGAGAAGAGTTTTCTTGTTGGTAACCATTAGACTTGAATGAATAAATAATTATTAGAACAAGAACTAGAATCAATCAAGTCACATTCATCTAGTGACTGTCAATCAGCATTAAGAATGTCTCCAATATAGTTTGTTATCTTGAATGTTGGTTCAGCATTCATATGTAATCCTGATCCTAAATCAATTCTGTTAAAGCAAAATTGATTTTGGATTTGCCTTTATATAAAGGAAACATGAGATTAGCTTCATGAATAATCCTGTTTTTCCATATGTCATCCTGAGCTCAAGGCAGGTCCCTTATTAAGACCATGCCAAGTCTTAGAAGAGTCAATTTTTAATTTTTAAGGTGTTACTTTAAAGTTTAAAATAAGCTTTTTATAAAAGATTTGATTGTTTATAAGCTAACTACAACATAATATTACTATGAAATTTCTAGGGCCAAGATTGGATTCCTTTAACTTTTTCTTACTTTCAATGTCTAATGTTTAAATTCTCCATTCAGAATTATTCCTGAAGAAATGCAAATTTCTTTAGCTAAATAAAATATACATTCATTCCTACAGATCCTAAATATCCAATTCACACATTGTATGAAGTCAAAAGGAAATGGTAACCTGGAAAATAATGCAATATATGTAACAAAAAGTAATGACTTCAATATATATACATATATACACACTCACAGAACTTATAAAGTAACGAAAAAGAATAAATACTAATTAAGATTGGAAAAAGAAAATAAACATAACATGCACTAGAGAAATAACAATTGCAACTCAAGTATTCAGCTCTTACTATGGGATAGGAGCTGTGATCACTTAACTGGATTTGTCTCACATAATTCTCAAATAACCTGTTACTACTTGTAATAATATGATGCACCAATGTTTTTATTATTATAATCACTAACACTCCTAATACAGTTCATAAAATGCAAATAGAGAATATATATTGATCCTCAAAAGGTAATTTTTTTCAATCACATATTTTAAAATAAGATTCTATTTTTATCATACATCCAATAGACAAAACACAAAAGTAATCAAACCTCATTTTCAGATATATCCTGAATATGAGGAAAATATTTCTTGATAGTCATTGTTTCTGGAAATACATGAGACTTCTGGGGTCCAATTTGAATAAGCAGTAAAAACAGGCAAAATATGCACATAACACTCAAAATATATAAAAGCAAGGGACTATGACTGGAGGAGAAAACACAGTTCCCATGAGCATGGTAAATCTGAGATATTTGCATATTTTTAACATGGAAAATATGAGACTTGAGATAACTTCCATTGTGCAGAATATTTCCTGAGCTTACAAATTACATCAGTATCTATACAAAGAGTATTTTATTGATTAAAATGTCATGATCTAGAGAGAAGAGTCAATTAGTCATTAAATGAAAGTTTGAGGAATATTGTTGTCAAATTTATAAAGAAATAATTAGACCAAAATAGACTTATAAAATATAGGAAGGTCAATAATAAGAATTAGACCATATTTGAAAAAAAGCATTTTCAGGAATATAACCATGAAATGGTATCACAGACATCAATGGCTAAGAAAGTGATTAAACTATTTAAGTATGTGCCAAGAATAATTATTTTGCTTATATTTTTTGATTATCAGTAAATAAATATGAAAAATTATTATACATTTTGCTCTCAAATATATGGATGGATGATACTACAATTTAAAAAATAATTTAATTTTTTCAAATAATTTTAGATAGAAATGTTTTATAGGCATGCTGAAATAAACCATTCACTCACAGCTAAAATAATAATAATTATTTTTTACTTTATGTCAAATTTATTTATTTATATTTTTTACTGTTGTTCAGTGCCCTGCCCACACCCATCCTCCACCCTCAATATTGCCCCCCTTAGGCTTTGTCCATGGGTCCTTTATACATGTCCTTTGATGACCTTTTCCTTTCTGTCCCCTATTACCCCTCTACCCCGTCCCCTCTGGTTACTGTCAGTTTGTTCTTTATTTCAGTGTCTCTGGTTATATATGAACATGTTTTCATATTTGTGAAAAACTATCACCTTTATTCATATAATTTCACAAATGTTCATTGTGTGCTCCTCATGCCATGTTGTTTGCATTAACCTTGCCGTTAAATCACCCAAGTGGAGAGGAGCTTAGCACTGTTATTGGGTGGAGTGATATACCATAACAGGCATAGAAATTATGATAGGTTATTCTGGAACTAGATTGAAGTCAGCTATGTTCTATAACAAGAATAACTTGCATCTATCTATAGAACATTCTACAGTTTACAATTTTTACCAATAACAGCACTGATTTTTGATTTGACTCACAATTTTGTAGACTGCAGAACATGTTTGACTCATATTTTCTTTTATAGGAAATTGAATTGGAATGAAGTTTAAACAACTTGCTCACTCTTAGTCTTGAATTGGATTTTAACACAGATCTTTTCCCAAATTTGTTGGCTATGTCTTTACAGCATATAATTTCTCATTGTTCCCAAGCAGTTAAATAAGGGAAGTTTTCAGTTTTTAACACCTAAGTCACAGTTCATGAACTTGTGACTGATGGTCATCATTCAGGCAGTAATTTCCCATTAAATCATGGGTGGGTAATACTTAAGATAGTTTTTCTGGTCTCTTGAGATTCCTTAGGTGTTTTTTTTTCTAACAGTATATTTACAATTACTTAAAATAATAGGATCTTTTGAAAATTCTATGCCATTGGGATTGATATAAAATGTTTTCAAGTTTGTCATTATAATATGATTTATTTGATGACATTCCCATTCTACTTAAAATTAATTAATGAGTGGGACAACAAGTGTTTTTGAATGCCATATTCTTCATTTTTCCTTTTTCTACCTTTAGGGAAACTGAAGTTACACCTGTAGCGTCAGCCCAGTCTTCATTCTCAGAACCAACTTGATCATCTGCAGAAGGGATTTAGTAGATGTCTTACAATCTGGGACTTAATTTAAAAATATTTTTATCTAGCATCATAGAACCTTGCTTAGAGTTTGGCTTCAATTGTGTGACTTACATCAGGCAATGTGGTTTTCAATTCATTTGCCTCTCTGCTGCTAGTAGTCCTTATTTTCATTGTTGATTTTTCTCCTTTGTAAACTGTCTAATTTCTCTGCATCCCCTTGTTTCTTGACTTAAAAAATATTTTTTACAGGGGGTAAGGTAATAAAGCTAACGTGTTGATATGTACTGGTGTGAAGTATGTGTAATGTAAACCATTTGAATAATAAAGATAATGGCATAAGTCTACATTTCAATGATGAAAGCAGTAGAAATTCTTCATCATCTGACTTGCTCTTTGTCTTTTATTTAAAAATGTAGTTACATGCCAGGTACAGCTCTGTGTGCTTTATACAGAATAAATATTTTATTATTCACAATAACCAAACAAGGTAAATAGTATTATTCTGAATTAACAGAAAATAAAATGGAAGCATAAAAGTTTAAGTACATAAGCAATGTTACATTTATAATAAGTTGCATAGCCGTGATTTGGAGCCAAGCTGTCAGACTCCAGTGTCACTGAATCTCTTAATCTCTAACCTATATAACTTCTAATCTGAAAATCTTTTCTCTGTGAAGTGTTTGCAATCAATAAAAATCAAAATTAGTATTCATTGCCATGGAGTCTAGTTGTGCCTAAACATTTTTTATAGATCACCTTTTCTTATCAATCAGAAGATTATTAATTTATATCATTTTTCACTGAAGCCTGTAATTCATCAGGTCTACCTACTTTTCTTTTCACTGATCAGTTTGCATTTATGATATGACCTTTCTTTTAAAAGTGTCAGGCTCCTTTTATTATGCAACCTAAATTAAGCATAGAAAACCACTTGACAAATTGGAAACTTATCTCTGTATGCATCTTTATGTTGGTTTAAGTATAAATTATGAATATTTTTCTTTTACTTTCTGCACTTAGTTATTATTGTTTTACAAATTTATAGGTACATTCTATCCCATTGAATAATTCTGACATCTTTTCATTGTTTTCTCAAAACTACCTTGAATGATGATTTATGAACATTGAAGATATCTACACCATGCAACAGAATTCAAGTTCTCTTCATAGCATATCATTGCAATTTATAATTACTCACTCTGACACTTCCTTTTCCTAACATGATTTCAATAGGTAGTGTTTTGTTATGGATAATTGTTACCCCTACATAATTTTTTTAATGTTCAAAGTAATTTAATTTTTAATGCATTCATTGGTTATCTTGCCTTTATTTGAAGCAATCTCCTCTGTTTTGACAGAACACTTTACAATATGTATTAGAAAGTTTACTAATCATAATTTATCTCTCATTGCTAAAACTAAACAATAGTAGTATCTGGCATTATCCATGATGCTATACAGAATACTGAATGCCTCTGGATTTAGCTTTTTATTCATTCAAAATTTCAGGACATTTTTGCTTCTTTAATAGTGGTTTCTTCTCAGAATTCACTGAGGTTGCTAAGATTTTATGCCATCACTCAGCATCATGGTTTAGTCTGTGGTTCAAGAACCCCAACTGTTCTAACCAGAATCATCTTTAATTTTTTCTTCTCTCTTATAGTCTGGTTTTGTTTTTTATTGCAATTTTGTTTTATTCTTCATCCAAACTTAAACTTGATGCAGAAACTTTGAATACATCTAACTCAAGATGTAATGAAGCTGAAAGGATGAAGAGGATGTGAAAAAAGTCTAAGGTTATGAGCTCTATAAAATGACCAAATCAGTGATTGGCTTGCCTTCCTGCTGCAGGTAGCTCTTCTCTCCTTATGATGAGTAATATTTAACCCAACTGGCCACTGCCTAAATTTGAAAATGTTCTTGTCTGTGACTCCAAATCACTAGTTTTACTCTGTAAGTGTGGAGAAAGCATGTTATAATGGTTTGGTCCATGAGCTCTGCAAGAAAGCTCCCTGACTTTGAAGCCTAGTATTCCTACTCACTGAATGACTTCAGAAAAATTTTCTTTGTCTCAATTTTCCAAATCTGTAAACTCAGGGTAATGATTAAGATGATGTTTCCTAACTTATCTTGTTGCTGGGGTTAAATAAGTTGACCATAGTAAGGAGTTAGGAGTTGGAACAGTCATTAGCACCATAAAGATCAATTATGTAAGTATAAGTATTTTTTATAGTCCCATATTCATCTCCTTTGCCACATATTCTCTGTCCATCATCTAAGTATTTGTAGCATACAGAATTATACAAGTGGACTCTTCCTCCTTATCTGTACACTGTTCCTTAATGGACTTCAATCAGTCCCATGGTTTAAATAACATCTTTGTGTTTACAACTCCCAATGCTTTTTTAATAATTTGTACCACTGTTTATGAAAGGTTATTTTTTTATGTTTAGCTATCCTTTTCCTTCTATATCCCATTTCCCTCCCCAACAATAAACAACCATACAATTGTGTTTAATATATATTTTATGTTTTGTAAAATGTCTATGTACATATATTTCTAAGTAGATTGTATTATGATACACATCTAATGTTTTTCTTACTTTTCCCCATTTTTTTCTACTAAATACTCTGTTGTAAGAGTTATGATTATTGCTTTGTGTACGTCTAGTTTGTTATTTCTGATTGCTCCAGTGTATTAGCTACCACTCACATCTACCACATGTTCACATATTTCTTCTCCCAATGATAAACACCCATGTTGCCTCCAGTTCACTGATCTCTTGAGTAAAGCTGCAGTGAACATGCATGTATATGCATCTTTAAGGTTCTCTGATGTATTTCATTTGGAACATTTAGGGAAAAATTACTGAGGCATTGCTCTTCAAATATAACGATATCATTTACATTCCCATGATTAACACATGTGGATAGCATCTGACAATATCCAACTTTTCAACTTTTACCAGTCTAATCTATATAAATGATTTTTATAAGGATCTTATTTTTGTTTATTAAAGAGTTTGGAAATCTCTACATATGTTTCTGTACATTATTTTAAGATATAACAAAAATGGTAAAATATAAAACTATTCACTAAGAAAAACAATGCTCCAGCATAATAGATAACTTAAAATTTTACACAAAGCTTTTAATAATACTTCAAACATGTAAATGTAATATTTTTTTTAAAAATCTGAAAGTCTATGATTCACAAGAAGTACTCACTGAAAAACCCTATATTCATAGGGGCTAGTTACCAGTTACAATAAAGATGGATGCATGTTTAAACAGTACCTCTATTAATCTTTTATTAATAACTTCTATTAATCTTTTTCATCCTTGTACCATTCAATAGTGCAAATATAGAAATATATATTCCACCTAAATCAACAGCATAGGTAATATTTTTAACTTCTACTGTGAAACACAATTTCCCAGTAACTCTTTTCATTCCCATTAATTGCAAAAAGAGAAGAAAATCTTAAACATCCTTCATCTTCAAATATAAGTGTTTCATGACTTATTGGCAAAAAGAAAATAATAAAGGAAACCATGATTGAAAAGAAACATAAGTGTTGAGGTATTTCCTTAAATGTAAATGAGTACATAAATAAAAATAATGTTGGTCCATAAATTTCTGCTTCTTTTTTTTCTTATTACCTGTTGTGCAATAATTTTATTTTTTATGCCAATTTAATTTTTCAACTTGGAAAGAGTTCTCATTCTATGCCATGAGGCTTAGCAATATGAGAGATACATAAAGTAAAATTAGCTTTCAATTCAGACTCTAGTGTATAAGCAAATCAACTTTTTCCTAAAATGCATTATCTTTATAAATTTATAACATTCATTGCTGTCTCAACCCACAAGATAATGAAAATTCTTCTTCTCTCTGTCAACTTTAACTTATCAAGCTATTTTATTAAAGCTTCACAACTTTATGTATCATTTATACATTGAATAATCTCAAATTTATACCTCCAGTCCCAGTGGGTTCCCAGCCTTCAGACTCAGATATGCCATTGCTAATTTCACATGTTCACTTTAAAACATAACTGGCTTCTCAAACATAAAATATAAAAGAGAGGTTTTATATTCTTTCCTGCAACTCTGTATATACTTTGGTCTCCAGCATTCCAGGATTTGGCATTACTATCAATGTGCTTAGGAAATAAAAGGCTAGGAAACATCCTTGACTTTTCTCTTTCCCTCACTCACTTCATTCTGTTTTCACAGCATTTAGCCTCCAGTAATGAAGTGAGGGAGCAAGTTAAACATGTATCCCAAATAGAGCAAGTACATAGGCAAGAATTTTTTGTTTTGTTCACTTACTTACATTTAGTCACACAGTATGAGAACAATAAACAATTATTGAATGAGTGGATTAGTTGATCAAATAAAATATGAAAATATTGTCTTAACCCATTTACAACTAAGCCTTTGAATATGGTTTGCTTTGCTCTTATTGACTAAAAATGTCTTCCAAAAATTTTTAAGTTAATCTGGTGATTAGTTTAGTTATGGCCTAGTAGCGAACAAGTGATCTCTAGTTGTACTATATAAATATATTCAAGCTTCTTCATGACAGGAACTATTGTCATTCCTTATATATATGCAGGAGGAAACAGCAGTCATTAACATTTCCATGTTAAATAGATGTTTATTGAATAAGTGAGTCAATGAATCACAATTAAATGCATTTAAATCCCTTGATCACAGTTATACTTCTACTTAAATTATACTTTTATCTGAATAACTAATTATAATACATAGAAAGAATCAATATAAAAGAATTTTAGGATTATACATTCAACCTCCTCACTTTAGAGATGATACAACAGTTTTAAAACTAGTTTCTCAATGCTTTACTTTTAGTTATTGCCAGGCCAAAAGTCAGGTCTCCTAATTTCTAGACTGGAATTTTTTCTAATATTTAAAATTTTTTTAGCATAGTTTAAAAATGTATGAATATTCAGGAATCTCTTCTGAATATTTTTAAATAAAGATGAGTGGCAACATACGCTATAGTGGGAGTGATTTTCTTGAAGTTGTTAAGGTGCTTTAATTTTCTAAAATTATTATTACTAATATTCATTATATTTAAAATGAATGCAGAAGATAAAATGGATATAAAATTGAGCATCTGGGAGGATAATAATGAATGTTCAGCAGTTGAAAATAAATGAGTGCTTCAATGACCAAATAGATTCATTTTCAATGTGTACTAAAAAAATAGAATGTTAACAGTTAACAAACATGGTCATAACAAATATATTTTTAAAAGTTAAATAGTTAAATATGGAAAGCACTTAGAATGTAAGATGTAGCTCTTAGAATTTATTATTGGTTTTCATGTCTGTAACTCTATGAGCAGGAAATAGGAAGAAGCCATAGAAGGGGACCATAATGTTCTCAAAGAGTAGTTTTTCTTGTCAGAGTTCTCCTTAGAAGTTATTCCTTCCAGACTGCATCTATTTTTCCCTCTCAAAACAATAGTGCCAACATATATAACACCCTCTCTAGTGCTGACGAAAAACAAAATGATTTTTTGGAGTGTAAAAGTTGGGACAGGCAGTGTTAGGTGGGACTGTGGACCCACTATAGTGGTCCTGAATTTAAATCTAGAAAAGTAAGACATAATAAATAATTAGTTACATGTGGCTTAATATTTAGTTAGAGGGACATGATCTCTCATTTGCATTTTTCATGTGTCAACCTTAAAAATAAAACAACAAATATTATTTGAGTGGCAACTGAGTTTATTTGAGAATAGCAGAGGAACTGCAATTCAGGATATGAAAACTATGGTAAACCATAGGCAGACAAGTCAGAAGAGACCAAGAAGCGGTCAGCTGTTACAGGGTTTTAGGAGGAAACTGGAGTTAGAGTATGGTGGTCTTTTATTGGTAGCTGATAGTGGGCTGATTGCTATTGCTGGGTAAGGAGGATGGGCAGCTGGCTGTTACTGAGGCATTTAGTAAGGGGTTCTTCCTTCTTTCTATTGACCATATAAGCTGTAGGGGCTGGTTATATAAGTTTCAATCAGTGGTACAAGTGGAACGAGTATGAAAGCTCTCCCTTCTTGGCTTCCTGACTCCATTTTGAATGAGGCTTCTTTTATTTATTTTAACACTTGAATGTGGCATTTTCCCAGTAAAAGCAAAATTGGGGGCTGGGTTTGAAATAATGGGGATTTTGGATCATCACCATAGAAGTATGAAATAAAAATACTAATAATACTCAGGTTCTGACACTTTATATAAGATTTTGCTATAAGATAATATGGTTTAAAGATAGGCTTTATAAAGAACAAAATATCATGGGTTTTCTAGGTTGCTTTAAACTGCAAGAATCAGGAAGAACTCAAATAACAGTATTTGTGGGGGATAGAGAGAGAGAGAGAATACACTTTTGGCATAAGAGGTAATTGAAAGTTGAAATACAAAGTCTGACTCTTCTGCTCCTCTAGGAAAACTGTTGGGATGGTAGCATGGGGTCAGTAAGGGTTTTATCTCCCCTTTCTGGCCTTTAGCTGTATGATAGGTAAATGTGTAGATTAAGGACAACCTGGAAATAAGGGGTTCTTGCTAATATTTGCATGTTGTTTCTACAATGAGATTACCTCAAAACTGTTCTTACCTCAACTTGGGACAGTGGTCATGCCTAAGTCAATAAGAAATACAGCGTGATTGAAAAGAGATGGAGTTGGAATTTCACTTTTTCAAGCCCTGTGGGGAATTTGGAGGGTATATGAGTTGAGTTAATAACCATAGGGTCCCTGGAGCAAGGAATGAAGAAAATCTGCAGCTGTGGCTAGAAAACCAGCTAGACCAGGGGTCAGTGCAGATTATAACAAATTCTTAAATGGCCTAAAGTGATATCAAGACCCATGTTGGGACAAATTAGACAATGATACCCATTAGACTGAACTGTTGGGAGTGGGGGAAACAATTCTTCAGGGTATCTCTGTATGTTTTATCACAGGTTTTTGTCTTAGACTATTTCTTTCAATGATGGTTGGACAGCAAACAAGCCTTGGAGGCTAATGATAGTGTCTTTTTCTGTGTGAAACAATAAATTTGTTTTGGAACCAGAACAGTAAAGATAGAGAAAGTCTTCTTACCTCCCTTGCTTATATTCTAGCGTTATAAAAATAGCTCTATTTCTAGGGGAGAAGGGCAAGTTTACTGGCAATCCTCTTACAAGTTTGGAGAGTTTCTAATGTCAGAGATTGTTAGCTATGAAACAGACCCCATCGGCATAGATACAACTGGGATCATATTTGCATCACCCCCATTAGTCTTGGGGAAGGAGGGAAACAGATGCAAATATGAAGCTCACGTTATTACTCTGTACTGTGTAGTCTAGGAAAAGCTTGTTGGAAGAGCATGAGTTGTTATGTCTGGGAGACCTGGATTCAGAGGTTGTTTCTGAACACTCACTACTTCATTACTATTGGCAAGTTGCTTAATCCCTTAAAGTCCCACTTTTCTTATCTGAAAAATGAAGAAAAATAATACATAGATCATAGAATTATCATTAGGACCAAATTTTTCAAGACATCTATGGTGCTTGACTAGTAGCCTTAAAGATGTTCTTTAAAATAAGTTTGAATTAAAAGTGAATTGACTTACATTTTATTTATAAATCATCAGCATATTGTTAACTTAGGCACCATTCAATAGAATGTGACAAATAAGCAGAGGCAATTCTAAATGTTATATCATTGTTCTTCACAATAATCTATCAGGTATTTAACTCCCTGTTCTTAACTCCCATTTTACAGATGAGAAAAATGAATCTCTAAGAGGTTAAATAACTTTTCAAATATTATCCAGCTAAATCTTCAGAGTTGAGTTTAAACACAGGTTTCTCTCATGTTGTAAAATCTTTGCTGTGGGCTTACTAAACTACAGTATAATGAAAAATTTTTGACAAACGAGAAATAAAAAATCACCCATATTTTCACCAAACTATCACAGTAACTTGCCTTTTGGCAAATATATACCATATACCTTTCAATTATTGTAGTTTTTAAATCAAATTCCTTTTAATCATAAAAATATCTGTCCAGCCAGAAATGTATTGAGTTACATAATGCTTATTGACATACAGCTCTAATATTCAATATACCTAACTTCAAAAACATGATTTTAAAATGTCTTTTAACCATGAAAGACATTATTTTCTGGTATTTAGTCAGGAAAATTTAAGTTTTATTTACCAAATGAAATCAATTGGAAGGTCTAGCTGCAATGAGTATTTATTTTTTATTGAAAAAGATTAAGAAATAAATTATATTCTACTTTAAACTAAATTAAAATAAGTAATTGTAAAATACAAATGGCAAAATAGGGCAAAAAAGAAGAGAGTTAGTCCATTGTAAATGGCTTTAATTTGTTAAGGGTTCGCTATCTAACGTTAGTACTCAGAGTGAATGTACAAGGATGTTTTCATGCTGTTCAGGTGTCTTGCGAAAAAGAATAGCATAAGACTGCTGCATTTATGTATCTGTCTCTAGAGCTCTGGTGTTGTATGTTTCTTTTCAAATCATTACAATTGATTAAGTTTATGTCACTTGGAAGAAAAATGTGGCATCTGTTCACTTTGGGCCACCAGGAGCATACGAGTTGCTGAACTGCACAGAAATGCGACAACATCACTAAGAGCTTTCTCCTGACTTCTTATTAGCATTACTAGTCAGGCTCTTGTGTCCAATTCATACTATACCCTAAAGATAATGCTATCACATGTTACCCTGAACTCCTACACTGGTAATTATGTTCCTTCAAAAACTAAGTTTGAAGAGATTTGCGGGATTAGCTTGTGGAAAGTAGATGGAAGATTCTCTGTGATGTAGGAAGGGGTTTAGGGTGCTCTCAGAAACCAGCTCACCATTTGAGCCATGGGAGCCATTCCTAACACATGGGGGATCCTGGAATACATAAGGGAAAAGAATTTGAAAGGCAGAATTAGCAGAATTAGCAGAATTCCTTTCTCTTAAAGGAATTTTCTCTTCATTTAAAATAGTTTACCTGAAATGTAATGTAGATGATAGAAATATACTCAGTCTAAATACTGATCACAAATTATCTGGTTTACATTGGATTTTTATCTATTACTACCTGGGGGTCAGCAGTTTAAACCAGGTATCAACTAAGTTAACCATTTACTAATTAATAAATAATAATTTCTAGACAACCAGTAATTTGGTTTTATTAAAAAAAATCAAAATGAGAATCAAAATAAATTCAGTATGCTCTATGTACCTAGAAACATGTAAGACAGACTATTACAAACTCAAGGAAGTCTTAGCTGGTCTTCCTGCTGAACCACATTATCAGTGCAAGTGTACTTTGAAAACAATTTTTATCTAGTGAAAGATCCAGTCCAAAATTATGTGAAAATATGTAATAGACCTCCATGAATTTTTACCACTTACCTGTGTTAAGCTTTGCTCAAACGTCACTTTATCATTCAGTTTTATTTCGACCACTCCATTTAAAATTGTGTTCCATCTTCTCTGAATTTGAGTTCCCTTCATTCTGTTCTTCTTTCTCTTTTTTCCCATAAACCTATAACTTCTATGTACTAGATTATTTACTCATGCCTATGCTTATTGTTTATTGTCTACATTCTCCAACCAAATTTAATCCTGAAAAGCTAAGTAATTATTTTGTCTCTTTTTTCCACCACTTCCATGTTCCTAGAAGAAACATGGATTGCTGCCCTGGCTTGTGTGTCTCAGTGAATTGAGTGCCAGCTGTGAATCAAAGGGTTGCTGGTTCGATTCCCAGACAGAGCACATGCCTGGGTTGTGGGCCAGGTCCCCAGTCGGGGGCACAGGAGAGGCAAGCACATATTGATGTTTCTCTCCTTCTCTTTCTCTCTCCCTTCTCCTCTCTCTATAAATAAATAAGTAAATAAATAAATAAAAGTATTAATTGCTATGTTGACTAGATAAATGAATTAAGAGCAATTCAATAAATTTTGGTCAAATACATAAATGAATGAAAAGTAACAATGGAATAGGAGGTGAAGGTATATAATACAATTAATAACACAGCTAAGATTCGTGGGTTGTTTACATTGTGAAAAATACTGTACTATGCACTTTGCAAGTGTAATATATTTTAACTTTTGCAATTCCATGAAGTAGATACACCTCATTTTCATTTTAAAGATTAAAATAATGGGCTACAGACAGATTTTGTTATTTCTTCAAGACTATGCTACAAATAAATATCTAGAATGGCATTAAATTGGCCTTCACTCTTGTGCATGAGCTGGTAGAGAAGCGAAGCATGATAAGGCAGGGATGGAGGTGACAGCTGATGGTGTGATATCTTTGTAGGGAAAGCATGGGGCAGAGTCAAGGCAGGAGTGAAGGAATCAGGTTTCACAGGACTTAGGGACAGTTGATCCATTGCAGTGAGAGCGAAGCCGATGGGTCCAGAGGTGAATGAGGTGGTAGTTTTGTGTGAGTTTATGGTTAATTTTTTCCTAACTGTTTCTATTTTCTGGAAGAAATAAGCATCATCATTAAGTAAGATTAAATAATAAATATTGTATTGGAGAAAAGTTATGAAATAGTCACATAGAGAAAATAAAACTTAACAGCTAGTGAAATGGGGTAAACATCTCGGGCAGCACTAATGTTTTACTTCAAATTACTATATAGCTATGAGTAAAGTGGGATGAGTTGACAGCATGGTGAGATTTTCCCCAGTCACATTTAGTTTTAGAGTTCAAGAGAATGCACACAGAGAGATAGTTTTGGACAGATATTTGTCTGGTATGACAGAAGTAGAGAAGAAATAGGAATAAAAGTACATGTAAGAAAGCAGTTATACTGATGGGCCATGGAATTTAAACCAAGAACACCAGGGAGAGAGGGATATTAAAATGTTGCCAGGTCAATGGATAGAAGGTCTCAATAGAATCAAATAAAATTTAGAATTTAACCCTGGTTGTTGTGGCTCAGTGGACTGAGTGCCTGCCTGTGAACCAAAGGGTCACTGGGCTGATTCCTAGTCAGAGCACATGCCTGAGTTGTGGGCCAGGTTCCCAGTAGGGCGGGCATGGGAGGCAGCCACACATTGATGTTTCTCTCCCTACTTTCGCTCTCCTTTCCCCTGTCTCTAAAAATAAAGTTAATGAAGTCTTTTGAAAAAAGAACTCTGTTCTTTAAAAAAAATGTTACATTTGAAATACAAGGGAAGTGGTAGAAAAACAACAGGGGTGTTTCAAGAATAAAATGCTTGCATATGAGATTACAAAAATGGTGCGGTTAATTTTAATGACAAGGTCTTCTACATGGATGTTCAAATTATTAATGATTGTGATAGGAACAAATAGTTCCTATCAGAGAGAATGGGTGTAAACTAGGTTTTAATTAGTCAGAGACCAAGTATTGTTGGGAGTCTGTGGTTGTTGCTAAAAGGAGTAATACTGAAAAGTATGTTCTCATGACCTGTGTGTCAAGGTCTGCATTTTTATGGATGAGAGAAGAAAAAAATTTAGAGGGAACAAGTTTGGATATTGGAAATTATCACATTATTGCCAGGCCCAGTGATATCAAAGATGTGGGTTATTTGAAAGGACCAAAGAGAAATTAATGTCTCCAAAACAGGATCAGATTTCAGTTAGATCAAAAAGTTGAAGTGGAAGAAAGTGTTTCAAAAGAAATTGGAGATAAGGGGAATTTTATTTATGTAATACTATGAGTTCCATAGGACAGAGTAGGTGATTTTGTGATTGACATTTGCGGGAGATGGACTTACACTGGGCATGTCTGAATTAGCAGAGCAGAGAGCCTAGCTGATGAGGTTGACAAGGGATGGTCCAAGGATTTTATGAGGTGTGATGGAAAGAAGAATGTAGAGTATAATGAGATTCATCCTGAGGGTCTCTGAGGAAAATCATGATGTTGAAGCTGCGCATAGAGGGGAAAAAAAGCCAGTTGTGAGCTTTCCATTAGTATGGAGCATTCCGAGGACTCTTGTTCACTCCTGCTCAGTAGAAGTATTTATATCTCTTGTTGAATTCACTGTGTTTGCATGCACTGACCTGTTCTGTTAAGCTAGACAACTCTTTGAAGGTAGAATCTAATTTTATATTTCTTTAACATGTCCTCATTGCATTGACTCCAATGTGCTAAGCACAAAATAATTTGGTAGATGCATGCATATAACATGGTAGATTATTTCACTGGCAATATTTTTTAACCTTAAACTTAAAATGCTTTGGAGCTCATATGTACACTTTACCAAACAAGGAATTAATGACCTATGTAAACTGGAAACCAAGTTATTATATAATCATTATCAGAAAAACAACATCATTTGGAAATACTATATTGGCTTAAGAACATAATTTCCTCAAAGCAAAACATATGCCTAAGATATTGTAACTAAAAAATACTGTCAGTCTCTTCTAGGAATAACTGAGAAAATAAACAAAGAAAACTTATTTTTAACCCTGTGGGGACAATCCTCCCATTCAAAAAAAAAAAAAAAGACTTTCAATCTGTCCATTCATTTCTTGCAGCACACAACACGTCTTCTGTCGCCTTACCCTAAAAAAAATAACAAATATATGAAAGAGCTGCAATGTGACTTTTTGGAAGATGAAGAGCAGGACTTGAGTGTTGTCCTTAAAAGGAATGGGAAATAGAAAAGAAAAATGAGAAACTCTTATATCATTAAAGCAAGAGGGACAGTAGTGACGGTAGCCACTTGATTGTCAAATCTGTTAGCACTTATGCCTATATAGATTAGATCAAAAGTCTGTTAATTTAGCATTGCCCATAATCCATCTGACCATGAAACTTCTTTTTAGTTAATATAGTTTGAAGGACAAGGTCCACAAAATAAAGGAGAGTACCCTTTTATATAAATCAAATATTGATTGTTTCATTATATTTATTAGTAATATAATATGTTTTATTATATGAAAATGCTTCTTTCACTTGAAATGTAAACATGTCAAGAAAACCCAAATAAAAATAAAAGGATGAGAACTATTGGCATGACCATGTTTCAGTTGCTTCTCATTTCCCCCTTTTTTAAACCTTGTCCCCAAACATGACACCAGCTAGAAACATTGTTGACCTCCCTTCTAAGTGACCTGTAATTGCTCATTGTCTCAAATTAACCCCCTGTCCCTTGGAGCTAATTAATAATGAAGTTACAGATTTTTAGAATGTATAAATATTTGTGTTTCTTGTTTTTTACCCAGATTAAACAAACACACATCTGTGAATTATTCTAAATCAATTAAACTTTCCATTTTCCAGTAAAGGCAGAAAATATCAAGCTCTTTTAAATAAGACCAAATTGACATTTTCTTGCTGGATAAAGGTGTTATCAAAGATTAAAATTAATTTCCTAAAGAGTGAGGTGAGCAACTAACTATAAACAATATCAATTGTTTTACTTGGGAAATTAAAATCACATTTCAGTAAGCATATTTCTCTCCTATCAGTGAAAGGGGAGAAGTTAAGGCAATCAGTTGTTGAATTTCTGGAGAGCTAAAACAAAGGCATTATAAACTACATAAAACTAAACAATCAAAAATGGTGAAAACCCTTCGTTATATTTGTTTTGCATTGTAGGACAACCATAGCCACATCAAGTATTAATCTTTTGATGATAAATATCAGATGGCAAGATTTGATATAATACAAGGTTATGTAAAAATAGGTCTTGTTAAAATTAGGTTTCCTGAGCAAGAAAAACTATGCATAGATCTAATTGGTAAAATTAAGGATTTGAATTGGTTATGAATCTTAATCAAAGGAGTATAAAAATGTATCTTTCAAGTAATTAGTAATCTAACCTCTAATTACTTATGATCTAATAAAAATTTTAATCAGTAGATGGGAAAAGTTCTAATGATTGCAACAATTGCCTTTGTGAATAGGTGACTCTAAAATGCTTGGAACATCTCAACTGGTTTTAATACCAGTCCTACTATTGTAATGTTTAAAACATATATTTTTAAGCCAACTTTATTTCTCAAGAGTTTCTTTCGAAAGTGTATTCTTAAGCAATGCCAGTAAGCTAAGCTAGCTTTTCTTATTTCACGATTCTGGGACTCCCTTTGCTGTTGTTATTATAAAGTGTCTAAAAATATGCTTTTTTACATTTTGTGCTCTCTTGTTCTGTTCCTCTCTCACACTTTTCCTGGACATTCTCTTTCCTTTGTATTATGTGCTGCTGTGTAGTTAAATATAGGTTCTATTCAGAAGATCTTCCCCTGGGCAGGGCTTAGTCTTGAAAAGAAAGCTGTAGTTATTTAATTTTTGAATGTTCGGAGGCTCATTTCTAAAGTTTCCTTGAACAAATGCAATTACGGTCTGAGAAACTGCATCCCGTTTTTAGCTTTTCCTGGAACTTTTTTGCCAATTGGAAAATCTTTCAATTTTTGACTTAGTACCTTTGGAAACTTGACTTACTGGTTCTCTAGCTTTCAACCTCACTAGAAACACTGTAACCACCCTCTACTTCTTCTCACACAGTTGGCAACACCCCAAGGATATTTTTCTGTGGCAGGAAACAGGCCTGTTCATAGTTTGGGGCTCATGGAGACCTTACCATTGAGTTTTCTGTAGAAGTGTTTCCACTTTTTGTCTTGCTTGCTATGTATGGCCAAGTTTATTTGTTTCAAAAATGGAACAATATCTACTCCCTCACATGCACTTCCAGAACCATGCAATTTACTGTAAAAAGGTGGAGTCTATTATATTCCCTTCCCTCCCATTAATTAATTGCCTTAGTTAATATCATATGATCTAAGTGATTCTCTGTGACTCCCAAAGTCAAAAGTCAAGGTCATAAAAGGTAATATGAGTTCTTCTTTGCTCACTCTCAATACTTCTATCTCAATTCTTGATAAAACCTAATTTAATGTAATGAAAAAATAAATAAATGTATTAAAGAAAATGTGCAGATACAGAAACATTATAGATATATAAGCCAAATGGTTGAATTTAGGAACAATTCTTTATTTTTTCCTTTTAAGAATTTTCCATTGTACTTCTGATAATATTGTGGTAATTGTATGGGAGTAATAGTTATTTAAACACTTCCTTAAAATTGTTCTTTTAAATGCTTAGAAATCTAAAGAAATGGTAGAACAGGAAAATGAGTTTTTAATAAATAAAAAAGTGAATGTGCATAGTTTAGACTGCCTTTACCCCAAATCATGTTCATAAAAAAGTGAATATCTATTTTTGTTACTACTTGTATTAATACTTGAGTTTTAAGAAACATTTTTCCAAATGAATTTAAAGTTTTCATAGCCCTTATTTAAATTCTTTCCTATAATATTGCAGAAAATGCAGTTAGTAGATAGGTATTTTAACTACCCTCTTTTATAGATAATTTAGATATTTTAAAAGAAATCAGTATTATTAATTGTGAAAACATATCCTCATTTAGAAATACATAAGAACAATATTAAAATAGAACTATTAAGATGATTCTTTTTAATTAAAAGGGCACAAAAATCCCTGCTGATATTGAACAGGTACTGAATGGTCAGCAATTTTCTCAAATTGCCAAATATTATTAGAAGTAATTCATGCTGTGAGAACCACTTTGCATTAAGAAGACTTTTAGAGAAAACAGGAAAACAGAATGCAAATTCACATAGATTTCTATTCCTCCAGTTGTGCAATTGCTTTAAAAAAAACCTGTAATAACATATCAAGTAGTTAAATATCCAATAAATTTGAGCCAAAGAGCTATCTTATAAATTATGTTTATTACATATTTTCATACCAGACACCTCTGAAAGATTCAGCACAATTTTAATTTCTTTTAGAACCATTATGAAAACAAGTTTCTAATGCTTGAAAATATAAGATGAAAACTGTCTCATCAATATTATTGTTCCATATATTTAATAGATTTGTACTTCTAGCAGCATTTCTAATATTTATTTTCTAATTAAATTCTGACTTTAAATATGATTTAAACAGATTTAATGTAATAATAAAGTACTTCAAAGTTTTACAAATGTTCAAAATCTTTCCATTCATTAGAAGACTTGTCAGTTAACACCTAGAGCAAAGTTTTATGAATTGTATAGTTGGAAAAAATTCTGATTACTCCATGAAATAATGATGTCAAATTGTCAGAGTTGTTGATACAGTTATTAAGAGAACATGGAAAAATATATTGGTCTGCACTGAGAGTGCTTAAAATGTTCTTTGAGTTTAGCTGTATGAGCATATTTCATAACCACATCCTTGAAACCATATTTAAATATATCAATCTTGCCTGACAACTCTGAAGAAGCCGGAAAAATTTAGAAGCAACTTGGTAAAATCTAATATTTAAAACCAGAAGACAATAAATAGCAAGCAACCTGAATAATAAGGGGACTAGATAGCAGCAGAGGCTCTGAGGGTCCTGATTGGATGGTGGCCGCAAAAGTTGTCCTCCTCCTGTCTTCTCTTTTGGTTAGAGGATAGCCTTCAGACAGAGTCTGAGAAGAGGCTCCATTCCCTACAGGTTGAGTATAAAGAGAGGTGCTTACATAATAAAGGATCAGTTGTAATCAATCATGAGATTTAAAGTTGAAAGTGTGGTGATGGAGTAAAGTAAACACTTTTTTCACAGTCTGCATGATTTAAAAAAACATGTATATATTTTGGTAGAATGTGGTTATGTCAGACTCTCGGGAACAGCTTTTACTGTGGACTTTACATCAACAAATATCTAAAGGAGAAAACTTTCAATCACTAGAAGTAGCAAAATACAAGAAAATCTGAAAGCGTATGTGTAGCGACTTTATTTTATGTGTATTACTCAATGGAAAAAAGATCCAAATATTTCATGCTTCTTTGTTTATGCTGTTCCTTTCATTTTTAACCAACTCACCTCATTCTTCACCTATTTTTCAAGTGTATTTTTATTTATTTTTGCACGTGTAACTAGTCAAGAGAATACAATTGTCTTCCAAGTGGCTGATAAAAATGCAGGATTGAATTAGAATTAAATTACATTGGATTACATAAACTACAAAAGAAAAAGAATACCCTGTATGGAGCACACACGCATATACGCATATACCTCTATATACACACACACTAATGTATGCTTTTTTCTAAAACAAAAGGGATACAAACTCATTGTGCCATCAGTACTGGATCTGACTCATATCAGCTTGTGAGAGCCAATTTAAAATTTTCAGGAATTTTGCCATCTGGTTGTTAAATTTACTCATTTATAAAAGTTAAATTATGAAAGCTACCAACAGAATAACAGTGAAAACAAAGACAATAAAATATAAAAAGTGATAATTTCTTATGAATATCACTACATGTTGCTGTTATCTATGTTCTTTAAGTGAATCACATCTCATATTTGTATGGTTGGGATACTATAAGATGAGTGCTACTGTTAGTCTCTTCTGAAATCTGTGTGAATTGGTCTCATAGTTTCAGCTTGAAATCCGCCATAGGATTATTTACACAATGTAAGTAAGAAGCACTAAATGTTATGGCTTTCTTAATGTGGTCTTTAGACAACAAACTTGATAATGTATTTTCTAAGATGTAGTAATATTTAATTTCTGTTATAAATGAATGTGATGAGAGTTGCATTTTCTGTATGTTAGTTAAGAATTGCCTCTAGTATACATCTCCAAATTGCTTGATATGTTTAGTCAAAAATTAAATAAAGTTTGATTTTAATAAGAATGAAGCAATGTTTGTGTGTTCATTCTTATATGATTTGCAAATCATTTTTCAAAAGGTCTCTTTCTAAATTTTATTGACCTGAAAGAATGGTCCTATAAGTGAAGGAGATTAAAAAAATCCTGGTAAAGATTGTTCCAATATTAAAGCTATCAGGGAAACATAAAGGAAGTCAGAGAGCTCATTAATTAGTACTTGCAACTGGGATCAAATTGTATAGGTCAGCTTTTCCAAGTATTTCAAAGTTGATGAGAAATTAGGACCAGTAATAAATGAAGAGTGAGTGACGTTAAGTTAATGATGACTTTAAAGCTGCTGGGGTATTGAATTCATCAGTTGAGTTTATCCTTAATACACAAAACAACAAAGAGGAATCATGCAATTAGAAATGGCATGGTTATAATAAAATGAACTATTCACAAAAACGAGCATGGTATATCTTATTTAATTTTAGGCACTTTGCTTGATAAAACTACCACTATTTAAATAAATAAAAATAAGTAGTATAAAATGCTTTTGTAATACTATACATTAAATATTTTAGTAATCCTTGTGATAGCTCTAAGTATTAGAAAACCACCAGAAATCATTTGGAAACAAAGCACATGTGAAACAAAAGGAGATATTTAATATAAATTTGATTAAAGAAAACACTGGACTGAATAAAAGCTAACAATAACAGTTGTTACAGAATCACAAGTGAATCTAAACTCTGTTATATTGTTCAGGAACCTTTCATGATCTCATGAAATCTTCCCAAACCAGTTACATCTCTCACCATCATCCCTCCGTGTTTACACCATCCCCATCCACATCAAGGGATGTCTAATCATTCAGTTCTGTAACACGACTTACTTATGAATGTGTCTATGGGCTCCCAAAGGACTCTACATGTCCCTCTGTAGCCTTTATCATCTTTTTAGAGCTATTTATTCCAGTGGATTCAGGAAGGAAAAGAATCTCTCTCGTGTACCATCCCATCACCAGCATCCATCAGAGTTCTCGGTAAACATGTTCTTCTGAGTGTACAAATAGATTCAATAGCATATTCAGCTTCCTCAATTAGAAAATTAGAAAATTTTATTTAGGAACTGATACTGGAAGAACTTATAAGAGGCTTACCTGTATGCACTCTTATTTGTTGCAGAGCAACTTTAGAAAACAAAAGCCATGGATGACTTCCAGCAAAATCATCTGAGACATTGCTAAAATATCTAAGTCTTTGAATCCCACCCAATAACTTCTAAAGTAGAATTTTTTTGAAAATAAAATTATGAAAATCCTAAATACACTAAAATTAAAGAACCCTGTGAGGAGAAAAGTTGGCAACGATGGGTTATTATTGATTCTTGGATATAGGTTTTTTATCATTAACTTAAAATTAATTTATCATTAACTTAAACTTAAAATATAAAAAATTATTTTTAAAGGCTTTATTTATTTTCAGAGAGAAGGGAAGGATGGGAGAAAGAGAGGGAGAGAAACATCAATGTGTGGTTGCCTCTCACATGCCCCCTACTGGGGACCTGGTCTGCAACCCAGGCATGTGCCCTGACTGGGAATCAAACTAGTGACACTTTGGTTCACAGGCCAGTGATCCATCCACTGAGCCACACCAGCCAGAGCAGTATATAGAATTCCTAACTCATAAACCTGTAGTAGAATTTTCTATAGGAAGCAATGCAAATGTAAATATTTTACATATAATATGTAAATATAATATAAAGTTAGTTAATAAATTGACCAGCAAATTTGGTGAAGTTGCATAAAGTAATGTTTCAAAAAGCACCAGAAACAGCAGCAGATGGAGAGATACACTAATCCATACAGATCCTGACTGAATTGCCAGGCAAGATTTATTTAACTTCACATCAATCAATCTCAAAGTTAGTGGAATGAGATAATCTCCTAGTGAGCTAGTCAGGGAGGATAAACTTCTATTAACTTCAGGTCCAGTTGTTGTAGGACACTGTGATGAGAGGTGGGTTTGTGTGAAACAAGATCAAGGTGAGGTTTAAGATTCAGGCTTAACACTTGTAACAGTACCTTTGTTATTCCTAAGAAAGAAAATTTACCTTCTCCCTCATCCCCACCTAAAAATAACTGAAAGCACTACAAGCTCTTCTCTGTTTCTTTTCACATTTTCTTTAAACAAAAACTGTTTTAAACTGTGTCAGAGAAAAGCAATACTTAGAATTATTTTCTAAGTCTTAAATTGCTGACAGAAGCAAGTTATTTGAATGTGAAAATGACTGGTAAATATCCTTATAATCAGGGTACCTGTACATCTACTTTGCCTGAGACAGTCTGATTTATTCCTATATTTCTAATGTAATTATTAATACTGCATCTTTTCATTTGCAAAAGTGTCCCAGTTTGAAAAATATGACAACCAAATTGTCCTTAACATCAGGAAATGATGTGAGTCCTGTAAAAATTCTTAGAAAGAAAGTACAATATTTCATTGATATGGTTCTTGGTTTGTTTAAGCTTTTGTAACACAGCCATTATATTACTAAATTCCCAACAAAAATTACTCTTGAACAACTATAATCTCTGAGAACATCTGGAAACAATCACCAAAGTAAGTAGCAGAAAGTGTGTGGTGTCCTATCTCAGGCTGGCCATCGACCCCACTCAAAATCATTTGGCTTGCCCTTCATCACCTCCCATTCTGACTTCCCTCCGTATGGCAGATTGTATCTCGGGGAGCATGTAGACTATTGAGTTAAGTAGCACATTTCTAAGTTGTGCCCATGTTGAAATGGAGTTACTTTTCACCTCAGATTGTAATACTAAGGGAAATTTAATGGTGGGAAGCAGAAAACAAACTAAAGAAAAACTAATTCCAAACAATGAAAAAAATATCCAGGTAATAGTCCAGTTGCCTTTTTCCAGATAAATCTAGGGAAAAACATAAAGTCCCTCTCATGAGAACCTAAGGAGATAGTTTTTGGAAGTCATTTGTTTTGAGGATTTTACTTGCAGCTTCTGTTAGCATTTAAGGTCTGTCACTCCTTATGCATTTATTTATACAGCTACGTAGATTAGGAGACAACTTCAATAATCTCTTCTGAAAGTTACCTTCTTGACTCTGCCACATGAGGTTTGGGATGTAAGAACTTCAGTTGAAATACATGTTTTTTGGTTAAATAACTAAATAAAAATAACTTGCACTTAAATGCTATATTGTATAAATATTGAAAATTGTTCATCATCATTTCTGCAGCTTGGCATATGTCTAATAATCAAACACTTGAAATCTAGTTGATTTATTATAAAAATATACTCCTTTGAATTTACTTTTATATGTACTTATGCTAAGAATGATTAATATCAGCCATAACATAAAGTATTACTATCCATTTTAAACCCTCATATATCTATATACATACACACAAAAAATATTTATTGAGCCCTCTTGCTGTGTCTGACATTTTTCTAAGTACCCTATAGGTAATATTTTATTTAAACCTCAAAAACAGTAAGAAGTAATCATTTTTCTAGTCCCTAATTTATTTAGAGACATGTAAACTGAGATACAAATAGATTATTTAATTTTCTTAGATCAGTCTAGTAACATCAGAACTAGGATTTAGACCTTAGAGCCTACATACCTAACTAGTATATTATATTGCTTTTTATTGATTTGTTAAACAAATTGTCAGTTTGCACAAACCACTGGTATTACCACATTTTGAATGGATCCATTTTGGCATCTTGCCATTGAGATAGGAATAGGATATACGTGATCACATTCATTATGTTGTATTAGCATATGTGTGATATGAAGACTTTCATTTTTATAAATAAAAGGCCTTTCTCTAAGTCTTTATCTACTGCACTCTACTCCTACTTTATCACTATACATTTACTGACATTGTTTTTCTTCTGATGTGTACAAATGCTGACCAGAAAGAAGACATATAGGATATATCTGCTTATTATGTGAGGAAGGTAAGCACCGGATTTTGTCTTAAGGAGAAACATCAGTAGCAGAGATTCCAAACCCAAATGAAAAACAGGATTAAGAACATAATGGGCATTATGTTCCTGGTTCTAGGCTGATAAATGTCAACCAGTAAGTAGGTTAGCTTTAGTGATAAGGAAATAATAAGTAATTGTGGGAAATGTGGCAAATGGGAAAATATGTGTCCTGTCTAAAGGATCATACATGAAACATAATGACAATGGTTTGAGTGTAAAGAGAAATCCAATATCCAGATAATTATAAATATGTATGATTTTTAAAGTTCAATAATAGATGTAGTTTAAAAACATTTTCAAACCAACCAAACAAACAAAATAACCTGTAGCCCAGATTCAGTATACTCTGCCAGGTTAGCCTCTGATCTGTAGCATACACAACACGTGGATGTGGAGAATTATGGCAGCTGACATGGTACATGGTTGTTTTCTGCCTGTTGTATACTTTTCAATAATGTACAAAGAGAAAGATGAATGTTTTCTGAACAGATATACAGTGAATACCCATTCAAATAAGTATTTATGTAATTAGACAAGTTATTGAGGAGTTCACAATTTATAGGTGTATTTTTTACCCTGTGATACTCAAAATATAAATAGAAAAACAAAAACATAAGCAAATGATTACATATCAGTGCACATTGCTCTTTTGGGGCACTTACTAGAGGGCTAGGGGAACAGAAAGAAGAAGTGATCATGTTTGGCCGATTACCAGAAGGCTGTGCTTTGTATTTTGATTGAATGAATGGTTTAAAGCAGAGAGGTTTGATAGGCATAGAATTTTGACTAAGAGAATTCATGTGCAGTGATATCACAGTTTAAACTGCCTGGAATCTTCAGCCCAAGCCATTGATTTTTAAATGAGATGTGGAACAATCAGAGAGAAATGTCTACATACAATACTAAATAATATTAGCACAAAATCTAGCTCAGAGAATTTTAATTGCTAATTTATAAACATGTAAACATAATCAGTGATTTCTTCTCACTTTTAACTAGGGTAACTACTAAAAACTCATAAAGGTTATAATGATAAAATTTAGAAAATGATTACTAATATATTATAGTCAGAAAATGTTATTGTTCACCCATTTCAAACTCCATCTAGTAAATAGCTTTCTCTCATAGTTGTTAAGTTGCTACATCTACTTACACAATTCTAATAAAAAAGCTGTTTTTGTCTATTATTGGGTTTTATTGCTGGGTAACTCTAATTTCTAGAACGTTAGGCATTGCACTGAGTTCAAATCTATGTTCATAAAAGCACTATTTATTGATCTTAAAGTCTTCTAGAATAACAGAAATTTTTTTTTTAATTTTCACATGGAAAGTCTTAAATTTTTTGAAAACAGCTATCATTTTTCTTTTCATAGTCTATCCAGGTTGTACATAACTAGTTCCTTCAGATTTCACTGATTTATTGTGTTTTCCCAAACCACATAGGTCTGTTGTCATTACTCATCCCATTACTTCAAGTAGAACCTCTGTATCTCATTAATATTTGGGGCATGATCATGAATGGCAACGGCTAAATGAATGGGATACATCAGTGCACCATCGTCCTCGAGGCAGGAAGAAATGGTCCAAACCATGTGCCTTCCACATTACAGGTCTGGAGTGCCATCTACCTATACACTTCTGTCTGCTCGTTTATATTTGGACACCTAGAAACATTTAGTTATTTCCATTGCTCTTGTGTTCATTGTTTTACACTGTGCTATCTTCATGAAAATTTATATAAAAATTAAAAAAATCTTTCTTGAAATTTTAGCTTTTTTGAGTGGTTCATGGCTAGGTGGGCCTGTTTGTGGGATCCAAGAGCACTACATTGTTTCCTATAGCAGGTACCTTATTAAGACTACCTTCCCACCTTTTTGTGAAAGTCTTTATCCAATTTATTGTTGCATTTCAAGCTATTCTTCTTAATCCAAACAAAATGGTACTCCTTAGTATTTTATTGCTTATATTCTTATAAGTGACTTGAGGAAAAGCAGTGTGCCAGATTAATTATATTAAAGTGAAACATGATAGGTTATACTTGAATGGAAATATGCACTATTTCTCCTTTTTTTTTTGCCTTAGAAACATATATTCTATTTATTTAGTTATTTTTAACATTTTTTATTGTTGTTCAGTACAGTTTTCTGCCTTTTCCCCCACCACTCCAGCCCTCCCCACCTCCCTCCCCTGTTTCCACACCCCCTTGTTATTTTCCATGTGTCCTTTATAATTGTTCCTATAAACCCTTCACCCTTTCTCCCATAATTCATTAGATATTTCATATATAGAATCAGAACATGGTATCAGTAGGGTAAAATATGAAAACTAAAAATAATAAAGAAGAAATTATCATAAGTATCCGGTGAAAAAAGTCACTCCTAAATGAGACAGAACATTTGCTTATTGTGGAAAAGATAGTCACCATGAAGTAAAAATAAAGTTATCCATGATTTGGATATAATTTGCTAATGTCAGAGACAAATGTCTGAATGCTGAAATACATAAGATGTGTTGAATTAGGAGCAGATATAGCAAAGACATGGTAGATAAAGTTTAAATAATCAATAACACTGCAACAAAATGTTACTAAAATAAATAGAGAACATTTAAGGAGAAAATGACACCAATGAGAGGGAAAAATTGGAAAGAATAAGGATGTTTCAGGAGTCTTATAAATGGGAACCCTCTTCCTTCCAAGTTCTTTTCAGTTCAGAGGTAAGCAAAGGGTCAGACAGATTGTGGTAGACTGTTACATTGTAGCTCCCAGTGAAAAAGGCATCCCAGCATTCAGACCCATGTAGGATCTCCTCCCACATTGACTTGCTTTGGTAAGTCACATTTGGTAATGTGACTTGCTTTGAACTTACTTTGAATGCAGTTTACATGAGTAACTCAGCTAAACCATATGGAACAGCAGAAGTATCAAATGTGCTCAGTCAATTCACAGTATTGTTAGAAAACCATAATTAAGACACTGAATTTTGGGGTTAGTGTGTCATATTAGCAGTAAATCACTGAAACACTAATGTAGATCGAACAACAAAGATGTTGGAGAAAATGGCTTAGGTTTAATATATAGCCTAATGAACTTCCTAAAATGAATCCCCAGAAAGACAGTCTTATACACCCTGTTGATGGAGAATGTCTGGCAACTGAAAGTTCTTCCCCACAGGTGTTGAATCTGCTCATGTAAAATTTGCTGCATATTCAGAACTGAACATGCCCTTGCAGGCAGGCATACTCTAAAAAGGAAAAGAAAAGGAACTGGGCCATACAAACTCAATCTATGCCTCTAAATTAATCAGATAACTCACTCCTTTTTCACAGGGGATTTAGGGAACACAGAGCAAGAGAGGAAACAGAGACAAAAATATCATCTTTATATGTTTCCCCTCCACTTACAAACAAAAGTAAGGGGAAAGGATCTTTATCCTTTATCCCTGCCATTACCCCCCAAGAGGGGCTACATCTTCTGTATTCAGAACCCTATCAGGAGACCTCATTTTACAACCTGAACTTCTGATGAAATTTTATGATCCCTACTGTTCAGGATATATCTTATATATGTTATTACTCCTTTAAAGTTCAATTCAATGCCTAACATAGGACAGACATGTGGGATGAAGGAATAAAAGCAAGCACACAACCTTTCTAGTATAAATATACTCATTGAATTTGCTCAGCATTATGTTAAGTATGGACAAAATTCTGAATTGTGAATTTAAATGTATTTTAGCTTGTAAAGATGAATTAACAACCAAAAATTCAAACTAAGTGTTTATAATTTATGCTTAATCCTAGATAAATTTATTTTTAAAATCACCTCCAACCTCCGTGCTCTATGATGGGCTGAGTGGAATTTAATTGGTATTAATTACTGTTATTATTTCTTGATGTTCCTTATCAGAATATTTTATTTTTATGCCAATTAGGGTATAATTATTAGGATAATGGACTCTACAAAAACTAATTATGCAATGAGACTAGATGGAATTTATCTCTAGTAATTGAGTCTCACAATTTAAGATCAAAATAAGTGAATCAAAATGAAAATGTAGAATCATTAATCCCCCAGGCATCAACACTAAAGCTGAATTTGCTCTTCTTCCCCAAATTAAGCTGATGTTTTACAGTGTCACATCAGTTGATATGTAGGTCTAGTTCAACATCAGTGCAACTTTGTTCATCCACTTATAATTCAGCTCCAGGCCACACATTTTCACAAAACTCCTTTTATCAGAGCAATATATTTGATCCAGAATAACGATGAAAATATGTGGTAAAAATTCTTATTACAAGCTTTATTTGGAATTCATTTAGTACCTTTGAAAGAATGATAAAGCATACTATCTATTTCCCTTTCAAGCAAGGCAGATTGGACAGTCACTCAGTTGGTATTAGAGTGTTCCACTGGGAAATGTCTCAGTGCCTACTCTTCAGAAGCAATGATGAAAATCTACATTGTAGAGATGCATTAGCTAAATTCACTCTACATACCTGATATAGCAACACTTCAAACTGTGTGTGTTTGAAAAGGATCTGATATTAAGCTATATAATAGGAAAAATAAGAGAACATGAAGGCATAGCATGCCTGAGGACACAGCAGAAATGGACAATACTGAAAAGGAACATTAATTTTATACACACATAGGCACACACATCTGTTTCTTTGAAGAACAGATTTTGGTATTAACAGTGGTTTTAGAGGAACAGAACCTTGAGAATGTGTTTTCTATGTTGGTTCAGGGTTTTGTTTCTTTCTTTTTTTTGAATTGGTTCTCTATTAAGTTTTAAAGACACTAATAATTATTTCTAGTAATAGAGAGCTATGGTCGCTCATGGTGTGATGTGGAGTAGAGCTAGGCAGCATATCACCTTCTGATAATCTTAATCAAATACTTATAAGAAGCGAGTTTCTAGGTGACCATACATTTGCTACCTAGGACCATTTTTGTCAAACTACTGAGTAATGAAGTTGGTTACTTGCTATTAATTGCACTTGACAAACTGTGAAATGAAAAGATGAGCTGGTGGCTTTCAATTTCTTTTTTTTTTTCTGGTTTGCTTATTTTTTTTTAAATTTTTTATTTTAGTTTATTCAGTACAGTTTCTATCCTTTATTCCCATTCCAGCCCACCCACCCATCCCTCCCCTACTCCCTCCCCTTTCCAACACCCCTAGTTTTATCCATGTGTA
>CM052538.1:35769133-35951654 GCA_028533065.1 Trachops cirrhosus
TCACTGACAACTTGTCCTCTATTTCAGTGTCTTTTGTTATATTTTACTTGTTTCTTTGTTTTGTTGTTTAGGTTCCTGTTAAAGGTGAGATCATATGGTATTTGTCTTTCACTGCCTGGCTTATTTCGCTTAGCATAATGCTTTCCAACTCCATCCATGCTGTTGCAAAGGGTATGAGTTCCTTCTTTCTTTCAGCTGCTTTCACTTTCAATTTCTTACTCAAGTATCATATAAAAGACCCAAAAATTACTATGTCTTTATTGGAAAAAAATGAAACTTTTCACCTATAGTTGCACAGTTGAGGCTGATAACATGGCTAAAATGCAATGCACATTGAATTACCAACCTTGCAAGGCATCTATTGTTCAAGTGAGGGACTTGATTGGGGAGGGATGGGATTCTGTACATTGAAATGGGTTTATTTGGGAAGATTCTGATGAAGCTTTGGATACTGACCCCCTAAATTCTGATGAGTCTTTTTTAACAGTTGAAGCATTCCTCCATTCCTTATAGGAGGAGGTTAATTAACATTGTCTCAGGAACCTGCAATGAATGGTCTTTCCTGAATGTCCCTGCTGATTTACCTCAGAACCCACCTCTACTGCTTCTCTTTGCTTCTGGACCTAAACTACCTTCCAGCTCCATTTGGCTTTAAAAAGTGTCATAAATGTGTGAAACAGGAAGTGTACTCTATATTTCAAAATAGCTGCATGTTTTTTACAATTAACATAGACAGAAATCTGGAGGATTTGTATGTAAATGGATAACCAGGATGTGGGATAATGGTGGAAGGAACATAATTGAAATAATTGAAATAATTGGTATTGGCCCACTAAACAGAGGTTCTGGATTCAATGTGTAGCTCAGAGTAGAGGAAAGGATCCAAAGCCTTGATGGGATTGGAATGTTAGAGTAGGTTTATCACATAAAACCATATTGCTCACCCTGGTGAGAGGCCAAGGAGAATCCAGCTTTCTGGTTGAATGTAATCAGAATAGACACAATCAACAAATGCCAAAATCCACACTTTGGTTTTCTGACCAGTGAGGGTTATTATGGCAGGAAATTTCAAGTAGAAGCTACCAGAACTGCCTCTATCTAGGAAAGTTGTAAACCAAAAGTAATACTACACATCTGAAAAGTTTACAGAGATAAAATGACATCATCAAGGATTTGAAGGATGCAAGATTAGTGATTTCCATGATATTCTAATTCAACCATCTATTTGGGCTTTTCAGCAGACCAATAGAACGTGGAGAATTACAATGGATTATTGTAAACATAACCATGTGGTGATTCTAATCGCAGGTGTTGCACCAGATGCATTTTCCTTACTTGAGAACATTAATACATACCCCGTACCAGGAATGCCGCAACTGATCTGACAAATGCTTTTGTCTCAGTGCCTGTCAGTCAAAACACTGGAAGTGCATCGCTTTCAGCTGGCAAGACTAGCAATACACCTTCACTTTCTTACCTCAGGGATAGATCGACTCTCCAGCCCTATGTCATAATTTTGTCTGCAAGAACCTTAGTTAACTTTCCCTTCCATAAAACATCCCACTAATCCAGAGATTTTTTTCAACTTTTTTTTATCTCATAGCTCATTACTAAAACTAATTACTAAAATTTTGCAGCATGCCAAAAATATATATTTTTGCCACTCTGACAAAAAAAATTAGGTATGATGTTGATTCATTCACACTGGATGGCGATTATTATATTGGCTGTTGTAATTTTTTTATTTGACAATCTAAGGGAGGAAAGGTCAGTGCCCCTGATTAAACAGTCAAGTGTTGCCAGCACAGCGACTGGAAATCACTGCACTGATCCATCACATTGCATTGACGATGTTATGCTGATTGGACCAAGTGAGCAAGAAGCAACTACTCTAGACATACTGGTAAGACGTTTGTGTGTCAGAGGATAAGAAATAAATCTGATACAAAATTTACCTCAGTGAAATTTCTAGGGTTCCAGTGCTGTGGAGCACATTGAGATATCACTTCTAAGGTGATGTATAAGTCATTGCATCTGGTCTCTCCCACAAACAAAAGGGAGACACAGTACCAAGGGCATCTCTTAGGGATTTGGAGGCAATATCTTCCTCATTTGGTTATGCTACTCTAAGTACCAAGTGATTCAAAAGGCTGATAATTTTCAGTGGGGCCTGGAACAAGGGAAGGTTCTGCAGCAGGCCCAGTCTGCTGTGCAAGCTGATCGACCACTTTGGCCATATTATTCAGCAGTTCCCATGCTGCTCAAAGTGTCAGTGGCAGAGAATGACACTGTTTAGCCTTTGACAGGCTCTTACATGTGAAGGATCACAGTAAAGACTCTTAGGATTTTGAAGCAAAATCCTGTCATCCTCTGAGGAGAACTTTTCTCTTTTCAAAACAGTGTTGTGCTTGGTAGTGGGCTTTGGAAGCACCCGGATATTTAACTATAGGCCATCTAGTTGCTGAGTTGCCCACCCTGACCTGGGCATTATGTGACCCACCAAGCCATAAAATTGGGTGTGCACAGGAACACTTCTCATCAAATAGAAGGGAGTACATATGATTGACACAAGCAAGACCTGAAGAAACAAATTAGCTTCCTGGAAATGTTTCTGTTCACCACTCATCTTCATGGATATCTCAGGAAAGAGCTATGGTACACCAGCTGTCCACTTTTGGGTGGTGTCTGCATACTGTATAGAACCATCTGTTTACTAGGCCCATTTCCTCTTTGTTAATCAACTGATTGTAGAAAGATCCCTAATAAAGCCCCCTAATAAAACCATAGATATAGGCTGGGAGAGAGAAAGAAGAGGGAACCATCAGGAAATATCCCAAATGCCCATGGGCCTCACTCTTTCCATGAATGAAAGTGGTGAAAAAAATCCTCCCGGTGACAAAACACTGGGCAGTGAATCTGGTTGTTTATTTTGCTTGGAACAGTAAATAACCAGAGGCTTGACTGTATACTAATTCACGGAATGTGGCCAATGGTTTGATTGGATGATTAGATCCTCAACCTAAAAAACTAAGCTAGCTCAAGTCTTCTAGTTGATGACCAAGAATTGGTGGTGGGTTGGAGCACAACTCAAAAAAGAAATAATTGAAATATAAAAAATTCACTAACAATAAAACATCTATAATTTTAATTATAAACATGTTACATAATATATATTACACATCTCTCTAATTTCTTTACTTGCCTTAACTTGAAGTATTCTCACAGTTCTATGAGCTGGCCTAGCATTGTATCTTCTGAAACCATAGGAGCTCAGAAGTGATTTTTAATTATAGGGAGAATAGGCCTCATAAATCATCTGTATTTCTGACAGATGGATGAAACTTGTTTACATATCAAAATGTTTTATGCTTTCTTCCTACCATCGTGTCTCCAAATCACATATTACAAATGTTCACAGGGTTTAAAAGCCAACTAATTATGTCATGGACCATATTCTGTCAAATATCACTCATAAGCAACCCTGACCAGTGTGGCTCAGTGGGTTGAGTGTTGTTCCACAAAGCAAAGAGTCACCAGTTCAATTCCCAGTTGGAGCACATGTCTGGGTTGCAGGTTTAGTCCTGTGGAGGCAAATGACAGGCAACCCATCAATGTTTCTCTCTCACGTTGATGTTTCTCTTTCATTATTTCTCCCTCCTTTCCCCATCTCTAAAAATAAATAAATAAAATCTTTTTTAAAATATCATTTATAAGTCAAGGGGAAGAACTGCAGTGATTGCTTTTTATTTTTCTCTTCTCTAAATAAAGTACCATATTTGTAGTTTGGCTTTGATTACTGATGATTACCAATTACCTATTGGCTTTCATTTTAAGTATAATTAATTGCTAACAAGAAGTTTATAATGAGAGTGGAAAGGGAGGGAAAAAGGAAGAGAGAGTGTCTGATTTAGGGAAATATGATCAAATTTACAGAATTGATTTCCTTGTCTTTTTGACAGAAATTGAAACCAACCCAATGATAATTATAATATACCTTGTTCTGAGATACTATCAGCTTTCCAGAATTATACATTTGAATTAATTGATTTTAGGATTTTTTATTAAATAATAAATTTTCTGTATAAAAATATATAACTAAGATATACTTAGAAAAAATTTATAGTCATATTTGGTAGAAATAATTATGCAAATTTTAATTTAAAAATTAAAATTTAGAAGGAGAAAATATTCTTATAACTAATATAATACTAATACCATTCTGCCATGAAGAAATGTCTAAATAAATACACACATAGCTCTTCTATGTATGGTACTTCTTTCTCCTAAAAGAATATAACTTTAATCCCACCACATTCATATACATTTAAGTTAGAAAGTGAGTTTTTGCCATTTTCCACAAGAAGTAGCATTGCATTTTATGACTGTCATAATGTTGGTAATCACATCTGAAGATTTCATTTTCAGTGGTCTCCAAAGTTATTATATGAAATGATAAAGATTTATTAGATTTCATTATCTATGTTACCCATTATACTCTTAAAAATTTACACTTTTTAATTTTTTGAGTAACTTGTTCAGAATTTTTTATTTTTTATTTGCTTTGTAGCAGAGTTGAGAAAATAGGATAAGATATTATTTCTTTTCTCAAGAGGCTCACAAATGTAAATAACCCATTAGACTAGGTTTTCCAAATTCTAATTCTTCAATTTCAGGTTAGAGGCTAAAACTTTATGAAATTACAGAAAAAACCAGTCAGAGTATTTAACCTGAAATTGTACTAAAGTTAATGTAAAACACACAAAGTAAAACAGTTCTGCAAATCTTCATGGGCACAGAATTGTTGTAAGAGAGCATCAAGTGAGTTCTCTCAGATGACTTGCTTATTCATTGTTGTCCACTATAAGACCAGACAGGGAAAACAAAATGAAACACATAGCCTTAATTCCATCATACGATGTTGGATTTACTAAGACAGCTTCCTAGGCATATAACTGAGATTGAAATGCACATGTGAGTGACAATTAAAAGTGAACAAATAACATGATATTGTATTCAATTAGTATGGTATCCTACACATACATCACTCACTTCAATGACTTAACAGCAATAATATAGTTTATCAAAACTAATGTATTTATTTTATGAAGAATATGTAATTGTTGATAATAGGAATAAGAATTTGAATGACCATTTACTGAGTATACACAATATGACAAGCTCTTGACTAAACACTATACCTGCATCATCTCCTTTTAACCAGTAACAACATTATGAAGTGAACATTTGCTATGATTATTCCCTTTGTTGAAATTAGGAAATCTAAGTTTAGCAAAGTTAAGTAACTTGGTCAAGGTCATAAAGTTACACAATACTGGGATAAATACCAGAGTATGTGCTGTAGTCCTATAATATATGTGCTTTTATAAACACCCAAAAATATGTAGAAGCATTTAAATAGGATATCTTACCATTAATTCACTGTATATTCTTCTCTCAATGAGGACCAATTTAATAGAATTTAGATTATCTGATCTACTGTTAGTCTTAAATACTTCAACCTACACATACCTTTCTAATTTTAGAAGTGGAATTTATTGATTAAAATTTCAACCTAGCAGACAGACTTTGAAGATTCAAACACTAGCTTTCATACTTGACAATGATGTTTTGGGCAAATTCTAACATGTTCTGCACTTCAGTTTCTTTCCTAATAAAGGAATAGATTTGAGGTGATTATTATTAGACATATAGACTATTAGACATGTTATAAGCAGTAAGAAGAGATTAGCTGTTACAATTTTCTTTAAAAAAGGAGAAATAATATATTTTTATATTTTCTTGTATGTTTATGAAGAAACAGTAGAAGAATGAAAAGAAAAGCTAGGAAAAATAACCACTAACAGGTAGAATAAAAGTGAGACTTTTGATTAAAAAATTTATATAATTTTGACTATAGTTATTGGAGTTCTTGGTGAATGTATAGCCCTGATGTGATTAAACCAATTTTTTTCTTTCACACATTATGATACATTATTCCTAATCTACACATTTTTTACATAAAGAATTGAATTTTATATGTAACAGTAATTAGAGTAAAACATGTTTAATACAAAGGTAAATGGTAGGGTCACGTGGTACATATAATTTTAAACAAATAGTAAACAAAAGAGGTGGGAAAATAAAGGAAAACATTTAAAATGGAGTTGGGAAGTACTGGGGGGAGGGCTCTCCTGTGCATACCACTTGTTGCACCCTAGAAACCAACAGGGGAAGGAACACAAGACTTATGTTGACTAGGGAGGACATTTTTCACATAGGAATTTCACCTTCTGTTTTTTGAGAAAGGATGATCCGTCTTTTCTCCAACAACAATGCACTAACCACCAAGAGCAGCCAATGAGAAACTTCTAAAGCCCCAAATTCATATTCTTTTCCAGTGAACTTTTGTTCAAAACAACCCTCCCTAGTTTCCTCCTAAAACCTAATAAAAGCTAACCTTCTCTTTGTCTCTTCATACTTGCATTATGGTTTGCCATAGCTTGCTGGCAAAAAAAAAAAAGCACTATTTCATTTTTTTAAAGATAACAGAGAAAAAAATGATTCTAATACAACACAACTGGAAAAGGATATGGAATTCATAGCTCATTAAAAATTCAGTAAGTGGCCCTGGCTGGTGTGGTTCAGTGGGTTGAGCACAGGCCTGCAAACCAAAGGGCCACTGCTTCAATTCCCAGTCAGGGTACGTGCCTGGGTTGTGGGTCAGGTCCCCAGTAGGGAGTGTGTGAGAAGCAACCACACATTAATGTTTCTCTCCCATTCTTTCTCCCTCCCTTCCCCTCTGCCTAAAAAATAAATAAATAAAATATTTTAAAAAATACTAAAAGATTTCAGTAGGTGCAAGCAAAATCATATTAAGTGAAAATGGCAAAACCACTAAACAAGTCAATGGAAGATATTAAAAGGAATAATGCAAGTAAGATCAGAGAAAATAAGTCTACTACACTTTTTTATTTTTTATGTTTTTAATATATTTTATCGATTATGCTATTACAGTTGTCCCCTTTTTTTCTCCCCTTTATTCCCCTCCACCCTGTAACCCCTTCCCACCATCATTCTCTGACCTTAGTTCATGTCCATGGGTCGTACATATAAGTTCTTTAGCTCTTCAATTTCCCATACTATTCTTAACCTCCCCCTGTTTATTTTGTACCTACCATTTATGCTTTTTATTCCCTGTATTATTATCTTTTCTCCAGTAGTTCCCATTAGGTGACTTTTTTCAAAGACTATATAAGAAATCCTCAATGGCATTGATGGGGAGGACAAAAGAGACCTCAACCCAATAACAAGATCTAGTTCCTTGTCAGCAGGTCCTTGCCACTGCTCAAGAAAGAATTTGAAAATGGGATAGATTCAGCAAAGCACATAGAATTTATTAAAGAGAAAGTACACACTCAAGAAGTGAGAGCAGAGACTTCTGAGAACAAGATGCTTCCAGTGGCTCTGGGTAGAAGGTTTCTATGGAACATAGGCAAGCAAGGAGGTGGGTGATAAAGTAGTTCTTGGCTGGTAGAGTGTCTACCCACACAGCTTGTCTTTCTAGCTCACAGGTGGCAAACACAAGGCCTGCAGGCCTAATCTGGCCTTCTCCCTTGTTTTATTTGGCCCAGCACCTTGTTTCTACCTCGTTACCCCTAGTTAAGGAGTAGTTACATTTATACAGTCCTAAAATTACATTTGGCCCTTTGAAGGCAACAGTGAGGCTGATGTGACCCCCTGTGAAAATGAATTTGACACCCTTGTATCTAGCTCCTCTCCAGATAGTGATTTACCTTTTGGTTCTCTGGAGCTGTCATGGTGATTGTGGGTGGGGACAGAGTGGTTCAAAAGCCACAATGCAAATTTAGTATAATGATATTATAAAAGCCTTGTTGGTCCTTTTATGTCAATATGGATGCCAAATTTGGTTGAGAACAGTTTTTGTTGGTCTCAATTATAGGAAATTGGGAAGTAGAAGGAGGAGAGGGAAGTGGAAGGTAGTTAGTAAAAGTCACTTTCAGGATGTTTCAACCAGAATGGAAAATGAAGGGACCTTTGCTCCCATTCTAACTTTCCTGCCTCAGCATTGAGAAATGGCAAATTTACTGAAAGGGTAAATATATTCTTGCTGTGAAGTAAGATCTTGACTTTTGTGAGAAGGAACCTGAATTAGGTGGCTAAATAACAAACAAAAAAGAGCAATAAAGGCAAATATCATGGAAAAAGAGGTAGCTGGAGAGCGAAGTCCTAGGGAAAAACCAAGCTCAATTGCTTTAATGTGTGTCTGTGCTTTTGAGGGAAAATTCTCACAAGTTTTCCCTATCCACATAGACTTTCACAAGACAAAGTAAATAACTTAAAGGAAGAGATATTTTAGCTAGACATAGAAATAACAAAATAAAACATCTTTTCAAATCCGATGCTAATAAGACAAGATTTGTCCCTGCAAATCTTGAGATGGCAACATACAGTCACATATTTATTTGATAGGTGAGTGACCAACAAGCTTCAGAGCTACAGATTAAGTCATGATCTATAAGTTTTGCACTGGCTCTGTTACTTTATGATCTTATAACTCAATAGCAAATAGCAAATCACTTCAGTATTCCAAGGGTTTGTACACACACATACACACCTGCTGTGTAATACTATAAGGCTATGTTTTAGCTAGACCTCTTCACATTTGTCCTGCTCTTACCATCTGTCCACTTACTAGATATTCATTTATCCAATATATCTACTTATCATGCATACATATATTACTCTACAATAAAATGACATTATAGATAAATTCAATACTCTTACCATGTATTGGTAGCTGAAAATTCTTATCTGAATAGGGCTAATTTTTAAAAACAAAATGACTGGTTTGATTTTAAAGTTTGTTTTAATTTCTCCACCAAAAATAAAATTCTATAGCACTCAACTTCATGAAGTTCCAACAACTCTAATTTTTTGAAGCATGATATACTAAGAATATTCTATAATATTTGTTTTTCAGGATGAGTATTATTGTAAGCTAAACTCTTCAATTTTGAAACAATATTTTCTACATCTAACCTAACTTTAATTTGAATAAATGACATCCTAAAATGTCTAAATTCTAAGTGCTGACTTGTTTTTCTGGAATTTCTGAAGCCTCCAATCATCTTACATGAACTGTAAGGCACATACTCTTAATTTAGCTTAAAAATTTTGCTAATCAAAATAAATACTTATGATAATAATAATTAGCCCTTAAGCACTCTCATAGACAAAAGTCATCCATAAATTTCTTCCCTTGCTGTCAACAAATCCAGACAGAGCTTTGAAAGTCAAGTGATCATGATATAGCTATATTTTTTCCTTCTATTCCTGCCATAACTCTGCTTGCTATTAGCAATTGCTGGTATTAAAAGAAAAAAAAAGACTATTTAAATGATATTCCTGTCAAAAGGTTTCAGAAAATTACTACAGACAAAGGAGGCAATCCTTCATATTTACCCACTTCTTCTACCCTCTTTCTCCTAACAATCTGCCAATAGTTGAACTTCAGTAAATGTATCATAAGACCAGCAATGAACCGAATAGGATTCATGGCACAAACGCAGAACTTTTTCTTTCTGCAATGTGTTTGACATCCTAAATTTGCTTTGAAAAGAAGAAAATAAGAAATAAAAACAAAGAATTAAGGCAATGATGATTAAAAATCATTACTTTTTCCTCCAAGTTACTATACTATATTTGTTCTGATTTATTCTTATACACTTACCACAGAAAACTGAATTTATGAAATGTTTACTTGTGAGTATTTCTCCTTTGCAAGTAGTTGTTCTCATTTCCTACCATACTGCCACATTTTAAAACTCCAGGAGGCACATTTTGTATTGTGGTCTATGCCCTATAGTGTCTATTCTGCTTAAAAAGATAGATAATTAATTTTGATAGATAATGATTTTATTCTAAGCAGCATGCTATTGTTTTACTGACAGTACCATATGTTCTAATTAGTCAAAAATCTCCAGTGACAACTATGTAAATGTATTAAATTTTGGAAAGCAATGCTCAAGGAAGTTTTAGCAAAATGACAGCTCAGGTGGTGTCCATATCCTATTATATCAAATAGAAACACTAGATAATGTATAACAATTAGAGAAAAAGCCTAATTGAAAGGAAGTATATATCTTCAAGTACCAAATTAAGAGACCAAATAAAGCCATATCTTTAAGATCCATTGAGAAAGTCAGATCAAGACAAGTTCTCAGATTAGAGGTCTGGATTCCTAATGCTCACGGTAAGAGAGGAAATCTGTTAGCCCACATTAGGTATGAAGGCATAAATCTACATAGTGTTTCCCTAACATAGAATTCAAAGCAAAGGATGCCTCTTCCCATCAGCATGAAGGAATTGTAAGGAATCTTGCAGTATAACTGGGATTTTGGATAAGAAGTAATTTTTAAGAAATCAAAGCCCTCTTTCTGCCTTATACATGGGCTGAGGTTTAAATTTTCATGGTATGCACTGTGATAATATTTCTAATAAAAGAGAGTTAGATGAAAATTGAAGGTTCATCTCTAGGAGAATTGTTAAGTCACATTTGTTGCATATGTCCTTTGAATTACTAGATTATCAAGTAAAACTAGTTTGTATAAGAGTAGCATAGGTGGATATTAAAATATACTTTAACATAAAATAAGATATACTTTAAGTAAAAAGATCAAGAACCAAAGTGAGGTTTATACAATGACACAGTTTACAAAAACAGAAATGCATGCATTCAAATGTCACATGCAGATTTTACAAGGATGAGTTCATAGTAAAAAAAAGATGTTTCAAATCTATTAAGGTGGGCATTTATGGTAGGGAAGAAATGTGAGTTTGTATCTGCAATGTAAGGGTAAAAAAAATAATATACATTATTCCAAAATAAGTGAGGGGCCAATTATGAGACTATGCTATGAAAAATGGCAACACATAATTCTTCTATAAAACTACTGCACATTAAATAATGTGATAAAACAAAACATAGACTTCTAAACAGTTTATGGGGTAAAAATTAATTATACACACACATACATACACACAGGGTATAGCAAAAGTAGATTCACAGTTGTGAGTATGGTTTACAGAATTTATTCTTGTATTATTATTAATTAGCAATTACTGCATTATTTTTCCATGCAAACCACTGTTAATCTACTTTTGCCACACCCTGTATGTGTATGTGTATAAAACTAAAACCCTGTATATCAAATGTGTGGAGTCCCACTTAAGGACTAATAGGGAAGCCATTCTACATATATCCAATATGACAGCATGAGTTCTGTAGACCTACCCCTCACCGGCAAAACTGGTGAAGTTTATTTAAATTAATCAATAGCTGAAGTCTCTGAAAATGGTCTGAAGAGCATAGAGCAACTAGCTAGTCAAGAAAACCTAATAAAATTCTTTAATAAAATAGAGATCCTGTGGCCTTTGAACCAAGACCTGCTTCTTCTCCACTTCAGCTCAGTGAAATGGAATGTCCACTCAAGTTCTTTGAGTAGCCAAGAACATCAAGGTTTCCTCTCTTCCTCGCTCTGAGTTGGAGGAGGCTAACTTTCTGGATGGGTCAGTTTTGATATTGTCCCCAGCTATTTGTTGATGAAACTGAGTTCCAAATGAGGGTGACCGAGAGGTAGAGCTCCCTCTTCCCAGAAATAATCCACGGGGTGCAATGCTGATGAAAATACCGAGTCCATGGTTTTTTGCCCACACCCATGGGTTAGAGTATTCCTCATGAGGAGATTCAAGCCAAGAAGACCCTGAGATGTTGCTTCTCTCTGCCAAGTGCTCAGTTATTCAACTGGAAATGTAATTCATAGAGAAGATCACCATTGCCCTTGTCCCCCAAATTACCAGAGCCATTGCTCAGAGATTTTGCCCTGGTGAGAAGAAGGCCATAAAATACAGAGTTCCAAATATTTCTCCTTAAAATTTGATTTCATCTGCAACCAAGTATGAAGTTTAAAACTAAGGGTACCATCAAAAACAGCGGGGGTTGTCAACAAATGCAAGTAGAAAGAGATTAGTAGATTCATTGGAGAAATAGAGACCAAATACTTTGTCAGAGAAAACTGGGAAAGTGATAATTGTAAGAAGGCAGTCTAAGCCAGAAAAAAATCTCAAAAATTACCTCAGGAAATCATCCCTTTAAAAGAACCCATGGATTGTTTGCAGAACCATTTATGCCCCAGGATATTTACTGGAAAGAATAAAGCAATCAGCTAACAATTATTGAAACTGGGCGTTGTCACAGAAAAGAGTCAAAGTCAGCCTTGCTAGAACCACTGTCTTTCTTTAGTGAATGTGGGCATATCCAAGGCTCTGTGTCCTGAAGAGCTGTATGAGAAGCTTTGTATTGCCCAGTTGTAAAGGAAGGGATAAAATAATGTTCATGTCTTTATACAAGGTAATAATATTTGACAGTTGAAATTAATAAACTGGATTTTCATTTATCAATACAGATCAAACTCAAAAGGTGAGCAAAAAAGAAGAATATTCACTAAAGTCAGGAAATGATTATTTGCCTAGTGGAAAGAAAGAAATGGAATTAAGGAAAAATATAAAAATGGTACAACTCTATGGGTTGGTTTTTATTTCCATAAAAAGTGACAAGGAAATATGAAAATAACGTTTATAAAATATTTTATATTATTTAAATGTTAATATTTATTAATTTAAATATTAGATCATTTCCTCTGAAAGCTGTTCCCTTTGGCAGATCCATAAAGATGGGATCAGTGATTACTTTGTCCCCAGGTAATCCTCCAGAGAGTGTTCCTTCATGTTAGGGGACAAGGAGTTTGGCCTTCTGGATCCATCATGTATGACCAAATAGACATGCAATTCAGCCATTATGAATTTATTTACCTTTTCTTTTTTAAAAATGGGCCATTTAACATGTTCTCCAAAAGAGTTTCTAATTTTTTATTTTCTACTATAAATTTTTTTCAAAGATTTTGCAATTAAACAAAATGGTATATGTAATAAACCCCTGTACATTTATAACCCTGCATCAACACCTGTTACTTTAAGCCAATCTTATTTTTTCCACTTTTATATATCAACCCCCACTTCAGAGTATTGCAAATTAAATCATAGGCATCCTGTTATTTAAACCATAAACATTTCAGTATGAATCTCTAAAAGGTAAAGTCTCTTTTTAAAACTATTACTGCAATTCCATAATAACCTGCAAAATATGATCAGTAAATTAATAATATAAGCTACACAATCAATGTGGAAATAATAAATAGATATTATTCTCTTTCTATTTTCCTTTAGTTTTGAAATGTTGCACAATTAAAAATAAAAGCAAACCATTTAGCAACATGCATTAGTAAGTGAGATATGAGAACAACAATTGTGCCCTGCCTGGTGCAGCTCAGTTGTTTGGAGTGTTGTCCCATACATCAAAAGGTTGTGGGTTCAGTTCCCAGTCAGGGCATATGCCTAGGTTGCAGGTTTGAACCATGGTCAGAGCATGTACAAGAAGTCAGCCAATTGATATTTCTCTTTCACATCAATGTTTCTTCTCTCTTACTCTCTCCCCCTTCTTTTTTCTAAAAGCAATGAAAAAATGCCCTCTGGTGAGGATTAACACACACAAAAAAAGAACAACCATAGAAAAACATGTCTACTATTTTAAATAAAAATATATAAACAATTAATGCATGAAAATAAGGACATAAGTACATACATGACAGTTATTAAAATCATGAACATATTTTAAAAATTCAATTAAATAAATTTTATAGGAATTTGTAATGCAGAATGTGAAGTCTGGGGATCTCGACTGTTCATTCCGATAAACCAAAAAACCCACAAGGAGAACTGGGTGGTGCAGGCATTGCCTTATTACTCACATTACAAGGAGCCCCAAAGGTGTCAGGTCAGCAAGCAGGACCATGTCTCCCTTAGCCCAAGACTTGTTTTAAGGGGTCCGAGACGAAGAAGGTGTGTGTCCTATCTGTGACTACCTCAGTGTGTTTGCACAGAAAGAGGAGGTCAAGAAGCAGTCACAAGCCAGGAGGCTACTCCCAAAAGGGGACAAGGAGGGAATTATAATCCATTTCCAAAACAGTACACATTCCTTCTAGCCACAGGCCCTCTGTTAGGGTTCTGTCATGGGTGGTGGAAGGAACCATGTCTTGAGCTACCCCACAGAATTATAAATAAATAAGACCAACTCAAAAAAAGGAAAAGAAGAAAAAATTGAGGAATCTAAACATCATAGGACAAATTGACTCACTAATTTTCCACACACTAAAACTCTTGCTACTGGTTGGAATGTAACATACTTTTGCAAATATTTGCCAATACATAGTAATGTTTAACATGCAGATATTCAATACTCTAGCAATTCCATACATATGTATAAACCCCAGAAAATCTCACCCATGTGTTCAGGGAGTCATGTACAGGACTGTTCAATGCAACAGTTCTTGTGATAGCAACAGAGTGGACACTTCCCAAATGTCCTCCAAAATCAGAATCATTATGTTACCATAAAACAGTCAGTGGGAGTCTCCCACAGTCTGCTAGGGAGTCTCCCCCATGACCAAATGGTGGCCAGGTAAGGTTCTCAGAATGAGTGCATGGAAAGCTAGAAATATCAATGTATACTATAAGGTCTGAATGCACCAAAAGGTAGCAAGGTAATTGATAGCAGGAAAAAAGCCCTTCTCTTTCTTCCAATACCAGACTGAGGGTGCGCCACAGAAGTCATCATGGCACTGGGGATGTGTTGGACCAAAGAGACATGTCAGTCTAGCTAAGAAGTCTAGGTAAGAAGGGATTGGTTGGGGGGCAGACCCACTCAAAGTGCGGAAAATTTGTGATGTCCATTGGTCATTTTGAGAAAGCACATGCTTTGTTTTGCACCCAAGCTCATATAACCCAGGAGAAAAATGAAGCTCTCACGCACTGGCTTGTGTCTTGCACTGGCTAGGTCCACTCACATGTTCTGTTCATGGGCAATGGGGCCTTAGCAGCCATGTAGCCCATGGCCTCCAGGAGGGAGCATTGTTCTCTCTTACCTTCCTGGTAATGTACTGGCCCATGCTTTCAGGTGCTTATTCTCTTGCCCAGGAGCACACAGCCATGCAGCCCTGGCAGCCACACAATGGAACCACACTATGGCCATATGGGCTTCACATACAGGTTCCAGGAGGGATCCTCAAATGGACAGTGGCTGGGGACAAGCTAAGGTACCTAGATGGGGATGAAGGTTGCATAGCAGACGCGTGCAGGCTCCAAAGAACTGTACTTTAAAATGGAGCTGGAAATCCAGACACTGGCTTTTTCTTTGGCCTTGCTGAGGGCACTTGGACCTTTCCTGCAGAAAGAAGAGATGGATTTTGAATTGGAGTCTGCCATTTTCCCAAGTCATCCGCATATGAATAAAACCTCTTTCCTTTTGCATTAACATCTGCTTCACCAGTTTTGCTTTTGTGGCAAAGGTGAAACCTCCATTTTTGATCAGTTACAGTTACACTCTAGTACAATCACATCATGAAATTTAATAATTATACATATGAATATGAACAAATGTTAAAAATAAATACTCTGCAACAAAATTAATAATTTACAAATAATATATAATATAAATCACTATAGATAATATATTTTAAAAGTGAAAATGAAACTTTAAACTTTATGGATTCATATATTTATTTTTTAAAGAAATATTATTTTTCTAAAGAATGTATTTATTTATTTTTAGACAGAGGGGGAAGGAGGAAGAGAGGGAGAGAAACATAAATGTGTGGTTGCCTCTCATGCATCCCCTACTGGGGACCTGGCCTGCAACCCAGGCATGTGCCCTGACTGGGAATCAAATTTGTGACTTTTTGGTTCACAGGCCAGCACTCAGGCCACTGAGCCAGACCAACCAGGGCTAAAGAAATCTTTTAAAAGTAATCATAACCAGTGTAATTCCAAAAGAGTAGGAATCAGAAAACTGGCCTTAGCTATAATTTAATAAACATTTATTTTCTTCCCTTCTCTGATGTTTAACTTTCACAGTGAACTAACTATAAATCAAATGTTGAGGCAACACCTAGCAAAAGAAAATGGTATAGCTTCTTTTTACCCACTGTTTAATATAATATATTCATTAAATAGATGCTTAAATGTACATTTGTTATAAGTCACTAATAAAAATGAATAAACGCAAATCATGAAATGATACAATTCATTTTTAAAATTTTGCTCCTGGGAAAAATGTTTTTTTTAAGTTGTTTGTTTTTTACTATCAGAAATATTTCAGCTTACACTTTTTAAAAGTGAAACCAGGATAAGTCAGTATAAAAAAATGTGAGATCTTATATTTATCTGCTTCCAGCTAATTATATTGCTGTTGGAAGTGGCTGAATGTGTCTACTTACTTTAGCACTGTCGGTCAGATTTGTAAATTCTGACAGGAGCAAAGCTTCTGTGGGTCAATCAATCTCTACAGTGATTTAAAAAATGCCAATGTGGCCTAAAGATTAAAAGTATATTTTGGTTAGGGCAGAGCAACTTCTGTATCAGTGATGCTGTTCTCTTCTCAGGATTTTCCCATCTGCCGTACTTCCTTGGCATCAGACCAGAAAATCTCAAGTTCCTAAATTTCAAGAAAAAAAGGATGAGTAGAATTCTCAGCACTAATGGTGTGGAAGGCACAAGAGGAAGTTGTAATGAGTATAGCTCTCAGTGTGGTGACAAAACAGGAAAGGAGGATTTTTCATATTAAAGCTCTCAGGTAGACTTTGGGATTTGCTTTATGAATAAGAATATTGGCATACATTAATTAGGATTTTGACTAATAAAGTCTATAAGGAAGCAACTATGAGATGCTATGAGATCACTTTTCTTGGGTGGAATAATATGGTTTCTAGTAAGGTTAAATAGACATGATTTATAAAGAAAAGTTTTAATGCCTTTATGATATTCCCTTATGTTTTTGTTCCATTGTGTTTGCTAGTTAGACTGAAGCAAAAATAATCCATTGGACATGTTTTTGTTGCATAGAAACATTCCTAGATTGTTTTTCTATATTTTAAAGTCAGCTTACAGTTTTAACCTAACATTATATATTTATTTCAGGCAAATGTTGATGGAATACATTTTGAACTTGAATATATTTTCATTCTAATTAGAAGACATACAGTGATTTGATTAAAAGAGAAAAAATTAGCATCTCAGATTTTGCTCCAATATATAGTCAATTCACTGCTTAGTTATCATAATCCATTCTCTGGAAAAACAAGAATTAGAATGAACTAGTGTTATCCATGAGTATTAAGTATATGCATATATTAATTAAATTCACCATATACTCAATTATCAGGATATTCTATACTTGTTATTTTGAAAATAATATTATTGAATGATAATTTTATTTTTGCTTGGAGGCTAATAAGTATGGTTATATATAGATATATTTCTAGCAGTTTATCTTGGCTTCCTACTATATGCATTTAACATATAGAACTTACAACTATCTCTCTCCTTTTTTTTTCTCTCAATCTTTTGGCAGTAGGGTCTTTACTTTCTGGGATTTTCTCTTGTCCCTCTGGCACTAAATTAGGTCTTCTTCATACCCACACTTTGGCTACTATAACCACCCCTATAACCATTTATTATCTATATGAAGCTTCTTAAGCAAGTACACATATTAAGAAAAATAATATAAACTCATATACATTTTTTGAATTGCCAACCTAGTATATTTATTGGATGTATTCGATGCTCATCATGTCCAACACTGAACTAATTTATGCTCTTAACGTGGACCCTTCTAATTCCACAAATGGACTCCTCTCACAGGGTCTAACTCTGCTAAGAGCACCACTGCCTGTCTAAACAAGGAACCAGCTATGTTTCCCTGTCCCCACAGTGATCATGTGAGTCTAAATCCCTATAATCTCTTGCCTGGACTTCTTGTCATCTCTCTGTTTTGCCTCCCTCTAGTTTTTATCTATTTAATAAATCCACTAATTACAGTGAGTGACACCTATAAGTGAAAAGTGAATCATGTCACTCCCTGTTTACATTTCTATGCTTTCAAGTTTCCTTGGGAATAATGTTCAGACTCTTCACAGTAACTTGCAGGAGACTTTTGATTGTCTCTTGCCTAGTCTCTAGACTCACCTCTTGCCACTTCACCTCTTCACTTTAATCTCCAGCAACAATTCCCTTTTAGTTTTTGGATCTAATTATTGGCCTCCAGGAATTAGTATATGCCAGTAGCTTTATTTGGAATATTTTCCCATTTCTCTTCTTTGTCTCAATAACTCTTGGGCTTCCTTCCAGCACAATTTAATGACCCTTTCCTCTAGGGTGCTACCCTGTCTTTTCAGGCTAGGGGAGGTCCTATTGCTTTTACCCATGCTGTCTGTTCCATATTTCCCACATCACAGCACTGACAATTTTAACCTGTTTTCTTTTTGACTGAACTTAAATCTCCATAAAAGCAGGGGCTTCATTTATCCTGTTCACTATACACATAGTACCTAAAACTCCATGTGATCCATAGATGATACTTAGTATTTGTTTGAATGAGCAGATGCATGATTAACTGAAGGAATACACTCAGACGTATGTTTCAGATATAGCTAAGCAAGAGTAAAACATTTTTCTATTAAAATTATGAATGATCAAAACAATTGGAGATTATACACACATATATATTTCCATATATATTTGTTTTGCTTTTTTCAAATATTTTCTATACATATATTGAAATATGTTCTCCACAAGGCCATTTATGTTCTCCATAAATACAGAATTTGGAATCATGTCTCTGTGATACTTTGGTTTAATAAATATTTCCCCTCTTTGTATTTTTTTGGCAGCTTCTTTTACTCAACTAGGTTTCAACTGGTGAAGCTATTATGAAGTACAATACTTTTAAATAAATAATACAGAGTGACAAGAATAATTCTTTAATATGTAGAACCCATTTAATAGATGTAAGTGGGATAGACTAATGATACTGAACTCTCAGTATTGAATACAATTATTGGAGATAGCCGATCAGTTTTGATATATGTGCCATTTCTGATTGATTGTTAGAGGCTGTTTTATACTCAGCTCGGAAGAGTATACATGAATTGACACATGATAATTAGCAAGGAATAATAGTCATGACTAATTATTGATATCAACCAGGAGGGTGAGAAAGAGGAGTGATGGCATGAATGTCTGCCCCTTCTGTGCCACCCTGACATTGTGCAACTATTCAGCAGAGGAGTCCAAATGAAAGCCTGAGGACCTAGATAGCTAGCACAGAAGTGGTAGAAATTTAGGCTGATGGTACACTGAAACACCTATACATAGTAAACACAAGTTATAATACAAGTTATATGCTCACACACACTCACATATACACACCTATAAGAGGCTATCATTAATCTATGATATTATAATTTAACAGGCAACTTTATTAAAGTTTGATTGCAAAAATTTGCTGATTCTTCTAAATCTGAAAGATTTGGCCATTGAAAATTTTTTTAATTTATAAATGGCCTAAAAACATGATCATGATATGTTTTAGAAGATTTTCACTTCAAAAACCATAAAAAGTAAATATTACTATAAAATTCTATATAAATATTATATTAATTATATTTGAATTATTAAAAATTCAGAAAGGGTCTAAATTTGATTTAGCATTTGCCTTAGGCAAATTTAGAGATATATTTGTATTGTAAAACTTTGGTTGAGGAAATCTTAATTTTATGAAATCTATTTTATTTCTTTTTATTTACACTGGTTAAAGATTTCAAATCTTTTAGATATTTACCCTTTTATGAAAACAAGCTAAACCACTTATAAAATTTATTAAAATAAATCCTCTTCTAATATGTACATAATTGATTTTATAGTTTACAATTGAGAGTAATATACTTGGATTTTGAAAATATATATAATTAATACTTTTAACTGAGAGTATTAAGTTTTTTCCAATTAACAATCTTTTACTATAATTAAATTTATCTTTTACTAGACAGTAGATATTATAAACAGAGATAATATTATGCTGGATTTTTTTTATCATCACTAATTTCTAAGCATAAAATACATTCCTTGGCAAATAATTTGTGTCTAAAAAAATGAAAATTCAAAGGATACTTCATAGAATGCATATATACACAGTGAATGACACCATTAATGTTTTTAGATAGAAAGCATAACTTTTTATTTTAGTGATTGAAAACACTTAGTAATGGTAGGTGCAGGACTTGAACTCTGATATTTTCTGTTCATGTAAAGTGTACTTCACAGCATATAATAACTTTTTAAAAATAAATCTCTATAAAAATCAGTTGTATTGAAGTAATTCTTTGTAGGAAACTCACACGTAAGCAATATAATCTGTTACCACAATGTACCCATTTATGTAGTTGTAAATTACCTACATAACAGTTTTTATCTCAGTTCTTAAGAGACATGCTTATGCCCCAGGGGTGGCAACTTACCACTGTTTATTTAACTGGACTTCATGCAATCATTCCACCAGGTGGCAGTGTAGCATTATTACAAATAATAGCCCTCATGCATATTTTTTTGAAAAATGAGAAAAATTTTTACACAACTTGATAAATTACTTTTATTTTATTTCCATATATGATATTTTGAGGTTAAGCAAATTTTGAATTAATATTAGGCTTCACAAATTATACAAAGCCAAATGAGCTAGTTTTAAGTCCCTAGATGATGCAACTCTCCAAGATTTATTAAATATTGTATCAATACTTTGAAGAAAAATCTAAATGCATTGAAAATAGAAGAAAAATGTGTGTACATGATCACAGTGCTTAATATATTGTATTTATTGTTTTCTTATAAAAGCACACTCTGTTGAAAATGAATGTATAAAAATCTGCACTGGCCAAATCAAGCTGGTGATGTAATTTTAAATTTTAATTTCAGATTCATTCATATGCTTTTGCTTATTATAAACAAAGAAGCTAAATTATATTGATTACAAATATAAATTGATATTACCAATAGATTTTTTTAAACTATAATCTTTTAAATAAAGATCACTAGAGCCCTGGCTGCTGTATCTCAGTGGATTCAGCGTTGGCTGCGAACCAAAGGGTCGCCAGTTTGAGTCCCAGAAAGGGCACATACCTGGGTTGTGGGTCAGGTCCCCAGTGAGGGCCACGTGAGAAACAACCACACCTTGATGTTTTTCTCCCTCTCTTTCTCCCTCCCTTACCTTCTCTCTAAAAATAAATAAAATCTTAAAAAAAAGATCACTAGAGACATTCAAAATGAGTAAATAGAATGTTTCTTTCATTCACTTTGTATGTTTTATTTTAAAGGCATAATTTTGATTTATAAAGTTCAACCAATCTAAGTCTCAAATAGATTCGGTATGAGAAGCCAATCTACATGTGTATCCCAAGTGTGTCTCGTCAACACTTGTACTCTGCAGTGGTTTTCACAAAGTAACTGCACTTAGGCTTCAGAGCCCATAATTTTCCAACAATTTGCCATTAAGTAGAAATGAGTTTAGACAAAGAGGCAAACTATGAAGGTTTTAATACAGAAAGGTCATGATTTGGGCAGAAAATTTATGGTAATTTATTTTATCATTCTTCTTGTTTCTGATAAGTTGACCTGAAACTATGTTTGAAGTTTTATGTGTTATATAGGCAAGGAAATGTGTATAGAGAAGCAATTTTATTTTATATCTTTAGAGAGTAATCTCCAACTTAGTGAATACATAAGATAATAAGAACAATTGTGTTAGGCAACTTTATTTGCTTCCTCCTTTTTCTAAATTTTATTTTCTACCTTAATCAATTCTTGCCTACTGAAAAAAAAAGAATATAAAATGGAAACATTAAGGTCTCCTGAATTTGATTCTATCTCTCCACAGTTATTTTCTCTTACTTATGGTAATAGACACCACTTCTTTATTTAAAAAAAAAAACCCTTTACTCCTCCACTCAAATAACATTTCTCTGGGGGATTTCCAGTCATAATCTAGCTATAGGGTTGGACCATTAGCTCAGGTCAACTGAATCACCCATGCCTATGGTTAGAAAAATTTATTTACTGGTAGACTCATGACTGAATCCAGGGCGATCACCATCCTGCCCTGGAATGTGCTGTATTGGAGCCTGGAGAGAGAAAGTGATGGATAAAGTGAGACTGCAGTAGGAAAGAATTCAGCCAAGCACAGAATAGAAGAAAAAGATTGAAGAGGGGAGGGGTATCTTGACAGTGCTTAATGGTTCCTGCTTTTCTTTTGTTACTTCTGTGACTCACCACACGACTAATGCCATTTTCTGCTTCAGTTAATTTATTTAAGTTTCTGTCACTTGCAACCAAAAAAAAAAAATCTGACTGAAACAAGTATTTTCCAAAATAGTTCTTTATTGACACATACTATCTTTCAAACATTTGCAAATAATCCATTAAAAAGCACAACTTTCCTTGATCATTTAGAGAAATACAGTAGATAACTCAGAAGAAATAAAACATACTCAATGTATATCATAGTAATGTTAATGTAGGCCCTTTATAAGTATCAGATTTAGAAGGAGAATTACAATTCAAAGTCAAGGATATTACAAAATACATAAATATGTTGAGTTGTAATTTAGATAGGAACCTAATTTAATAAAAGGGTGTTTTTTTATTTCAATTTTCAACACCGTACCCACTTCTCCCACTCCCCATCCCCCAACCCCCACCAAACCACCACAACCAAAAACATGCAGGGAGGAAAATCAGCTAATGAGTAAAGAAAATGATCAAAAGGAAGAAAGATGATCAATGGTAAGGACTTGCAAAAGAAAAATCAGAAGCCTAATGGGGATGACCATCAGAAAAATGTTCAGGAAACATCAGATTCTGTTTATAGTGGGGTTGAGTAGAATAATCAAGTCAGTGACTATGGACCAGAATAAAATGTGTTAGGAGCCCACAGTGGACCATAAAAAATGACATTGCAGAAAGGCTTGAGACCTAGGAACCAGAAAAGTAAATAATGGAATATGGAAGCTTACTAATGGAATGTGAGTATTGTAACTTAATTATGATAGATAGCATCTTCTTTGGCTAAGACATATTTTGGTTTATCATTCTTTAGTTTAGCTTTTACTATGTTACATTCTGTGTTTTCTTTGTTGTAACAATTTCAAGGGTAAAATGCATCTACTGGATTACATTTGAGGAGTATCGTAAGTGTCACCAAGTAAATGAACAAATTAAAAAGAAGAAAATGCAATATTTAGCTCTTGATAGTTTTGTGGAACAAGAAAATTTAGATCTCTTAGATATAAAATTCTTATAGTAGGGTGAAAAGTTAGTTTAACGCAACATCATCTTGCAGTAATGAAGGTTGTAAAAGTAATTAAATGACCATTTTGAATAATGAAAGGAGAGAAAGTCACATATTTAGAATTGGAAGTCGGTGCTATTGATGAGAAACAAACGAGATCAGTGACAGTGCTGTAGGGTTATTAATTTTTCAAAAGAAACTTTGGTTCACAAAAATCATATTAAGGTAAAAGGACAAAAACTTTATCAAAGGACATCATTGTACCATTGTTCAAGGCTACATTTTCAGTGATGCACTGCCAATTAAGAAAAAGCAATGAGACAAAAATTCCATCAAACTATGGAGGATTAGTTTTGCTACCTGCATAGAAGATAAATATTTTTAGGCCATACTGATGGACATTTGCAATGAGGGAAAAACAGTTCTTGAACTTTTTGCCTCAATTTGTTCTCCCTACTTTTTCTTTTTTTTTCATTATGCAAACTTATTGAATTGGAAAACCTAATTGACTTCTGCCTGATATATGTCCTACATAATGAATTTTAGTTGTAATTATTCAGAAAACTTCAATTACGATGTAGTGTTTTTTTTTACTTTCAATTTAAGCCGTTTTCAGACTTCCTATTCTTTATAGTGACTATGAATGATGATGATATTTCATGATTCAATAACATATACTTTGAAAACATTCAATCCAGAAAGGTTAAAAAGCAAATAAATGAAAATTTTGTTGTGTTTTATCTTGGCAATGTGATAATTGCCTAAGACAATATAGCCTAATTTTCCAGGATTATAATAAAGTGTCTGTCTTTTTTTTTAAGAAAAAAAATAGAAAATAGTGAAGGCAACCTCGAGAAGGCTGACAGTATTATATTCTGGTCACTGTGCTATGAAATAAATATCATTAAAAATACTTGCTATTACCTAATGTCTCTTTAACAATGGGGGTACAGGTTGTGGAAGAATACGTAAACAGTATTAGAAGTATTTTTGATTAATGGCAGGGTGGGAGTGCAGATAATAGAAAAGGTTTTCATTCAGACAACAATCAACACAAATACCTGCTTCCCAGGCAGCCACACAGAGGAACCATAAAGTCCCAAGGAGCCTCAGGAAGTATTTCACAGGACACCATCCTTTGCACAGTATTTGGCAGATCCCATTGAAGGAAACTATAATTTACTGGTATTTTTATTTCACATAGGTTGTATGATAGTCATTGCAGTCAGGATTAAGAATGATTAGTAAGAAAAGCGTGATAAAGACAATTTTATTTTTAATAAGTTTTAGAGAGATTGAAATCCAGTATCCAGGATGCTAGAAAGGAACCATATTGGTTAATATGTTTCTCCATGAATTATGAAATATTATGTCAGGGAAAGTGAACTTTGACCATTTCATTGATGACTTCCAACGAAGTTTATATATTCTTTTTATTAAATATTATAGTGGTCATATAAGCATACACTAGGTGTAAATGTATATTTTAAAGTCACTTTAATAATATACTACTACATAGTATGACATTTTATATTAAATAGAATAATTATTATGTGTGAAAGTATATATAGCTCTTTTTCATTAAACTATATTTTTCTCAACAAATTATATTATTTAAAAACTATATGTAATTAAAGCTTCCACACAGATATTATTAAGAAATGACACCTAAATCAAGTAAACCTAAAATCAAAGTTGGTGACTTAAATATGACCTTAAATTTGGTAAATCCTTAAGTATTTTATTTAAGGGTGCTTTTAGTTTACTATTCATTAAATAAATCTCTTTTAGAAAATCGCCAGCCTAACTATGAAATTACTTTAAAACAATTGTTTAAGTAACAACAGGATGCTTTTATCTTGGAATCCATGAGACTTACCTTACTGGAAAGATAAGCCTAATCTATAATTTGTATATGATATATAATTATTTAGGTAAGCTTTATGAAAGTGGGTAATTTAGAGAGCTTATTAGTGTTTTTCTTTAAAAGATTCAATTTTTTGGTGAACTTTTTATACTACTACTTTGTCATATATCATAGCTTTAAAAACCTTATCCAATTCATGGTGTTCTGTTTAACACTAGGTTATTACATTACTAAATTGTCACAGATTAGGATACACTGAAGTTGACACTAATAAGATTTTATTATATGCACCACGTCAGAATACCTCAAAAAAGGGTGGAAGGAAAATGGAGTCAGTCAGGCTCTCTCACTGGGATGTCCTGGGGACTGTGGCTTGGCAGTGTTCTTGTGGCCTTGAGTAAGGGCCACGTGCGTAGAATGAAGCTCTGTAATGTAACTAGAAGGTAAGTATTGGCATCTTGTCGGCTTTATGTGTACTTGGTATATAAGGAAGCTGGAACTTCCTGCAGCACATGTCCAACACCCTACCCTGGAATAAATGCGTGTCCCATATCCCTATGGCTGCGCGAATTTTCTTCTGTCTGCGAGAATCCCATGTGAACCTGTCTGGCCTCGAACAGCAGTGGAACTGGGGATGATAAGCTTAAATTGCTTAAATTGCTTAAATCTCCCCCTTCTCCAAGTTAGAGAATCAACTAACTCATACGAGTTTCCCTTGCATGAACTTAAAAAAGAAGTCTATTAGGGACCTCGGCATTTTAATGCAGGCATTTGTTGAAACCATACATAATTAAGCTTACGGCACACCCAATAGAGACATAAATAGAAATTCTATTTAAAAACTATTTGCAAGTTCATTTGTTTAAGAAGACATAGGATTGTATTTTAGCTCTGCAATTTCAGTAAGAGCCTTACAAATCAGTGGCTACATGTGGTACTGAGACTCTGGCTACCAAATGTCCTGTTGCAGGTTCTAAGTGGTATTTCTAACAATAACCAGAATGAAGAATCCATATATTAGAATCCCACATGGCTAAATGAATAAGAAGGAGGAAGGTCTACCACACAGCTGAAGCTACCTGTTTTTGGGAAAATGATGATGAATTTAATGCTCTCATGCTTATATGACTTAGGAAATGACTGGAGGGTAGAGGATATTCCAAGATTCAAGTGTCAGGTGTTCAAATAAACCCAATTTAACTGTGGCTTGGTTCTGCAAATGTGTTGTCAAAATAATTTAGGCTAAGTGGTTTAGTCATATACCGGTACTTATTCCAGTGCATGGCAGTCCACTAGTATAATTACCAAAATGGTTCTGAGAGGTAAATTTAATTAAGAAAATAGTTTGCATAGCAGTGATTTATAGCCTATTTTCCCCATACTCATGAGAAGTATGAAATTTAAGACTTCCAGAATATGATTTTAATAGTAAAATGAAAAACTGTTTAATATGAAAAAAGAAACACATTCATCAAATTAAAAGCAGAAGCCAAGATCACCTATTACTTTTTACAATAGTATTTGAATAATAATGCATCTAATTCCAGTAAATAAAAATTCCATTATTTTGCAAGTGTAGCAGACTCATTCAGCTCCCTCTTTATAATTGAGTATAATTTTAACTTTTTGTGTATGTGCAATATTTGTGTATCAATGGTATGATTTTTCCTATTATATCTTCAATTCCAAGTTCTGATTTTTTAAACTCCTCTGTGCTTCCTACTCCATAAAATGAGTCTTTGATACTTCAATCAGACTAGAATGCTCTCTCATATATCTCGCCTAAATTAGATTGGTTTATCTCATCAAAACACTGCATGCTAAGCTGTAACTATATTAAACACATAAATCAAAAAATGGTTAACTGTAAGTTGCAACATTTTCAGACTTAAAACATATTAGAGAGATTTTGGAGTTAGAGTTTCGCATACTTTTCACTGAAGGGATTTTAAAAGAAAAAGTCTTACAAAATGTTAGCTCACGAAGTGATTTTATAATGGAGTAATTAAATTATTTAGAATTATTTTTTATTTGATTACAGAGTCAATGTAAATGAATAAATCCTTTCTTGCTTTCCTCCTATCTTTTTTCTTCCCTTTTTCCTTTCTTCCTTCTGTCCCTCCTTTCTTCCTTACCTCCCTCTCCCCTTTCATTCTTCCTCGCTTCCTTCTTTTTCCTTTTTTTCTTTCCAAATATAAGATCCAGGGATCCTAACTGCCTGTAAAGAGGTCATAGGATCTATTGCCCCAATAAAGTGCAACACTACTTCTTAAATATAATTTTTGATCAATAATCTTTTGATAATCTGATGAAAACTATGTAGACTCTTCATAGAAAAAAGGATATGAACATGTGAACATAACATCTTCCCAACAGTTTTATAGGTTTATAAGATTGCTTATCCAAGCCCAAACTTGGACACCATAGTGACTGATTCTTGAACCTTATGTTAAAAAGGCACTTGAACGTGAGTCCATTATTTTAAATAATTGAAAGTGAACTTTTTAAGAACTGAAATTCTCTTTGAGATAGAAAGATAGGCTCAAAATTGACTTTAACTACAAATATTCCCTGACTCCCATTTTACTGAATTATGTGATGTTATATAAATTCTTAATTAATCCAAAAATTGTTGTTTAAAAACAACTATGGCATAGGCACTGTTTTATGTACAAGAAGTACAATTTAAAACAAGAAAGGTGAAGCATCTGTTTGCACTGGACCCAGTTCATGTAATTATTTTATATTTTCTATATAATTATAACATGTATCATCAGGATATTAATATCTGTCTCACAGATTATCCCAATAATGGTAGTAATATAGGTACTGGTTTTTGAGTACTATTTACCAATCATTATACTAAAAGTTCTTCACATGTATTACTACATTTAATTATGCATATTAAGTAAAAGACAGTAGGAATATAATATTATAAATTATAAAGTAAAAATTGATGTGCCAACTTTTTATAGAAAAATTCTATGATTTTAGGAAGAGTAAACTTGATCTCTGATGAATTGAGGCTATAAAATGAAAATAGCCTACTATGAATACAATTTTTAAAAACTTTCATATTTTGACGTGGCTGCTGTGGCTCAGTTGATTGAGTGCTGGCCTGAAAACCAAAGCATCATTGGTTTAATTCCCAGTTAGGGCACATGCCTGGGTTGCTGTCTAGGTCCCTCGTAGGGAGCACATGAAAAACAACTACACATTGATGTTTCTCTCCCTGTCTTTCTCCCTCCCTTCTTCTCTCTCTCTAATAGAATAAATAAATAATAAATAAAATATTTAAAAAATAAAAAATAAATTTAAGAAAATAATAAATACAAACTTTCATATTTTATCATTCAAATAAATCACAAATATATTATAGTCCTTAATGGAATATAATATGTATATTATATATAATGGAATATATATGTATTTCAATATAAAATGTATGTTTCTAGGTAAATTAATTATTTTATATCAAATATTTGAGTTAAAAAAGTCTCTCTGGGGAAATATGCTGCTTTTATTCCAAACTTTTACAAAATCCTGACATTTCATCAGTATCCCAGTAGGAGATGAATATGTTCAGAAATGTGACAAATCTGGAACCCATAGGGAATAGCTTTTCTTCTGCTTGGAATATTCATTTCTTTCTCGCTTTGGCTATGTGCATGCATATGCACACGCACACCAGTTCTGGGGGGAGATCCAAGGTAGGAAATTGCTAGAAGCAAAGGGAAGTGGAAAATGATAAGGAGCTGGCAACTCCCCAGGACTAAAACATTTTGCCACTCTACTTTTACATCCATGATTCTTAGCCACAAACTTTATCTCATAGGCAATATGGTCAGGGCCTATTTCATATCTTCACTTTCAGTCCCCAAGAAGTGAATAGTTTCTGATATCCCACTTTAAAAATTATAGAACTTCACTTATGAAGTGAAGGATTTAGAGACATGATGTTCAGATTTGAATACTGCTCAGGTCTTTGGCAGCAGAATAAATCTTCCCCCAACTAAAAAGATTATCATAGCAATATATTATTTTTCAGGTTGCATTGAGATTTAGAGATAGTAAATATAAAAACACTTGTATCTTAAAAATTGCTATGTAGATATTAATTGTAAGCATGAATTTTTATATTATCTATACATTTCATGGAAATTCATGCAAAACTTAGTGAAATGCTTGTTTCTAACATGTAATAAAGTCACAGATCCTCCATTATCATTCATATAACCCCTTGTGTTTTCATACAAAATCTAGAGGATATAGAGAAAGACTTAGACTTTACAACTCCCTATGCATTAATAATTATTTGTGTATATGATTCTAAAATGTTGGGTTATTGCCACATAAACATAATAATTGTTATTTTTTCTTAAACATACTTCTTTCTCTACATCCTTCAGATGGGAAAACAAAATATTCCGCATAGAGGACCAGAGAAAGAAATAAAAATTCAATTAGATGTTGGAGCACAGGAGACTGGGTGAAATTATATGGGTTATATTAAGGAAAAAAAGGGAGAGAATGTGAAAACAATCTGGTCTGCTTTATAAAAACAGCCCATAGGTGATAGCAGAAGTAAAGTATTTGGATAGCTCATTCTAATTCCCACCACCACCTGAGAAACATGTTAATTTCTTAGCCTTTCTTTGAAGGGCTCCACCCTACACTTTCACACCTTATATCTCAGACCATCCTTACCACATTCTTATTGAAACCAAATATACGCTGAACATTCTCACTCCTATACTGTGTGGTTTTTCTAGGACCCTGCGTTAGCTTCTCATTACTGCTGTAACAAATCACCATAAACTTAGTGGCTTCAACAACACAAATTTAATATCTTTCTATAGACATTTGAAATGGATCTCAATACACAAACAAAGAAACAAACACAGAGCTACACAGGTCCGCATTCCTTCTGCAAGGTAAAGACAACTGATTTTCTTGCTGTTTTCAGCCCCTTGAGAAGCCTGCATCCTTCCCTTGTAGCCCTCTCTCCAAAGCCAGCCGTGTAGGGTCTTCAAATTTCCTTTGTTCTGATTCCACAATTCTACTTTAAAAGGCCACTTATGATAAAGTTCCATCCACTTTGATAATTCAGTACAATCCCCTTACTTTATGGTTACCTAATACTAACAACCTTAATTATCCCTGACCAAGTAACATAACATATTTACAGGTTTAAGATCAGGACTTGGACATTTTTGGATAGCTACCATTCTGCCTACCATGGATCATAATCCAAACTAAATTCTCATATTCTTAGACTCAGCAATATTTTCTGTAGCCATTGCTTATCATCTAACCATGAATTGTTTTATAGTATTATTTTCATTGCTGTTTATATTATCGTTTTAGATAGCACATATGTTAGATCTCTTTTTCTACTTCTTAGGGCTTGATGCACTGAGGGGCCAGTCAAACTTCCCAAATCCAAAGACACTTTCATTTCCCCCCTGAAGATTTCTTTGAAAAATCTAAAATAAAGACATGTGCTTTAATCAATTAAGGTATTACACCACAGGAAACTCATTTGGTTATTTGATGCTTCTTAATAATCTGTGAATATCCCTGAGAGATCACTGGGAATTCTTAACAAACCCCAGGACCAGTGCAGACACAATGGCTACAAGCAAAGATTATTTATTGTGAAGCTGTATTTGTCAGACTTGCTTGCAAAGTAAGTCAGGTTCTTTGAAAAATGCCCAGGTGCTAGGCAGCAAGTGGATGGGGTAAAGGTTGGCTGATACACATTTCTGCCCATGCTGACTCTCATATTGCCCAAGCACTCTTGCAGAGATGGCAAGGTCCCTCGTTTCAGTAGTTGAATTTAGAAGCAGACCTATGTGCATGTGGAGATAACCCTGAAGGAAAACCTGAGAGTGGAACCAACCTGTGACAAAGTAAATGTTGCATCTAAATGGTCCTCCTCACAGGACTGCCACTGCTGAGACAGAGCACACACACTAAGCTGGATTGACAGAATGCAAATTGTCCTCTTTTATTTGTTAAGTAGGAATGGCATGTGGATATGTAACCTAATTCCAATGATATTTCCTAATTCACTTTCCATGGAGAGTCTATATGTTCATGGGTATTAAAAATTGAAAGCAGTGATACTTCTCAGTTTTAATGTGTGATTTCTCATTTTTGAGAGATTTAAAGGCTCATAAATACAAAAGAATAAATATTAACTTTATTTCAGGTAGCAAATATTCATTTCTGCTTCTTCCCTTTGTCTTTCATATCTGTGGTCTCTTGTAAATACTTAAGATATTTTGAAACTTCTGAGTTTAAACCTTACATTGGGAAAGCATGGGTTACAATCCATTTTGTTACTACAGATTGTAAGATCCTAAATTCTTATTTATGTCTTCATATTTTGCTCTTCACTAAATCTATAGGTGTGATATAGCTAACTACATAAAGAACTATAAAAGATTGTTTGATTCTTTATCAAGTATCATATAAATGTATCCTAGACAAAATAAGGGAACATATTTGACACATTGCTTATTTTACCTATATTCATAAACACTATCTCCTTATATAACTGTTGTTTTTGGGGGGGTTAATATTTTTCTTTTGATCAACAAAGAAGTACTTATGAAGTAAAGATAAAAATACTGAGTTTTATCCATTTTGGCAGTCAACATCAATAGCATTCTGTTCTTCGAAAGAGTGTTTATTTATTTTTTCATTTATTTATTACCTTTATTTATTTGATAAATGCAACCCCTTTGACCTTGGCTGAGTGAAAGCATGCTCTGACTAAGACTGGACTGTTCTGCATAAAGAGTGGACATGAAGTCTATAATAATGGCACTAGCAGCTGTACACTTTTTAAAGTAATCTTGTATTATGCTTTTCTTTATGGTGCCATGCATATGTTTTATTATGATTTGTTTTAAAATACTGGTAGTTGAGCACTTTCTTTTGTCTCTGAGTTCCTGTTTCCTCGTGCAGATGCTCTGCTGCATCACTGGTGGCAGAGGGCACCATCCTCAGAGGCTGGCTGTTGGGAGGCAGCGCACAGGACACTCAGTATCCAAAATTCTGTCCTGCAGAATGAAGTGCAGACTCTTGCCTTTAGTAGATAATTAGTGCTTACTCTCCTAGGCATAGTTATTGGGCTGTGTGTGCATTATATTATTCAAGTTGAACTTAAAATTATCTGGGTACTGTATTGGTTTCCTGTTGCCATCGTAACAATCTGTGACGACATTAGTGACTTAACAGAACACAAGTCTACTCTTCGGGTATGAAGGTCAGAAGTCCAAAATCAGTTTACTGAGCTAAATTAGCTAATGACAGGCTGTGTTTCTAGTAGAAGCTGGAGAGCTCAGTACCTTTCCTTATGCATTTTGGCTCATTTACAGCTGCCTTTATTTTCTGGCTTGTGGCCCCTTTCCCTTTCTTCCGCCTGCATCACTCCAATCTCTGCTTCTGCCATCACTTTGTCTTCCCATCTTCGGTAGTCCAAGCTTCCTCCATCTGACTTTTATAACAACACTCAGAGATAATACAGGATAATTTTCCCCTCCCAAGACCTTCATTTTATCTTATCTATTGACTTAGTCATATCTGCAAAGTCCCATTTGCCATATAAGGTAATATGTATAGCTCCTGAGGATCAATGCAAAGGTATTTTGAAGGCACATTTCTTAGCCTAACACAGGCACTACTACTTTCCCCCTTCTGAAGATTTTTAAGGGTACACTTAATTAAGTAGGTCAAGGTCTCATGTGTTAAAAGTTACAGAATCAGGATCTGATTTCAGTGTAATTCCAAACATATTTTTATCCATAAAATTCTTAATGGTGTAGTAGGGAGACCCCTTCAATATCACTGTAAATTTCAAACAGAAGAAGTATGAAGTACTGCAAGGATGTTGTAGATGGAATTTCTTTATGTTCATAACAGTCTCTATATATTATGGTTTATAGACTTCTGGCTTTCAAGATACATATTTGTGACTAATAAGAGGTAGGGATTTCTAATAAAGGAAAATATATTTTTGATACTTTTAATAAGTTTATAAATGATGTTATTTCAAAGGTTATTAGCATAAAGAATGTGTGCCAGACAGCTTCAAACATGTTTTACCTCTTGGTTTTTGGCTTCCATAATGGTGTCTTAGAAACAAACATTAAGTAGGCCCACATGCTCAGTATTCTTTACTCAATGAAAGATTAAAATAATGTCAAAATACAAAATAAGTATATAATACTGGTGGGTTAGTAACAGCAAATCCAGGGAAAGCAGGGAAACCAGTTTTGTACGTAGATTTAAATACACTATCTTAAGATTCACTATTCTTCTTACCAAAAAAAAACATGCATTCAGAACCATACACTTTGAACAAATCATACTTTTTTATTCACAGCAATAAATGATTAAACCCATTGATTCAGATCGGATTCTCTAGAGGCAAAACTTGATACATAAATTTGTTGCACATGGTCTATTGATAGAATACTCTCAAAGGAAAAGAAAGGAACAAAACCGAGCTGTCTCAGAGACTGTAACTGTGATTGATCCCACAGAGGGCTCTGGAGCATGAATTGGACCACACAGAGTCGGTCCCATGAGGCCACAGGGTCTGGCTTGCTTAACCTTCGTGAGCCAGTCATTGGTGGCAGGCTGTGTCTGAGGCTGGGGAGAGAGGTGTGCAATTTACCTGACAAGCTGACTGCTATACAACATCGGCCAGCGCTGGTCTCCAGAAAAGGAGTCAGCTGTAAGCTGTCATGATCTGATGCTCAGAGAACTTGGCTGGGCACCAAGAGATATCCCCTATACCGCCAATACCATGATACTGAAATATCTTTTTTATTTTTAAAAAATCATCTTTGGAAAACCATTTAATAATCATATGTCCTATCTTTCCCCTCACCCCCCACACTGTAAATACTCTGGTTTCCATAATGATTTGTGACTATATCTACATAATTAAATCAGCCTGGCTAAAAAAGGTAAAGTTAATTAAGTAGTTACTTAATTAAAACAATTCTGCCTACCAGATTTTTGGCTTCATGTTATTGATAGCTTCTAATAAATACTCTATGTACAAATAGCGGGTAACTGAAATAATACTATATATTCAAATATCATCTTACTTTGTTTTACAAAATTGGACTATAAGATATTGGATATGGAAAAACTGAATCATTTTTGTGGTTTCAAAATTCCAATTATTATATATTGAATATGTAGTGACAGTGTTTATTTCCAATATTAATCATGTAAAATTATGACATGTCAAACAATCATGGTCACTAACTGACCCACCTTATAAAATACAGTTCTTTATGCTTACTCTAAGGATAAACGATATCTTGAACAGCTGTTACATCAGACCATGAAACTTGAAATAATTTTTACCAAGTTTATTAAATAAATGCTAATTTTCCAACTAAGTTGATTTTTCAGTGATCCATGACCTCCAAGAAAACAGAATTGGTGCATGAATTACTTGCTATGCATCTGAAGGAAAACTATGGCAACAAGTTTTCCATGTTTACAATTAGCAGTCTGAAAATTTTTTCAAAGATTGTTCTATAAATAGAAAGCTGTGACAGTTTCAGACTTCAGGCCACCAAGGGCACAGGCATTATTTGATATATTGCTAAGAAAGAATCCCTGCACTTAAATGTATAATGTATTTGGCTGTGAAGCTGCATAAGCCTGTCCAGTGTAGGAAATGAAGAAATGAAAGGAGAAAGGTTCTTGCTGAGGTCACAAAAATACTGCAAGACCAATTTCCCTGACTTGATCAGGGAAATAGACATAGCCAATTAGAGCTCCCAGAGAAATCTTACAAATTTTGCTATCTAAATTTGTGTGTAATGTTTTGCAAGTAATGATAAAGCCAGACGGACATTCCTCAGGCTTTTCTTCTTGGCCTGATCTGAACTCCATTTTCTCTTTCAATGTTTTCATCTCCTCTGTAAACACACAGGTATATAAGCCAAGACAACACTCTCAGTTCTCCAAAAATCTATTGCTTTTTTTTCCCTTTGTCCATTAAGATTCCAGATTTGGTAACAAAGATAAGTAGGAGGGGGAAGCAGAAAATCCAAGCACTATCATCTGCAAAGTCACCATTGGATCAAAAAAGCACAAAGCACTTCAAATTTAATTCCAGTCTAGTCAATCCTTTCCAACCTTTTGCAAAGAAGTTGTGAATTTTCTTGTCCTACTTTTTAAAGACCATAGATGTTTGTGTGAATAAAACAAAAATAAAGCACACAAATTACATTAAAAGCTGCATACAAAAGTTCACATAAATCAATTAAGAAAATTGCATGTTGCAATGATTTCTACGACCTTAGTATAATTAAATAGAGCGTTGGATTCTTAACCAAATCACTATATCCATTAACAGTCTCCTGTATTAATTAAATCTTTCTGGCATGCTGAAACACTCAGCAGCCCAATTCCATAACTTCTGGAAGTATACATGTTTTACACATCTAATTTTGCATATTATGGAGCCAATTTGTATACTAAGTACTGATTATACCTATCCATCCTCTTTTTTCTAAGTCAAAGAACAACTCTGATCCCTGGATAACATAACCTAATCTTACCCTAGATCAATATCTTTATCTACGAAACAAGAGGAGAAAAATCTAAATCTCAGAGTTTTTAAGAGGAAAGTCAGACACAATTCATAGGAAGACATATACACTGAATAATAATTGTCCCTAGTTAGAACTTGCTCTGGGTATTGTATGATAATAAATCAAAGCAAGAATTACAGTAACCTACTCATATATAAATTTCTGCCTGTGATATTATTCTCCCCAATTTGCCATAGCTTTACAAAAGGTATTTGTGCACTTTATTAAGAACATCATATTGTACCTGTAACTGTTTCATGTTACAGAAGAAGAAAGTTTTAGCTCCCTCTCTTTTCTGTCTCTAAACCATTCCCCAGAGAGTGGGAATGACTAATAGGATTGCTTATAGTCAGAGAACATTGATTAGATAATGATTACTAATGGGTAGAGTCACCAATCTTTTTTTTCCTTTTTTTAAAAATTGATATTCAAGTACAGTTGTCTCCACTTCCCCTCCACCACTCTCCCCCACCCCAGACATCCCCACCTCCCACCCTCAATCCTACCCTCCTTTGGCTTTCTTTAAAAGGTGCTGAAATATTTGATTATGATCATTTTTCCAGCTCTTTATCTTTGCATGCACATGTGATGGCTATTGATATTTTTTTGCATGGAGTCACATAAAGCACAATAAAAAAGACTTAGATTTGGAAATAAGTCTCATCTAAACCATATGTTTCCAAGAATCTTTACCCATGTGCTGCAGTTAGGTTTATCAGGCTCAAGCTCAGTGATGAGCCAATTGCCTCATGTTAACCATGTACAGCTCCTTTGGGATCTAACACAGGGAGGCTGGAATGGGAGAGGGAATGCCAAATAGAGGTAAAAGTGATTTATAAAGAATTTGGATACAATACCATTGAAATGCGACTCCAGACTCACTCTTACGCTTGATATAGGTATAGGGCTTAAATGCCCACATCTTGTATCAGTTAAGGTTTAAGGGCAGCTGACAAGGGCCAGGTTTGTCGGTTAATGGGAAAGGGGTTTAACATTGAAAACTGGATTTTTGCTGAACCATTTTAAGCCATGAAAAACAGGCTACAAATTTGCCTTCTAGAACACATTCCTAGAACAATCCATAGAACCGACTCATAAGTATCAGTTTCTGTCACAGACAGGAAGTTGAGGACACAGAAATCTCTGCTTGAACTTCTGTGAATAGAGCACACTACCATCCCTTCCATAATCCAGGAAATTGGGAAGCCAGCTCTTAAAATATTGGCTCCAGGTACACACTGCTTTAGCCATAATTCATGATAGCAAGAGGGGTGCCTCTGCCCTACTTTTCACCTCCCATCTAATCTGCCAAGACCGCTCTACCATTACTGCTGGAAAAACAGGCACTTCACAACAAAACAAACTACTTCCTCCATGATAAAGCTTGCAGCAAAACGTTGCCTCTCTTCCCCACCTAGTAGCATGCCCCAGACATAAATGAACATGCCACTTCCTGCTCACCAGGTCCAAACTTTATGAGGTCATCAATTTATTGAACTAGCATAAAGTGCCCTGGGATGGTGAGATCATTAGAGTTTCTCCAGACTAAATTATGGCACCAGTGAGATAGATGCTGTTATTTCTGAGGAAAACTGGTGAAAATATACCGCTTCTCTGTCAGCTGCAAACAGATTCTGTTATGCACGCAGTATCAGTACGCAGAAAAAAATGCATTCATCCTTTCTATAGCCATATATTAGACAGGAACTCCAGTGGAAAGATCATGTCTCTAAAGGAACAGTTACCACTGGTGTCACTGCCTGATCACATTTCCTATAACCCATGTTTCATTCTCTAGGCTCCACTCGTCCCATGTATGACAAACAGGTAATTTACATGAGGATGTAATAGAGTTCAGTACCCATCCCTGCATCTTTCAGATCTCTGATAGCAACATTAATCTGTCTGATGGTCCTGGTGATTTTGCTTTCAGTTTACTCCTTGCATATGGAGAAGAAACTTAAGGGACTTCTTGGCTCCTTCTCCTATAATAAGCCTCATTCAATGAATAATAAAAATAATGTTAAGATTCTGTGATTGAGATATATATATATAAACTATACACTTAGGAATATTGGATTTGTTCATGGAAACTCTGTCCTCACTATACTTTGCGACAGATTTAGGCCTACATTTATTTTGTCCCCTGATCTCCATAAGTCCCCAGTCAATTTGGTAGTCCACATTGACATTATGGGTGCTGAGAGATTGGTATCAGCCTGATGCCAATATCTATGGACACCTATAAGGTCTTGTGTGATATTTTTCTTTCCCCAATACAAATACTTCCTGCAAATTAACTGCAAAACTTTTGGGGGAAGGCTAGGAGGAAGATGGATGCTGTGAATTAACAGACCTTTCTCATCTGTACCAAAAGTCTGCTACTCTCCTTTATTTAAGGTCTCATATCTATGAACTGGCTAATGTCTCAGAATAAGAAAGGAGATATGGCACTGGCTGGTGTGGCTGAGTGGGTTGAATGCCAAAATGTGAACTAAAGGGTCACCAGTTTGATTCCCAGTCAGGGCACATGTCTGGGTTTGGGCCAGGTCCCCAGTAGGGGGCTCACAAGAGGCAACCACACATTGATGTTTCTTTCCCTCTATTTCTCCCTCCCTTGCCCTCTCTCTAAAAATAAATAAATCAAATCTTTTAAAAATGTGCTATGAATCTATAGTGGAGATTTCCATCAAGACCTAGTGCCCCCCCCATATAACTAAAGTTTGATATTAAGGGCTACTGATGAATTTTACTGTCAAGGAGTCTGACCACTTAACCCCTAACAAAGATCCAGAGGAAGCAAACTATTATGATTCTTCCTCTGGCCTGATGTCTATTTTGTGAGAATTCCTACCTTGCCATGGGGTTTAAGTGCCACCACTTGTCTACTTAAGCACTTTGCTTATTGAATCATTCACCTAGCAAATGAAAAGTATTGTTATCCTTATATTTAAGTTAAAGATACAAGTATATATACATGAGTGAATCTGCTAATGACCTTATATAAAGAGAGAACAATGACTACATTTCAGACTATGAAAGAGATACACAAGAGACTGTAAGAAGTACATGCTTCAAAAATACAGAAAATACAAGAGGATCCTGAAAGAAATCATTTACATAAAAGGCATACAAGTGAATGTCAAGAAACTCCACTTATAGAGTCAAATGAGACAAAACTTTAGTAACTAACAAAGTAAACCAGCACCACACTGAAGAGAGACATCTTTCAGACTATGCTGATGTGACAGGAAGGATGCAAAGGTCTGTAGCTTAGTTTCCATAGAAATCAGTTTTCATACAGTGGTAAACAGGATGTGGATGTTTTGTAAGCAGGAATACTGGCAATGAGTGTAGTATAATGCACATCTTACAGGTCACAAAATTCTGGAAATAAATCTAGTGACCTCTAGTGACAACTAGGAAAGTATCCTGTCTACACCAAGAAAACCTGTGACCTTTTCATAAAGTACTATATTTTCAAAGACCTTCATCTCTAGAAACTTCAAGGCATACTGTTCAGCCTTCATTGGAGCTCATAATTATGCCACCTTTACTTTGCCAGCCCCAGACTTACATAACTATTAAACACTATCTGATTAACAGAGAAGGATTTAACATTTGAAGACAATAGGAAACAACTGAAAGAAGTCTGGTAAATAGTAAAAAAAAAAAAAAAACAAACAACATGATCTAACACGTTTATTAATAAAGCTCACTTTGCCAGAGTGTGGTAGGATGGATTCCAGGTGAACATGAAAGGACCGAACATATGGAATCAGTTAAAAGCCAATGAGGGTAATTTAAGTAAGAAATTAAGCACTGAGAAATGAGGGGTAGACTTAAGAAATATTTAAAAGGTTGATTTAATAGATTTAATGAGTGATTGGAATATTGACATTTTGGAGAGCAGAATCTAGAATTATTCCTAAGTAACTGGGATGATGGTGGTGATATTTATGAAGAATGGTAATATGATAAACATAAAGAGAAACCACCTCTCCTTCATTTACCCCATTTACAATCTCTGTTGGGTGTTTGTTTCCATTTATATGCACAGAAATTGACTTAGTGGGTGGGAAAACTGGTGAGAACATTACTGAGGGAGGAGCTAAGTGATAAGGAATCAGAGTTCAGAGGAAAGTAAAGTGACTTTTACCAAGAATATTGTCCTTTGGAAGAGTTTTGAGACCCTTAAAGAAAAGCATTAGCAAAGAACTGGATGAGTCTATAATCCTTGAACCTAAGAAGAGATATTTTATGGACTCTGGTAGCCCAGTGAGGCACAGAGTTGAGAGGAGAAGATCTATCTCACCACACCTCACCAGTATGTTCTATCATTATGCCAGGAGGACTGAAACATTTGGTAGCACTGGAGAAGAAATAATAATGTCTATACTGCCAATTTCACGGTGGGCAAGGTTGCCTTGATTCTCCAAACGGCATTGTCGACATCTCCCAGGTAGAATGATCACACATGCTCATGGTAGCTGTGGGAGATAGGATCTCTTGTAGGCATTTATGAAGAGTCTCTTAGGGTACCCTCAGGAAATACTTAGGGCATAGGACTGATATGAAATGTTTGGAAAAAAAGTAAGTCTAAGGGAAGATGAGGGATTCAGACTAGACATGTAATATTAAGGTAAGAGCAGATATCTGAGTAGAAACCTTTATTAGATATAAGGCTACAAGGCTGTGGATTTTATGTTACTGGTTTGGGCTGAAAGTATCAAAACAGATATTTTGGAAAGTGACGAGTGTAGGAACTAAATGTGGAGGTCATTCAACAGGGAGAGTCTGAGACTTTGAAGGCCATAGACATCATCACAATTTCTAAATGTAGATTTTTAAATCTATATTTTATATATTAATAGAATTGAGAATTTCTTAAGTTACTTGAATATTTTTTCCTTAACCTTAATTAAGTTTTGAGCTTCACTGTGTTTGGACTTTTAATCATGTTGAGTTTGATCTGTGACAATCTTCATAATGTATCTTTTTTTAAAATCCCCAATATTTTATTTTCCAACTGTCTTGAGGTATATTGACAAGTAGAAATGATACATATCAGGTTACATCATGTATATCTCAGTGGATATTACTGGGACCCAGGAAATCAGAAATTTAGTGCCTCCTTGGAGATCTGGATCTGGCAAGGTCCTCATTTAAAATAGAAATAAATGGGGGTGGAAATCATATATTGTGATCTGCCTCTTCTCACTCTCTTCTCATTTATTTCTACTCCCTTTGTCCCTTCATCTCTTCTCCTCATACACATTCAAGAATGACATCACACTTAGTCTCTGTCTTTGGGGAACTTAGAGAATTGTAGGTGGTTGGACTGGTTTTATATGCATGAGTCCCAAATACAAGAAAGACCCCACACCAGTTGATAGATCCCTAAAATTAATTTAGCATAAATTAAGTAGTGATAGGCTCAATACAAATATCTCTGGAGGTGGGATCACAGGAGTTGACCATGTAATAATATGCAAAGATTGATAATAAAACGCAGATTTTCCTCAAAGGTATTTGAGAATGAATAACCATAATAACTTCAAAATTATGTAGTAATTTCCAGATGTGTTAGAATTCATTAGCACTTCCACGGAGTACAGGAACATATTCTGAGAAAGCTGAAGTAAGACACCAATTTAATTTACCATCATTTATAAAGGCCACTAAAATGTAGAACCATCCTAAACAATAGGCAGAACTTGATTCTGCAGGTTGAAGCAGTTTATTTAAATTCAAGTCCTCAGAAATATTTCAAAGATTAGTTTAACAATTATGAGGAATAGTTTGGTAATAGTCTTCAACTAAAATACCATTTGCGATTCAGATAATCTGCATTTGAGTTTCTTTCTGTGGGTGGCCAGACATACCTCCTATACTCAGGAGAGTCTTTGTCCTGTTTCATGTTGCAAAAGGACCAAAGGCTCCTCAGATCTACTTCCTCCCTACTCTGTTGTGGTTAAGAACTCAGTCCCCAACATCAGATGGACATGGGCTGGATCCTGGCTTCATCAATTAATAGCGGAATTTGTTGGAAAAGCTGCTTAACCTTTTAAAACATGTTTCCTAACCTGTAAAGTGAAAAGAAAACTTGTATCTCAGATGACTATCATAAAATTTGAAAAAAATAAAGTCAGCAAGTTCTTGGCACATTTGAAGCATTCAATAAATATTAATTACAATGATCAATAATATTTTCTACTCTGCTCCTATTTGCAGGAGACCATTCTGCATGGCGTGGGCCTAGCTGAGATGCACAGGACTCACACCCACAGATAGGTTCTCCTGTGGGGAATCAGGCCTGCAATGTACCTAGGCCACTATGAGTCTTGTTTGTTAAAACTCCCTCACCCTGAATTGAGGACATTTACTGCAAAGTGACTTCCTAAAATCCATGCAAAACCTTCCAAGGATGAGTGTAACGGGTTCAACCACTTTTGCCTTTTCATTTGCAAATATCTCTCTTCTGTGATGTTATTAGCAGCATTGGCTCCTTTGTTTTCTGTAAAAGGTAACCACCTAAAGCCAACCTGTGTATAGTAAATGAGGACCATTCATGTAATGGGCAGAGAAGAGAAATAAAGGCCTGTCATGGTGGAGGCCATGGCTTTTGCTCCCCTTGAGGGAAAAGCCATGCTGTCCCTTTTCCTCCCCTGGACTCAGTAGTCTGTGTGAATGCCTCATTTCATCCATAATGACATGGACACTGCGGGCCAGTGTCTGCATCACTTATTTTGTTTTTACAATTTGTTACAAGGACAGTTTCACAGGTGGCATGACTTGGATCTGAGAATAGGGAGCAAAGAAAACTCTGTTGACAAAGGATAGAAGACAATTAAGTAAAGTATTAACTGCAAAATGTTGCAATATGTAAAAATATGTAACTTGCAAAAGCAGGTCATTTTACTATATTGAAAATTAGGCACATTTCTAATTATCCATATTATAACATTTGCACCAAAGGATGGAAATAGTCAGTGATGTCAGGAAACTAACTCTTGAAAACCTGGGATATCAAACTGATGTAATTATACTTTAAAATATTTCATTATTCATATGTGTTAACATGAAAAATTTTACATTAATGTACTCATTTTTTCATATACATATATTGTATATATACTACTTGAGAAATAATGCAAATTTCTGTTTATATCTTAACACCTTTAATCTGATTTCAATCCCTAAAGTGGAGAACTTTCAATTTAAAACAGAAAACTACTACTTTCTTGTTTCTATTTTTGGATGAACAAAAAGGTTGTGTTTTTAGTATATCTTATTTGAGCAAATTCCTCTGAGGGACATTGATGATTTTAGCATACAATCTCAAGCACAAAAAAAGTTTGAGAAAATTTATTTTTTTAATGTTCTATGGTCCTTTGACACAGTTTGGCATAATCTATCTAAGAAATATTCACCACATGTCCTATTTTATCAGAGTTGTATGCTCTATGCAAATAATTTATAAATTTAGTCCGAAATAAATGATTTGGCAAAAATTGTCATAACTTAGATGGAACCTAGTGTAGAGGGCAACATTATACTTTCCTTTACTTGCAACTTAACACTTAGGAGCTTCTATATCCATCACCATCATTATGTTTCCCCTTCCTGGCTGGTTGTCATTCAAGTATGCCTCACAGCAAACTCTCATGCAGTTTCATTTTCTGTGAGAAGCCACTAAAAAACCTTTATCTTCTTCAATGGACTTCTCTTTTCAAAAGCTCAGATTGTATCCTCTTTCCTTTCTTTAACTGTGCTTCTTGCATGTTGTCTCTGTAAGAGCAGCTAACCCCATCATAAACCACTGGTATATGCCCATCCAAATACACCATCTACAGGAAGTCCAACCTTGCTCCTTTTAGTTTGCTCCTTAAGGTTTGCTCCTTTTTTATTCTTTATTGTGCTTTAAATTCAGGTTTTGTTTTTCCCCTAGTGATCTACCATAACTCGTCTTTTCATTTTGTTTTATTTTTTATTGTTTAGAACTCAGTTCCCATGGCTTTGCTTTTCAGCCAGCAGCATGTGAATGGAATGTCACTTATCCTGGAGGGTAAGCACAGACCACAGTCAGCCTCTGTTGAAGAGCTCCACAATGAAGAAAACTTCACTAACTTCTCCTGTCTCTTACATAGTTTCTGTCCAGGATTTCATGGTCTACTTGACATTATTTCACTTTCACTTTTTTGTACATTTTACATTTTTTAAGTTTACTGGTGAGAGAGAAAGAAACACTGCTGTGTTGTTCCACTTATGTATGCATCCATTGGTTGTTTCTTGCACATGCCCTCACGGGGGATCAAACTCCCAACCTTGGAGTATTGAGATGATGCTCTAACCAACTGAGCTACGTGGCCAGGACTCACTTTTCAGTATTTCACCTCTGTTTAATAACTGTTTTATTCCGTTAACCTCTCTCTTTGGTTCTGTTAATCTGGGAATGTTTTGTTTGTATGACTGAAAATTAGGATTTATCATTATCTGATTTGGTGATGATTCTGTGTTTATACTGCCTGTTATACTTTTTCCCCTCCCCCCATCACTGGTTCCCCCTTGTTCACTGGTTTTCCTAATGTAAGCAATTATGTCCCACAACTGTTTTTTTCTTGGCCCTGACATTTTCACTATCATTGTTGCTACTCCAACTTTCTCTGCAAGACTAAGGAACACGCAACATTATCTTGAAGACAGGCTGTTAAAATCAATTTAGTAAAAGCAAGATTATGGCTTTAATAATGTTCTCAATACTTTGCTAATTTTTTGCTTGCCACATCTATGCAAGACACAAGAATCTGTATTTTATGAAAGAAGCAACATTGATTTATAATAACTTTGAATAATTGGCTCAATTTCTTTTTGCTTCTGATTTCGTGTTTCCCACATGGGATAACATATGACTGCTTAAGAAACCATTGGCATTAATTCAAATTCAATGTTGTAAAAATTTGGGGAGAGTTCAGACAATTTGAGCTAATCTGTTTCTTTGATTTGAAGAAAACTTCCAGAAACTAGCCAAGGTAAGCACTTTATTAAAACCTTTCCTTAGAGCATTTGTATTTTACCATTAATGAACTACTGCTTAAATGCACAGATTTATATTATACCTTCCAAGTCACATTTGTTCTTTTTCAGTTTTGATGTAAGAGAAATTACCTCATTCACCAATTGAAAATAATTTAGATCCTTAATTTTAACTATGATTATTATGTTCAAGTACTGAAATAATTAGGGAAATATATACACTATTTTTTCATTTTCTTGCCTTTAACTATGTAAAAATCCCAGTAATAACTTACTGCATATTTATTTTATTATAATTTTAAAGTTTGATTTTAATGTATAAACTATGAAGGAAACTAAAACTCATTTGCAATCTTACCAAATGTCACTGAATATTTATGACAAGAAATTAGAAGTCAAATTAATTTCCCTCTATGCTGATTCTATTTGCAGTAATAACATGAATAATGTTCTTTAACTGAGTTCCTTTATTAACTCTTACAATAATCACTAAAAATAACTGACTCAATTGGAGCTTTCCATTAAACTGAGTACTTATTTATTTGTTTGGTTTTTATTTATTCATTCACTAGTCACTTATTGGGCTCTTACTATAAGCAAGATATTGAGATAAAAATGGGAATAAAAAAACATGTTCTGTCGGTTCACATAAGCATTTGTAAAACTCATACTGTGATAAATGTTATAATACCAGTATAAATGCAACATTATAATTCCAAAGAAGTATCCCAAAGAAGGAATGTTATCAAAGAGAAGTTGATACTTGTCTTGATTTTATTAATTTAATAGAAGTCTGCCAGTAGACAAAAAACATAATACAGGTCAAAATAATAATGCAGTGGTCTAAAAGCATGTGGTAGGTTTGGAAGTCCTAAGTACTGTCACCCATGGCATGCATGGTGAAGTTTAGTAGAGGACAAGGCTGGAAAAGAAGCTTCAGATAAAGCTGTTCGAGGAATTGACTAGCATGCTTAAAAATTTTAGGTTTTGTTTTGCTGAAAATGAGAAGTCTGGAGGGTATTGTCCACATTCTCAGAGGAGTATACAGCGCACTCAAGGTTTGACTCCTAACAATCTATTCAGCCTAACTGCCTAGATTCACCAATAATTAATTTATATTTTAAGCATCTTTAACTGACTGCAGTTCTCCAACACATCTGTGACTTACATGCCATGATTACTATGGTTGGAACAAGCTTTCCTTTCTCTCTCTGTCCCTTCTTCACTTGGCTCCAAAATACAGCTTATACATCACACACTCCAGGAAAAGTTGACTAATTCTACTAGATTGCTCATTTTTCCAGTTAAATTCTTTAACCAATTGGCCGGTTGAAAACAGAAACTATGACTGTTATGAAAACCTTCTGTTGCCATTAAGGAACTGGAGACACTACCTTACCCGAGCGAGCAAGGCTGACATGACCAGCAATGCTGTCTGTGGACACTGTGCGCCCCATGACAGGGTGAACTGAGAAGGGCACATCACTTTTTAACACTCGTGCACAAATGCACACCTCATCTAACGATGAATACCATCATGCACACCCAAATTCAGAGGCATTCTTCAAAGTGTCGAGGCCATATAAAGCAAGAAATACTGAGGAGTTTCCACCTATTAGAGGACATGCAATGTGAAATTCTGGATTGGGTCCTGGAACAGAAAAAAAAGACAATAAACAAGGTATATTAGTAGGAAAACTATTGAACTCTGAATAAAGTTGTTCTTGTTCAGTTAATAGTACCAATATTAACGTCTTGGTTATTATCATTGTAATATCTGAATATATAAGATGGTAACGGGAAAATTAGTTGAAGGGTATATGTGAACTCTCTGTACTATTTCTGCAACTTTTCAGCAAGTCTAAAATTATATCATATGAAAAAGTGAAAGGAGGTTCTTAAATACTTGTTAAATGCATAAGCTATTGAATTATGGTGTTTTGGGTTGGAAATCATTATTTCCTGTTCTATATTTCTAAATAATATTCATTGAATACCTAGTCTATAAGTTGCACAAAAATACTTAGAAATCCCTTATTAACAGATGGATAGAACCAATACATCTGAATTTTAGTGTGCTATTACAAGAAAAGTCATTTCTAATGAAATGTAGTTTAATATCATGCTAGTATATATATATAATCCATTTTCTCACATTTTAATTTTCCAGTGATTTTTTCTGTGTGTGTCCAGGTGGTACAGTAGTATTACTTTACTAATCTTTATTAACATCAAATTAATAAATACAGCAACAAAGAAGCTATTATAGCATGAAAAGATTAAATTTCTCACAGAAAGATCTATATTGTATACATTTCAGAGATCAAAGGATACAGCTTTTATTGAATATCAATCATGAAAGTTCTAAACAAATACTTTCAGTATAATCAACCTATTGTTCAGGAAAAAAAACAAATATGTAGTTATGGTCTTCCAAACACTTTTAAAGTAATAATCCAAATATACTATAGGGGCACAGGGTTTTTTGAAATTATACTCAAAGGAGAACAAAAAAAAACAGTATGTTGTAATATATAGTAAATCAAAACTTTAAGTTAAAAACACACTTGTAAAATGCTCATAAAAATTGTGAAGTTCAGATTTATTACTGATACCTTCTTGTTCTAGACAACTTGAATCTTTGGAGGTTTTGTGACCATAACACGTGTAACCCAGCTTGTGGAAGCTAAAGGTCACTTCTCTGTTGTTTCATTTTCAAAGACTTGATGACAAATAAAATACTGTGCACAGATTTAAATATCATTTGAAGTGACAAAAAGTTTAACATAAACATTTTAGAAGCAAAAAATATGAAGGTCCTGTTTTATATGCCATAAATTGTAAAGGGCAATGCATATTTTAGCTCACTTTCAACTTCTACTTCTCTTAAGGTTTTTAATTTATCTTGGTTATTTTATAAACTTACCTGTCATTTAAAATCTGGCACTTGTCTGCAATCTAAAATTCACTCAAATTAAGGTCCATTCTACTTGTGGGGAACCAAAATGGGAGGCAGTTTTCCACGTACAGTTTTCTCTGCCTCAGTACACAGCCCCCCTGTGGAAAGAAAGGGCCTGATGCCTGTCTGTAGAAGTGATCTTTCTCAGCAAAGGGCTGTGCTAAGCCTCCATGAAGGTCATTCCCCTTGCTCACACAGCAATTTGTTTGAGCCCCACAACATCCATCTCTCGTCAAGTGTCCCTATTTTTTAAATTTGATGTTATTGTGGTACAAACAGTTCATATGATATTTACCCTCTTGAATTATTGAACATACCATGCATTATTGCTGACTGTGGGTATGATGTTGTACAGTAGGTATCTAGAGACTCTTCATCTGCTCAACTGGAACTTTATGCCCATTGATTTTTATCTACGCCAACCCTCTGGAAACCAACATTCCGTTGTTTGATTCCAGGATTTTGACTATTTTAGATACTCCATGCTCGTCAAATCATGCGCAGTTTGTCTTTTGATCACTGGCTTATTTCTCTCAGCATAATGTCCCTAATTTATCCATATTGTCACATTTTACATATTTTCCTTCTTTTTAAAGATTAATTATTATTCCATTTTATGTATATATCCTCTTTATTATTTTGTTAATGAACATCTATGCAGTTTTCACATCTTGACTATTGTGAATAGTGCTGCAATGAACAGAAGAGTGCTACTATCTCTTCCAGATCCTGATTTCAGTTCAATAAATACCCAGAAGTGAGATTCTTGGAACATGTATATGATATTTCTATTTTCAAATTTCTGTGGAACTTCCTTACTGTTTTCTACAGTAGTTGCACCAATTTGCATTTCACCAGCAGTTTGCAAGCGTTCCAATTTCTCTACAACCTCATCAACACTTGTCCTTTTACTTATTTATTTTCATTTAAATAATAGCCATCATGATCGGTATGGGGGCATATCTCATTGTAGTTTTGATTTGTGTTTACATGATGATTAGTGGCAATAAATATTTTCACATATATACCGCTCTTTCTTGTCACAGTTCATCAGTTCAAATTATTTAAGTTTATGTTGATGTTTCATCTAATGCTTCTTATATTTTATTTTTTAAATACTTTATTTTCTAAGCCAAGCTTTGAAACACTCCGAAAGTCTCAGTATGATTCCTGGCTTTAAAACCAGTATTATTAGGCTTCATACATTTGTATTTATACTTTATGCATAAGGGCCAGAATATTCTTTTTTCAACAAATAATGTTTGATGAATAGCATTTATTAATGCAGAGAATGTATATATGAGTGACATGTGTCATTCTCCGGGATAAGCTTTGGTTTTCAGTAGTATGTGGATGCAATAAACATGAGATGCTTGAGAAAATAGAACCTGTTGATTTTCAAAGCTTGAAAAACCCCGGATTGATTAGAGAAACTTCCATATGAAAAAGGTTATTGTCAATTACTATTTTCAGTTCCCTTCAGTGCACATTTCTGAAAATAAATGATTTCAGTGTCTATTTGATGTTGTAAAGTTCACTAAAAGTTAAGAACATAGTAACTCTACATTTATTTCACTAATGTGCTGAAGTTTTTCATATCTGATTTTTATTTTCCATCTTCTAATAAGTTAATAAATACTGTAAGAGTATTTTAGGAGCTACAAATACAAAAGAGAAAATTTAACACTCTAACTTAAAATATATTGCTATTTTCTAAACAAAACCACTTTTATTTAAGGTAAACATCTTGGCTAATAGCAAAAAGAAAACACATTTACACAATACATTTTGCTTCTGTAAATTAAATGACAGGATTGTTAGAGTACTAAATACTGTATATATTTCCACAAACACAAAAGAGATTTTAGAGATAAAAGGGTAACACATGCACATGCACATACACACAAACACACATTCTGACCATCACTTCAAAGTCTGGAAACGTTTGTATCTCTAGATTTCCAGTGATTTGTTCTGTTTTTCTAGCTGCTATATGTGACAGAAATGTATGCAGAGCACAATACAAATCGTTCTTGCTCACTCTTTCTGTTTTTCTTGTGGTGCTGTATGGCATGGAAGTTAACCTTCCATATATAAGAATGACAACTTACATATAAAAAGCATACTAACCTTTACAAAGTGTAAGAGAAAAATATTGTCCCAAGTCCTTAACTAGATCATGGAACCTAATCAGCCAGCGGCTGCAGGTTTTGACAGCTGTTTCTGGTTGCAGCGCTGCTGTGTGTATCAGGGTTGCCTCTCTCCCTGATGCCAAGGAGCTGAGCAGGGTGCCGAAGGCAGTTAGCACTATGACGGTCAGCCAGCCAGGTACATCTCTCCAACTGGAGGACTGCTGTCTTCAAAAGTTCAGTTTGGGTACTCCTTTCATTTATGTTTACAAAAAAACCCCACAGCCAAATGCCTCGTTTGCCCATCTGTGCTATATTAGACATCTGCACAAACTTGGCCCTTGTTTGCACATCACCATGACAGCTTGTCGATTTGTTGCGTCAACTTTCACAGACCACTTGTCAAGATATGGTTCTCAAAGAAAAGTCTCCTTACCTGTATTTCTAAGAAGCTCTTTGTCTTTGGACATATGACTCATAAACTGGATACATTTCAAGAGCTTAAGGAGCAGATTTATAGCATGTAGCTTTTGGAAAGTCTATTTATTATGAACATTCTTTTGGTTACTTAATTTGCCAAAGTTTAAGTTCCTTCTCCTCACCATTACATTAATTGTTGTAAACAATATCTAACTGCATTAATTTTCTATGGGGTTTACAAATTACACAACATAATTTTAGGTGGAAATTCTTAAGGATGAGACTTTTTTCCCTAAGCCATTTTATAAAATCTTACTAAGAAACACTGAAAAGGGAAAACATATATAAATATTTGCAGAAATATTTTTACTTCAATGCTGTCCTGTCTCATATCTTTTCTACCCACAAACTCTTTCCTCACCCTTCCCCCCATACCAGCCGCCGTCGCTATTATTAGTAGCTCACTACTTCTTCACTGAAGGTCAACAGTGACTTTCCACATGCCAGTGCCATCTGATTCAGAAGCACTTGACATGATTGACCACGCCTTCTTTTTTGTAGTTTTTTTTTTCCTATTAGCTTCTATGACATCTGGAATAGCTGACTCTTATATTACCTTTGCTAATCTTTCTTAGTCTTTTTTCCCTAGTTCCATTCCTCTCCTCACACTTAAAAGTTGACATTTTCAATGCTCTGTCTCCATCTTTTCTGCTCTTATTTTCTTCCTGGATTTCTCATGCCCTTGTCATAAGATTATACACAGCGTGTAATTTGTCTCCAATCCAGACCCTAAACTCAAGTAATGATGAACTTCCAACCAAACACGGCATGTAGTACATGTACCATGACTTCATTAGTGTTTAAAAATATTCCCAGATAAGGGAAAGTTAAAGAAGTTCATCATCACTGAGCTCTTATTGTATGAAATATTAAAGAGACTTATCTAAGAAAAAGAAGATGATCAAAAATATGAACAGTTAAATAATATCAAACTCACAACTATCAGCAACTGAACCTAAAACAAAAAGAAAAACAAACTGAGCAAGAATCACAGAAATGAAGATCACATGAAGAGTTATCAGATCACATGGGGAGGGGAGAGAATGGGAGAAAAATGTACAGGGAATAAGAAGCATAAATGGTAGGTACAAAATAGACAGGGAGATGTTAAGAATAGTATGGTAAATGGAGAAGACAAAGAACTTATATGTATGACCCATGGACATGAACTAAGGCGTGTGGGGGAATGCTGGTAGGAAGGGCATTACATGATGGAGGGAAATAAAGGGGAGAAAAAATGGGACAATTGTAATGACATAATCAATGAAATATCCTTTAAAACATAGAAAAAATATTTTATATAATACTTTAGCATATATTGTGTATTCAATTAATTTCTAGTTCTCTTATTTCCTTTTGTGATAGTTTACAATTGTGGCTGAAATAATTTTTACGAATTTAATCATTCAAGTAAGATAAACTTATTATCTTACCATTTTGCAGTTTGAAAATAAAGTGGGTCTCATTAGACTAAAATCAAAATTTTATTAAGGTCATATTCTTTCCTGGAATATTCCATTTTTAACAACGCTATGATATTATCAGGCCTACACAGATAATTCTGAACAATTTCATATTTAAGGTGAGATGATTAATAACCTTAATTCTCTCTGTAAACTTATTGTCCTTTGTAAGTAACCTAACAGGTTCCTGAGATTAGGTAAAAGACATCTGAATGGGGAGGGTATTACTCTCCCTACCCCTTTTCATTTTTTTTTGCTAGATCATTATTACTTCAGCAATTTTTTCTTAATATAATCCTTCAAAATTTCATATAAGAATGTTTGGAACTTTGTATCTTAGGATATAGATATTTAGGGGGAGAAAATTTTTCAGATTTTGAGAAACTTCTAAATTTTTGTGTTAGGCTGAGTGGCATTGCTGCTGGTGATGAGTATGAAATGAAAAAAGTGCTTTATCAAGGGAACATGGGCACTGCTGCTAATGATTGTAAACTGAACTAGATAATGTATCAAAGGAAAGAAAGGGAGATACTAAAGTTCCAGACATCAGTGAGAACTTCCATAATTTAGGCTCTTTCTTCATAGTTTTGATGTTTAGCATAATCATCAACTCACAGCTTTATATACATCATTAGACGTATGTGGAGGTCTGTCCAGAAAGTATTGTCATGTAATATGAAAAATAGAGTACTGAAGAAGATACAAGACACAAGAAACATTGTACATAAGACAATGATGCTTCAGTCCCCTTCAAAGTTATGCCCTTCTTGTGGAAATCTGGTTCATTGGTAGAGGTTTGGATCAAGTCATTAGCAACTGCAGTATGATGTTCATTCTGCTGTGGTAATGGAAGATGCTGAACGAATTTTGCCATTACGCGTTTCATGCCAAGATCCTGCATCAGAATCTTGGACACAGTAGTTTCTGGAATCCCCAGATCAGCTTCTAGTACTCGCACGGTCAGTCGCTGATCTTTGTTGATTGCAGCCTGTAAAAGTTTAACATTCTCAGGCATTCTGCTCTTTGCAGGCCTTCCCAAACATGGGTCACTTTCAACAGATTCTTGACAATCTTTGAAGCATCTGTGTCACATGTTATTTGTGCTGCACTCATTGCATTGTTCCCAAAAGCCTTCAGAATCATCCAAATAGTTTCCATGGAGGAATGTTCAAGCTGAATGCAAAAATTGATGCAGATCTGCTGCTTTGCTTGCTCAGTCATTTTGAATGTGACAGCCACCCAGTGCACATGCTCACTCAACAACATCTACTGCCCCCACTGACTCATACAGTGAAGTTGTCATTGTTCACACATATGCATTCCAATCCACTCTCCTTGGCCATCAGGTTACATTGATGTCATACAAATCATTCTTGTTATATTAAAAATGGCTGCACCTTCTGGACAGAACTCATGTATTATGTATGTGTATGAAGAAGGACTGTGTTCAATTAAAAAGAAATGTTCCTTTAGGACTTACTCTGTTTAGCTTGCTAACAATTTCAAAAGATGCCGGGGTAACACACAGCCACTATTCTGCCCTCCAGAGGCAACAGAGAGATAAAGCAAGAGAATCCCTCAGAGCAAATGAGGAGAGCAGTTGCTGTACAAAGGGAACACTCTTCTTGGAGGAGCAAAATATAAGAAAGTGCTTTCTGTCTTTAATCATCTCAAGTCTCCCATAGGAAAGGAAATAGAACTCCTGCTTGAATAGTTCAGACCACTGATTTGCAACTGTTGTACTATGGTACACTGGTGAGCCTTGAGAATTTTTAAAATGTGCAATACCCAACTATTTTAGTCAGAGAGACTGACCTCTTTTTCCTTTATCTTGTCAAATAAAAAAATGACAACACCCAACACAGAAATAGTCACTCAATGTGAATGAATCAAAATTATACCTATATTTTTGTCAGATCAGCAAAAATATATATTTTTGGTGTGTTGCTGCATTTTAGTAATTAGTTTATGTGTGCCATAAGTGAAAACAGTTTTTACTTGCAGGTATAGACTCTATGGTTCATTTGCTCTTGGATTTTTTCTTATCCGGTCCTATTAGTCAGGATCTTCCTTGGTTTAGGATCAGGTCCCACTTTTTTGGGGCGTGGTTGACATAACTTCAGCCTTTAAATTCTGATTATTTTCCCTGCTCTGCATAGCTTATCTTTAGGGAGTGGTATCTATATTGTGTTATCACAGCTCAGACATTTGATCACTAAGATTTCTGTGTATATTTTGTTACTTGCCTTAGCCTGATGAAATTGTTTTTATTCCTGAGTGTATGCCATCTCTGCTGTCAAAGCCCTGTTTCTGAGAAGGAATGTTCTTAGTATATTATGTTTGTTTGTTTTCTGTGCAGAATGTAGAGAAATTTTATACTAATAGGACCCATTTTATGCAGTATTTGCTTGACACATTTAACATTACTGCAGATGATAGAAAATTTGTTAGTAAGACCAAATATTTTAGCTTCACATTTCCTACCTTTTCTCCCTATTGCATTCTTTTCCAAGTTTAGCTATTATGTTAGGCAGCTTTCTCCACAAGAATAGAACTAGTAGAAGATATCTATATATCTATATCTAAATACCTATGTATTTATCTAATATTTATTAGAGGAATTGGCTCAAAAGATTATGGAGGTAGAAAGGTCCCGGGATCTGCCATAGGTAAGTTGGAGAACCTGAAAGGCAGAGTGTGTAGTAATTCAGCCCAAGTCAAAAGACTTTGGAATCAAGGGAGCCAAGAATGTAAGTCTGAGTCCCAAGAACTGGGAAGCACACAGCATGAGTCCTAGTCTAAGGTCAATGGTCCAGGGACAAAAATAAAGACGTCCAAAGGCAGGAGAAGATAGATATCTCAGTTCAACTAGAGAAAGAGAATTCACACTTCCTCTGCCTTTTGTTCTGTTCAGAATGTCAGTGGATTAAGTCATGCCCACTTATATTGGTGAGGGTGGTCTTTTATATTCAGCCTACTGATCCAAATGATAATCCCTTCCAGAGACACCTTCACACACGCACCCAGAAATAATGTTTTGCTAGCTATTTGGGCATTTCTTAGACTAGTCAAATTGACACATAAAATTATCAGTGACAGTTATACCTTGTAGATTTATTCTTGACTTTTAATGTCATAGTTAATAAAATCTGTGCAAGAAGGGATGTGGTAATTAGATCGAAGCTCATTGTGAGAAACTCACAGACCCCCCCATTTCTTTTTGAGTTAATATTATGTTTATTTTCTTTCCTTCTTAGTAAAACTTCAGAAATTAATTGTCATTATTCACTGTATCTGATATTTTTTCTCATTCTGTCTTGAAACCTTTACCACTGGAGTTTGAAAACAATAACTCCTCTGTGCCTTTTTGCAGAACCTATAATAGTCACCATTGATGGTCACCTTCCTAGGTCTAATGGCCAACATTCAAATCTTATTTCATTTCACCTATCAACAACATTAGATATAGTCAATCAATACTTGTTCCTTGGCTGGAATGGGAGTAAAGGATAGAAACTCTTCTTGAATAATGATTAAAAATAAATTTAAAAAAAGAAAAAAGTACTTCTTCCTTGTCACATTTTTCTTCATTTGACTTTTAGGACACACACAGTACAACCTTGTTTTTATAATACCTCAATGGCTGCTCCTTCTCTTTTGTTTTTTGGTGATTCTTCTTTTCTCCAACCTTAAAACACTGAGATTTTCTATTCTCATTTGCTCCATTGTAAACTAACAATAAGCTAACAATTTCAATGTTGATATCACTATGCTTGACCTTTTTCCTGAATTCAGAAAGAATCCCATATAAACGTGTAATACATATTTTAAACTTAATGCACAAAAAACAAGATTGAGTTTCTTGATCTCTAACCCATAATCCTCCTGCTTGTTTTTTATTTCAGTTCATGGATAATTTTTCTTTAAAATTACCCAAAACAAATGAACTTGGAGCCATTTTTGATTCTTATATTCTTTCCTCACACTACATCTAATACTTCTCTAAATTCTGTTAGATATATCTCATAATCCTTATTTTTATTATCCCAATATACATTACAGTCTTCTCCTTTCTGGAGTACTGAATATCCTCTTAACTGATCTTACCACTTCTGCTCTTGCCTTTCAGTCTATTTTTAATGTATCATCTAAAAATAAAATCATAATGCTCTCCATATCCATGATTCTGTCTCTGTTCTTCTTGTTTGCTTAGTTTGTTTTTTATATTCAGTTGTTGGTAGATATGTATCTATTGCCATTTTATTGTTCATAGTTTTCATCTTATTTGCCAGATGGGAGAGGGATGTGAGGGAATGGGTGAAGAGGTGAAGGTATTAAGAAATGTAAATAAGTAGTTGCATAATAACTACGGGAATGAAAAGTACATTCTAGGAAATGGAGTAGACAAAGAATTTATATGCATGACCTGTGGACATGAACAAATGTGTAGGGATTGTCTGAAGGAGCAGAGAGTGCTGGGTGGAGGGGGGGAAGGGGTGAAAATTGGGGCAACTATAATGGCACAATCAGTATAAAATAATTTAAAAATGAAGTGAAAATCATTGTTTTCTGATAACATGTAGGTCAAATTTTTCTCATTTCTGTCTTCAAAACCCTTCAATGTTTTTTATTTTATTGCATTAAGAGTAAAAGCCAGAATCCTAATAATGGTTTATAGGGTCCTACAGATCTGGGTTCGAAACCCTGACTTATCTGATACCCTGTACTCTCCCCTTACTCACTCTGTTCCAGTTACACTAACTTCCTGTTGTTCTTTCAAATCAATGAACTCCACCCTCCACAGGGCATTCCCATTTGCTCTTTCCTCTTCCTGGAATTCCCCAAATAGAATAAATAGAATAAATCCTCACTCAGTGTCCCAGTTAGGTTCTTGAAACTGTAACTTTAAGTGATGTGACATATAACAAAACCCATTTTCCCACATGCTGATTGATGAAAACAGAAGTTAAGTTCCTATAGCATATTTCTGGTCAGAAAAAGTCACCTACTTCAAAACAAAAACTGAAAAGAGTTGTAATATTAAACACTGAAATAAATGTGAGCTATATACACATTTAAGAATGACTAAAAAAACAAGAAAGATTATTATTTTCCAACCTGCCTATTCCAGTTCCATATTGTAGTGACCGGAGCCTCTCCCGGAGCTCTGGGCATAAAGTGAAACCCAACCTTGGAATGAACGTCCTTCCAGTGCAAGGTACAATCACACCTACACCCATGCTTTGTCAGACTGGGACAATTTACACACACAATTCACCTAACATCCATGTCTTTAGGATGTGGGAGTGAACCAGAGTAAGTGGAGAAAACCCACTGAGACATAGGGAGAAGTGCCGACTTGACATAGACAGTGGCCCAGGTCAGGAATTGATTTCTTTTTTCTCATCAACATTACAACAAAACAGCACTGAATGAAATGATGTTACTCAAGGACCTGCTGTACCAATAAGGCTATTAGTTCTGTAAAACACAGTATACACAGAACTACTTTAAAATGGAACAGTAGCTGCCATCCCAGAGGAATGGCCCTGCACATATTATGCCTCAAATTTTTGGACTGGGCTTAAAAACAAGACTGGGTCTCGAAGAGCAAAGATAACAAGAAAGCAGGCATTAGAACTACTGGACTAGTGACAACCAGATGGAGAATTAAAAACACTGCTTTAAATCAGTGCCATTATGTTAGTTTATCTGTGCCAGTAGAAATGCCTTCCTTCTATTGATGGAATTATTTCCCTTCCCATTCCCATAAATACACCTTGCTTTGTCTTTTAATGAAAACACTATTTGGGCTTCTGCCTGAATATGTGCTTCTACTCAAATGGATGTTTTTGTTTTTGTTTTATCTCAAATAAATACTTGTTTCCTCATATACTGGCTTTTTTTTAGGTTAACAGTTCACAAACTGGTCCCTGTACCCAGAGAGCAAGGAGAGCCTGAAGAAAGATGCAGACCAGTCCAGGCTTGTAGGTGTCAGGCTTTATAATACGGGAACTTACAAGGACTGACTTTGGTGGCAGCAAGACTAATAGTTTTCCACTCCTTCCTACAGAATCTGAAAAGCATATACAGGGGTTCAGACACAGTTCAGTCCAAATGGTCTCAACAAAACCTTACTTTCTCAAGGTGTTGAGAAAATTGGCTCCTACTATGAAACAGTGGGTAACACACACATTCCAAGGATGGAAGAAGGTGAGGAGTCTCCAATTGCCCAGGTCCAGGTCCTCCAGCAGTGTTGTCCTGCGGATCGCTTCTTCCAGCAAAGGCTTTTTCCATCATGTTTGTTCTTTCTGAGCCTTTCTATCCAAGAAAAAATCAGTAACATTTACAATTAAATGTTTAAAAATCTCTCAATAGCTTGTGATGTATTTTTACCACACTATATATCTGTGACTTGAGTAAGTGCTGTTTATCTCTCTCATTTTGTACTTTTCTGTTTAAGGTAAATAAACTCATTATGGTGAAGAACAGAAATGCTGAGGTAAGAATGCCAACATTGAATTTGACTTCTTGATTTCTGCCGCTTAATAGTTGTGATACCTTGGACAGAATACTTTTACTCTGTACATTAGCTTGATTATCTGAAAAAAATGAAAACAATAAAATACCTACCCCCTAAGGTTATTGAAAAGTGAATGAGTTTAAACATAAATAACTTAGAGCAATACCTGGCAGGTAAGCATTAAGTGTGGTTTCATATCCACCAAGAATTTTGACTGAAGGAATCACACTCGTGTATCAGATTTGGATTATAACTAACATTGAGTTGATTTATATCTAGGTGACTTCATGATAATTTCTTAAATTCTGTGAACCTGATTTTCCACATTCAAATGTGGAAGTGGAGTCGCCTTGTCCATTTACCTATCAAACTGGTTATGAACAACAACTTTCAAAAAACCATATGTTTCTATCATTACAAAAAGCATTAGTTTTACTTTCATAGATATATATTTTCTTTTATAGGAATAAGAATGACTACTGTGAAGCTCAGATATACTATTTTGAGTAACATTAGTCACTTTTGGCAAGTGCAACATTCAGTGTGCAAAGCGTTGTTGACTACCACACAGAAGTGAAAACCTCAAGGAATATATGATCTAATTGGGCTGGTGAGCCATGCACAGCAAAAGGATAAAAATGCAGGTACAAATAATAAGTACTAACTGGAATGCAGCTTTAAGCATTTCCATAAAAGAAACATATTTTATTCATTAGATATTAAATATAGTGACTGGAAAATTAAACCCTTAATATTTAAAAGAATGAATATATTTAATAAATAACTGAATAAGTTTTGAAACCATAAATATTGTAGGCAATCCAAGGAGGGACAGATTATTTGTCCTTTGATTTTTCAGGAAAATTTCATGTTAGACATTCAATTTTACCTATACTATAGAAGATAGGGTTAAATTGTTTGAAAACAAACTATCAGCCTTGGGGGAATATGAACCAAACAAAGGGATTAGGAAAAAAATAAACTTTATTAAGAAATCACTAGATGGAATGGAGAGGTGGTGATTTAAAGAGAAAAGAGCACTGGTGTCAGAACATTGTGTTTTTATCCTGGAGGTATAAATTGGGTCAACTTGAGCAAGTGGTTTGTTTGACCTCTGAGTAGTGATGGACAATTCCTATGTCATACAGTTAAAGCGAAGATCTAGTAAAATGCTGTGTAAACAGAGACTGTGAATTGTGGTCCTCAAAACACTTTTATACTTGCAAAAAGTAAATTCCCCCTAAAACTACATATATGGAATTATGACATAAAAAAGTTTGACTTGGACCATATTTAATCAATCTAAATTATAAATATTTCAGGAAATTATTTTTAAATAAAAATATAATTGAACTACTTTTGTTGTTGTTTAAGAATAATTAATCTAACTGAAAATTCTGGAAGAATTAACTGTGGTACAATACTTGAATAAAAAATCAATGAAATAGTCCTTTTGGTAGTTCTGGTGTGAAATGATAAATAGCCATGGGGTTATTAGGCATGATGAATTTGTGAAATATGTAAGGGATAGCAGTATATGATATTTCAATATACTGCTTTGTACGTAAAGATTGAGGAAGCTGGACATTATTTAAAAATGGTGATGTGGTAAATGAGTGACTGAGAAAGTAAAAACTAAGGTATAGATATTTTCAGAGTTAAGGGTATGGTCAAGTAAGATGTTTTAGAAAATTTAAGTTAGACAACAGAAAACTTCAAGGAAATAATAAGCAGTTCCTAGAATGAGAGAAAGTCAGGCCTCAGTCTTCCCAATATAATACTGAGGGTGTTAGTCAAAATATAATTTAGACTGAAGGTCATCTAGGAACTTCATCTGGGAAGCGCTCTTCTCACTTACCTGTTTTCCTCTCATGACCCCAGTTACATTTCTCCTTAGGAAATTACTCTTTTCTCCCTGATCACCATAGTGTCAGATCCTTTTTCTCTATTTCCCATAAGGTTGTTTATATCTTGTTACAGGTCCTATAAATAAAACTGATAAATGTTAATTACCAGGAGATTTTGGAGTAGCTCTGTTTGATTGCTACCAAGAGAAATAGTAACAAAGGATCAAAGGCAGCCAGGGTACAATTAAATGAATCAAATCAGTTTGGTATATCACTGAATAAAACCAAGGCTTTTTGACAATTAACAGGGAGAGCTGTAACATCACAGTACACACTGTGATCAAACAAAGCATATTGTATAATCAATCAAATATTCAGATATGATTATCAAAATATGCATCAGATTCTAAGCAAGTACAAGGTTTCTCCAAATGAAATTTGGCAATTTCAGATGATTTGTTGCCTTATTCTTGTCTGTTTTTAAAATTTATTTTTCAAATTGACAATATAGATTTCAAAAATGGAAAAACCAAACAACGACAATAACAAAACTTCAGAACTTTATTAAATTTCAAATGCTTGTAATATCGAAACCCCCAAATCTTTCTGGCTTTCTGAATGTGGCTGTATAGCTGCTGTTTCCTTCACAAAGTCATCTGAAAAGTTAGCTTCCAAAGTGTTCCTGGTTGAAATCTTGACATTATTATGGGGGCTTAAACTGCAGTTTTTACAGAGAATTACTCTCTAAATTAGAGTGCATTAATAGAACAGACAAGAAGTCATATCTTAAGGCAAACGAAAAAAAATCGGTGCTTTTCTTTTCTTATAATTGAAACCTTAATAATGATGATAATTACAAAATAATGGTAATATAATACTCATTTGAACTGGGACTTACAAAAATAATATGTAGTAAAAGATGTTTTACAATGGTATTTTTAAATTATGCAAATCAAGGGTCATGAAACTTCCTAAACTCACTTTGTTTAATTTATTAATAAACTAGTTCATTCAACAAAAATAAGTTCGTTCACAAACACTGCACAAGATTTTGAAAAGAATTTGAACATTTTATTATTTGTTATAGGTTTGTTCCCCAGAAAGCAAATCAGACGAAGATTAATGCATAAGCAGCGTACTGGGAAGTGAACTTGGGATCAATGTGAAATAAGAAAAAAGAAGAAATACCTGCGAGGCTTCCAGTAATTCACTGGGTCTGAACCTGGGATGCAACCCCAAGAGTTTTTCCTAATTTAGTTATGGAGTAGGACCATTTTTTCCCTTACTTAAACAGTCATTGAATGCAGACCTTTCTGAAAAGGGGGAATGACTCTTAGCAATGTGGTTTTCTTCTGTCAAGGCCATGTGCAGGGGAACTGATCGCTGAGTGCTGTCTGCTGGCTGCACTCACAGCAGATGGGGATATGAAGGTGAGTCACACAGGTGCATCTCAGCATTCACTAAAGTCCCTCTCTTGGTTCCTGGGATAGACACTGTTATGTAAGTTGTGGGAGCAGTTTCTCTTGGCAGAGTTGGGGGAAAGACCTCTTTCCCTTGAGGAAACTTATAAAAGAAGTGGAGCCAACTATAGCTCTGAGGCTGCAGATGGTCATGATAACTGATATCTGTTGTTCCCTCCTCTTCTTTACATTCAAGAGGTGACTCTTGTATGCTGGCTCCTTGGCATGAGGAATCTGAAGCCTATAGCTAATGGAAATTTGTGTGCTCTCTTTCCGGGTTTAGGGCCACTAAAGTCACATAGCACACATTTGCAGGGTCCACTCTTGCTTTTAACCCTGGATGATTGAATACAGTTAATCTGCCTGCCAGGGACACTTTGTTTTTCCTCATTAACATGTATTCTGAGCTGAGGAGAAGGGTGTTCAGCCTCATAAGGCTTTGAGGCTGTGGGTTTGAGAAGATGCTTTGTGAGTGGGTTCTGTCTGTACCTTGAACAGGCTGCTCCATCATTATATTAGGTCAGCATCTTCTGAGTTATACAACATATAAAGTTGCCCAGTAGATCCCATGAAGTTGTACCCACTGCCACTCAACCTTTGTTAGTCCCTCAATTTAAGATGACATGATGAGGGCTTATGTGCAAGTGAGTCAAAAAATTGACTAAGACCTTGAATAATGGGGTTGGTTGAGTTTTGTGACAAGAAAAGGCAAAACCATATGTAAATATGTGTGTGTTCCTGCCAAAATTTCTTGCTGCTACTGTTGGGAAGCAACGGATCCAACATAGTCAACTTACCATCAAGGAGCTATTGGTATCCTCAAGCAATGCTTCTCTATCAGAACTACGGTATGGGCCTCTATTTCTAGCATGCAGGACACTTGGCAACAGCAGCAGCTACATTAGCTTTGATAAATGGAGCCTATGCTGTTTGGGCTGTGCCTAATATTTATCCATGCCACTGTGGCTACTACTTTAGTTTCTGTTTATCAAGGTCTGCTTCTTTTGCCACCCCTGGATTCGGGGACACAGGCATTTTACTTTTACTGACAGGTAAAAGGCCTGATGATTGAATATTGGTGAAGTCAAATGTCTGAGGAATTTTGACTACCTAGTTGTTTAATCCATCTCCGTGATAGATGCTCTTTGGTGGTGGTACAATACAAAGATCTTCTCATATTGTTCAACTTTTCTTTTTAATTTTCACCTGAGGACATGTTTATTGATGTTGGAGAGAGGAGAAGGGATGGGGAAAGAGGGGGAGAGAAACATTGATGTGAGAGAGAAACATTGATCAGTTGCTTCTCATACATGCCCCGACCAGGGACTGAACCCATCACCTAGGTATGTGCCCTGAGTGGGAGTCAAACCCATGACCTTTGAGTTTATGAGATGACACTTCAGCCAACTGAGCCACACCAGCCAGAGCTCAAATCAGTCTACTTTCATATGTATAGTTACATGCTTCTTCTCCAGAGTGCTGATTTTCTAGTCATTTTTACCCAGGCCTCATGATTAGATAGCCATGCCATTTAGGTCACTCCTCTTGAATCTATTTACATATATTCAAATTTTGTTTCATTTTCTCACAAAATGGATGTGAGAAATGACTGTTCAGAACTCTACACTTTAGAAGACATGTGTCCCTCCAGTGTCTTTTAGGGCCACACTGTGGTGTAGACATGATGAATTTACAGTTTACACTCACATACTGACCTGACCCATTTGCGTGCCAAGCTTGGGCTTTTCCTGTATCCATTATCTCACCAAAAGTGCTAACTGAGGGAGAAATGTTGGTGCAAAAGGGGCAAATAATCTGGGCATCTGGTCTACCTACTCATGCATCTTGCTTGTGCCTTCTAGGCCTGCCCATGCCCAGTCCTGGGTGTACCATTTCCATTTTAGGACACATGATCATGGAATATGTTGACTTTATAATTTGTTGGATAGAAAATAAATCAGCAATAGAAAGTCAAGTGTAGCCTCATCTCATGGTCATGTGTTCGCTATGGTCAGTTTTTCCACCTCTGTCAGAGCCCATGTGCTGTTTTCCAAAGAAATAACATTCTCCACTGAAAGTGGCTGGGCCTTCTTCCAAAACCCTAGGGGTTGTTCTTGTTATTCACCTGCCAGAACTGGCCTTAAACTCCACATGGTGTTTTTCCCGTCATTTATAGTTGTGATACCATAGGAGTCACTTACATCTCATCACTGTCCTGCTGTGGGCCTCCTCAAAGATGCAATCCTTTTATGTCACTCTGTTTACGGTTTGGGCTGGTTCTAAATGTGTAATGTGACCCTATCAAAGTAAGGAGACATATTCTGTGTTGTGCTTACTTTTTTGTGGGTATTTTGTCAGGGACATCTCAGACTACTGAATCTCTAAGGCTTTTTCAGATATGCCAGACCACAGTCCTCATGCAGTCTGTCTCCCACCTGCTGAAGCACACGTGTCTTATTAAGAACCCTAATATACTAGTCATCCATTACTCATCTGGGCCAATTAGTATGATGCCATTGACAGAGTGGGTCAGTGCACTGTTCTGTAGGATGTCTAGGCTGTCTAAGTCTCTTTGGACTCTATTATTACAGAGGATGGAAGAGGTAACATACTCCTGGGGCATCCAAGTGAGTATAAAGTTTCTCTGATTCCCTTTTTTCCTCTTCTAACTGGAAAAGACACACACATTCACACACACATGCTTCATCCATGTAACAAAGACCACGTTAATCTACTCTGGCAGAAACATAGTATCTGTCACAGCCGATACAATTTGATGAGACTGCTGTTGGTCACTCTCATCTTCCAAATCTATCTTGTTTTTATAAACTCCAGATTGCTGAATCAAATAGTGGGAACCCCTCTCTTGCATCCTTCTTGTTTCCAAAGATGACACTAAATGTTGCCATTCCCCTTGGGATGCAATCTTATTGTGATTTACTATCTTGCTTTGGGTGGAGGATGTTTCAGAAGCTTCCAAATGGCCTTTCTACCATAACTGACTTTCTTTCATAGGCCAAGAAACCAATACATTTGTTGTGCTAACTTCCAAATAGATCTGTTCCAGTTCTCTATTTGGAGAACAGGAAAATGAACAAAGAGTGAGCCCAATGACCCACTGTGAAGTGGATCTGGGTCAAGATTATATTATTATCTGATCCCCATGAACCACCATTCTAAGAGGGGACCCAGCTTTGGGTCCTCAGATATCAATTTCAATTCAAAGCATGTGTCTAAAAATCTCTGATGTACTTTGGTATTCTTTTTCCTTGGTGTATGGTTACCCAAATAAATGGCCAGATGGCCATTGGCCATGGGTCTGTTTGCGAAAGGATATATAATATAAATATAAAGATAAATGTAAATATAAATATAAAGATAAATATAAATATATAATTTATTGTGGTGCTGCACCTTTTAATAGAAGACCTAGATTCCCCTTCAGTCAGTGAGTTTTAAGTCAGCATGGTTTCGAAAACTGAAGAAGGGATCATATTTTTAATTGAAGTGCCTGCTCTTAACCTCTTGATCAACCATCCTTTATTTCTTTTAAGTGCACAGATACAACAGGAGCCTTGTTGGCTTCCCATTTATTTTTCCTGTAGAAATACCATAATTTTTAACCATCTCCATCTCTGTCTGTGAGTCAGTGCCCCTACTGTGACTGTCACCATTTCTTTGTCACCCATTTACAGTAATTTCATCCTGGCATCTAATGGCTAAACAGTATTACCCAGTCTCACACAGTGCAGTTCTGTAATGACAGCAAATACTCTCATCCCTGACCAAATGGAAAGGACCACCATTGGATTTAGTAATGATGATGATGGTACCTTTTTTCCAGTCCATTACTAAATGCTAACTTAAGTGTTGCATAATGTAGGCCCTCCTCTTGTGGGTTTTCCACTCTTATGTAGTATATTCAGTCTTTTAAGCCCAGTTCTCTGAACCTTTTAATGCCTTCTTCCACTATGTGTCTTAGAGATTCTGGTACTGCTATCTCACCAAGAATAAATCATAGCTTTTTGCAGGATTTTAGTGGCCATTTAAGCAGTATGCTTGCACCATCTTCCAGTCCTTATAGAGTGCTATATCATATATATCCCAATTTGATAGATTTTCTCTTCTCTAACTTATGTTCCATTCCCTTAGTACTCAAAATAAAGCAATATGTATGTTCTCCCAGCCTGGGTCAGTAAAGGCTGGATATATCATGCAAGTCTTCGGGACAAGAGTTATCTTCTTTCCTTGTCAAACTCAACATATCAACAGTCAGATTATATTGTGACTTAACTCTAGTTATTGTCCTTATGGTCAATAACTAAAAAGGACCTTGAAAGAACTTGTAATGCAGAGGAGAGTACCCTTTAATATCTCCAACAAGTTGGGGGAGGCATAAGTCCTGAAGAGTAAAGGTTAGGCCACTGCTGTATACTCAAAGAATTTAAGAGGACTTGAGGATTTAAATTTTGTGGTGCATCAACCCAGATGTCCCTGTCCAATTTAACAGTGCCACACTCTTTTCCCCTTTGAGCCCTGATCTTAGCATATTGAATCTGCCAGATTCTTTGGTGTTCTGATACATTTATGCTTCAGTTCTGAACCTTGTCTACAGTCTTACATGCCCTTCTGCAGTACAAAATGAAGACTTCTATTTATATTCCTAAGGAAAACTTTTGAATCTTCTACTTTAGTGTTTGCCAATTTATGACTCCTGGTGTTTAGTTGTTCCATTCCAAAGCATCAGCTCAGCTAAGGAACAGTAACCCAATTCCATTACCCTTTTACTTAAAATTTCCTAGTATTTCCAAACTCCTGCTGTATCATGCCCAGTAGTACATTTCTTTCTGCTGGTAGTCCATCCCAACTGCTACCAACAAAAGATTTAACAGTTGAACTGAAGCTTTGAGTTAAAAGCCATTTGTATCTTACCTACATTCAGTAACGGAGTTCTACTTACAATCTGAATGGCAGATGATGCTGCTTCAAACTAAGTATGGACTTACTTGCAGAATTGCCTCTCGTACATTGGATTACACTCTAAACAAACTCTGTTAAAGGTATCAGCAAAGAGCAATCACAACTTATGCAAAGAAGAAAGGAAGTATAACTAAAAAGAGAAAAAAGCTGGGCTACACTACAATCTCAACAAAGACCTCAGCTGAGCTTATAGAGAACTCTGACTCTAGGATGGTCCTTCAGATTTATTCTGGGTTGTGACCATTCACTGGATGCAAGCCTCTTTAGTAAGGAAATGGCTTTAGGAGACCACACACTTGTCAGCCACAGTAATTGTGAAGAGGGTTAACAACTGACACTGTCTGGCCAGTAGCACTCCCAGAAGTGGGGGTAATAGGTCTCTGAGTCCAGAAGGGAGATTTGCATAAAACATCCCAATGCAAACTACAGTTCAAATTGCCAATACTGTTATTATGCTCTTTAATTAGGATTAATCACAGGTTGCAATTATCAGAGTTTAATGAAGTTACTTTTTTACTTTGTTTTCACTCCATCCAAGTCTTCACTCCTCAACCTAAATGTGGTTTCTGCCCCAAGTATTTGCCCTGACCTATTTTTGCATAGGATGACTAAAATAATTAAATGAAGTTGTGCATTGCAAGAAGACAGCTAAGTGGGAGGTGTGTAGGGGGTGGAAAGACAGCAAAAAAGTAAGGGGACTCATGGACATGGACAGTGTGGTGGTAAGGGAGAGGGGGGATATAAGGGGACTAAATAGTAATGGAAAAATACAATAAAGATTAAATTTAAAAAATCACATTGAAATTCTTAAAGATATGTATATTTTGCTATTTAGTCTTAATCAATTTGTTCATATTGTTGCTCTGCTTGATTTTTTGTATAAAATATTTTATATCTAATCTAATAAGATGTATGCTCTTTTAATACAATTTTAGTTAGTTTAAAAGGGCCTTTGATGACTTAAAAATAATTTTCTTCTTCCAAGTGGGCTTTAAGATCCATAAATGAAATCATCATTATTTTCTTTTCATTCTGGTAATTCCTGAAAAAGAAAATGAGGGCACTGATTTTACTTTCATGTGTGTGAAGCACTTCTGTCTTTGATTAGAAACCTGAATCCTCTATTTGACCCACAGGAATTACCATAAGTGGTGTACTTAGCATATTTAACACCTGGAGCAGATCATTTTTTAATGCTATTCTTCTCTATATAACAAAATTACTTTAGTAATAACCATGACATAAAATAAATCATAACAAGCAGTAAAGAAATGCTGACAGGGACATTTATTGTTGGAATTTATATGCATAATTATTACAGTAAAATTAAAATATCATATAATAAAAATTATAAGCTTTAAAATTATTAGTGTATTTTTGAAATTAGAAATAAATATGTGTCTCTATGTTAGTTTGTAATAGTAATGAATAATAACTATAGTTTCTATTTTTGAACTGTAATTCTGGGAATTTGTCAATGAATTCATCAAAATGGATATTCTTCACATAACTACATTTGATATTGTGAATCTAGCTTTACTCAGAGTTGTTTGAACATTGTTTTTTTTTTTATCAATTTTTCTTTCAGAAAGTTTCCCTCACAGGAAGGAACAAGTATACAAATGACTTGAAAAAGTCTTAAACATAAAGATAAGTTTGGCAGAAATTCATAAATATCTTAATTTACAGTGAATTTTAGAAATTGCAATTCTAAATCTTTGTTTCTTTAGGATTAATTATAGCAGGAGACAAAAAGGAATAAAAAAGTAAACAATAAAAACTCCAAGTGGTCACAGAGAATGATAGAAAGTAATGTTTTTTTACTTTACCTATTAAATCACTGAGTTATCATGGTTTATTTTGAATTAAGTGTTTAATACCTGAAATATATCACCAGAAAAGTTGGAGATGAACTTTATACCCAAAGTAATTGCAAATAATCCCAAATCTTAATGAATTTAGTTTCAAAACAAGTGCATATATTTGAGTCCATGCTTGTTGGGAGCAAAGAGTATGCACAATTTAATTTCCATATCAAATATATTAATAGAGAATAAATAATAAAATATGCTCAGTTGCAAATTGCATGTATATGTAAACATAAACATATATTTAGAACTTTGCAGTCCCTGCAGCAATTGTTTGGAGGTGCATTTTATCATTGACACAGTTTAGAATTGCCAGAACACATTGATAATAAAAAAGCCAGCTGGTTTTAATTGGTTTTATTGTTGTTTCTAAATTTCCCACAGTTTATTACTAGCACCCACCCTTGTAATGCTGTTGATGACATTACTCTTGCCACATTTTGATAACTTTGCTGCTGCTATCTTTAGGAGTGAGAACACAAGGCAGTTTTTTTTTAATGTAATAGTGTTTCCTTAAGTGATTACAAATACACAAAAACAAAAACAAAATTCTGGCTACTTAAAGGAACAATGTATTCCCTAATGATTCCATGACGATCTTTTTAAAAAAGAAGGTTTAGATCACCGGAATAAAAATTTTTCTGAGGTCTGGGGACCCTATGCAGATATTTGGAATTCAAATTCCTGTAGTGGGTGCTGAAATTCTAATTTAAAGAGATAGCTGAAAGACAAGAAAGAGAAAACACTACGACTGTGCATGTAATATCATGTTTCCTCTCTTCATAAAGTCTTCTGAATCTGGAGTTAGCTCATTATTCCATCTTGAAACAATTTCTTTACCTAGTTTGTGTTATCACCACTCTCCCTTATTCTTTTCCTCTTCAATGACCTCTCTTCTGGACTCCTCTCCTGGCTTCTCCTCTTCTACAGTCTAATTTCAGGGGAGAAGGGAAGGGTTTACAGGAACAAGTATAGAGGACACATGGACAAAACTAGGGGGGTTGGAAATGGGAGGGAGGAGGAGAGGGATGGGTGGGCAGGCTGGAATGGGAATAAAGGATAGAAACTGTACTGAATAAACTAAAATAAAAAATTTAAAAAAAGAAAGAATGCTTGGTGTCTCAGTTTTGAGATATGTCTTCTCTAGGCTACCACATTAAAACCTAGTATATTTATCTCCATGAATATCTCTACACTGATTCTCACACTCATTTAAACAAGTGTGTTCTTGCTTGTTTATTAAGCATCTCAAACTTAATATATCAAAAACAAAACCATTGATTTTTTCCAATTAATCATGTTTTTATCTGTAATCTTCCCACTTTCATAAATGACCCCCACTCCTGTTGCTTATGGCCCAGAAATTCGGCATTATCCTTTATGTCTTCCTTTTCTTAATCTTGAATATTGACTCGATAATCAAATTCTGTCTTCAATACTTTAATATATAGTGAACCAGTAATTTTCACTCTACCTTTCCTATCATTCTAGTTTAAGCCATAATTTTTTTGGACTTTGACAATAGCTTCTACTTTTCTCCATTAATCCATTTTACATATAGAATGTCTTAAAAATGTAAACCTGCTATATGAAACCTCTGCCTAAAACCTTTCACTTGCCTCATATTGCCATAAAAACAACCTTCTCAGATGGGCTATGGAATCCATCCTAGTCTAGTCCTGCTCATCTTTCTTCCTCAATTTGTTTAATAGTCTCCCCCTTTTACTAAGCTCTGCACACACAGGTCTACCGGTACTGCCAATATATTAAGCTCATCCCATTCTCAGATATTTTTACTTGCTCTTCCCTGTGCCCAGAATGTTTTTCTTCTAGGCCTCTTCAAGGGGGGCTCTCATCATCATTTAGAACTCCGCTCATTGTCACATCTTTGAAGAGATCTTCACTAGCCACTCTAGCTGAAGCAGGTCTGCTCTGGTCACAATGCTCTGTTTTTTATCTAATCACTGTGTGAAATGTTCTTTTTTTCTGTTTGTTTGTTCACATACTGTCATTGCCTTCTCAGACACGCCCAAAACACATTTGTGCAGCTCCATGAAAGGAGTGATTTTTGCTTCACTATACCTTACAATAATTCTAAAGTCCCTTTCTGTCCCTGGCTCTCTCTTACAGGGAAGAAGAATGACTTAACTGACAGGTGATTTTGAAAGAGGAACAGAGGTTGTCTGGTAGTAGTTGCAAAAAGTAGTTGGGGCTCAGAGGCCTCTATCTGTGTGGTCTCTGTCTCTGGCCCTTTTAACTCAAAGCAGACAATTCTTTCCATTTTTCCAGGCAATTTTTACATAGCAATTTATTATTCACTCCTTTACTCAAAAGCCAGCACACAAATCTTCATGTGTTAAGCTTCCCTTTATTTTGAACTGTAAATCACCTGCTGTGGGAAACATTTTTATGGAAATTTAATGTTGTTTTTTTTTATTATGCTAACAGGGTCTAAACACCATGCTTTGAATCTTTCAAAGGTCTTAACAAAGATGTTCTACAAACACATACTTGGTGTAATCTTCAACCTGAAAGGATATTTTTACTGGCAACACTGAAGTCCCTTCTTACTCTGAGAAAGATTTGCCAAATGGAGAGGCTGAGGACCAAAACAAATTTTGTTTTACAACCCAGCAAGATCTTGGTTGCAAATACTTTCTCTAAATAAATTCTGAAACCCCAACAAAAGTCCTGGACAGGATGGCTTCACATGTGAATTTTATCAAACATTCAAAGAACGACCACCTATCTTCAAAATATTCCAAAATATTAAAGGGTTTGGAAGACTCCCAAGTTCATTTTACGAAGCCAGTATTATCATAGTTCCAAAACCAGAACAAGACACTACAAAGAAAGAAACCTGTAGACCAATATTCCTGATGAACTTAAGTGATAAAATCTTCACCTAAATATTAGCAAACCAATCCAGCAATGCATTAAAAACATCTCACACCATGATCAAATTAAATTTGCCCCAGAGATGCAAGATTGGCACAATATTCACAAGTCAGTGAATGTATTATATCACATAAACAGAATAAAGAATAAAAACCAAATGATCATATGAACAGATGCAGAAAAAGCATTTGATAAAATCCAGCACCCATTTATAAGAAACTCTCAGCAAAGTGGGAATAGAGGAGATATAACAGAACATAATAAAGACTACAAATGACAAACCCACAGCCAAAATCATACTGAAAAAAATAAAAAATGGAATTGCCTTATGACCTGGCAATTTCATTTCTGGAAATTTATCCAAAGAAACCTGAAATACTAATTGGAAAATATATATGCACCCCTATGTTCATTGCAGCAATATTTACAATGGCCAAGATTTGGAAAGAGTCCAAGTGTCCATTGTAGATGAATGGGTAGAGACTGTGGTGCATTTACACAATGGAATACTAGTCAGCCATAAAAACAACAGGATCTTACCGTTTTTGACATCATGGATTTACCAGGAGAGTATTATGCTAAGTAAAATAATCCAGACAAAGACAAATACCATATGATTTCATTCATTTGTAGAATCTAATGAAGAAAAACCAGCAAAATAGAAACAGACTCATTGATAGAGAACAGACTGACAGTTGTCAGAAGGGAGGGGTGTTGTGGGGGGGTGACTGAGTGAAAAAGGTGAAGGGAATAAAAAAATCAATGAGAAAATTTAAAATAATAACTAGAATTTAAATATTTCCTGATTTCAGTACATTACTTTTTTATAATTCCTTATCATTATAATAAATAAATGATATTTTATTATCATTTGTTTTATTTATTAATACTTTCAATATTTTTCCACAATTTAAGTAGATTCTTTTTCTACTTTTCAAGACTATAAAGAATGTTCTCACTAATCTTCAGATTGTATTTCCTCATTGCCTTTCCAGCTTTCACCTATGACTACACCCCCACTTCCCGTGTTCCATGATTTAGGATTTTGTTACAGCACCACATCCCACTTCAAGTAATCCAGTTATAAGCTGCTATAAAGAGAATTATACCTTTAGGCCAAAATAAAATTTTTTAAAAACTGTCTATCACCAATATTTTACTTAATTATCCCAACAATTTAAAAAGTAAATTTTGCTACACTGCCTAAATTGTCTGAGGCAATCTGTCTACCTGATTTTAAGGTTGAATATCAGGAAGTGCAAAAATCTCTATAGGTGGGAAAGCTGACATTTTGTTCTCTACCTTTCCTCATTGTTTCATTGCCTGTTTTTCCTCCACTCAAAAATATGTTGTAGTCAAATTACAAGAGCAAATGTAGATTTTCATTCTCAACAAGTTTTGTTGTGCCCTAGTCATTGAGCACCTCCTTGCCAGTCTAGAGACGCTTCTTGCTCTTAGAAAATGTCTTTCCCCAGAGGAGAGAAAAATAAGTTCTAACCATCCCCTAATGGCCAGTACCCAAACTGCCTGGTGCCTGGCCCTGAATGGTGCTAGAACCTTCCTGGGGCTTGGCAGATTCCCTTATTATTTTGCAGAAGTCCCTGGTGTCAGAATCTTTATCAAGTTCCCAAGCTCCAACTACATGTATAGACCACACTCTGAGTCCAGCTTGGCAGAGATTTCAGATTTGTTGTGTGACTGGCAAGAGAGGTTTCACATTAAGAATGCACCATTTGTAATCTGCGTGTGCATCATTCTGAGTTCTAAGTTGTCCTTTCAGCACCCTTGGCTCAGATGGGGTGATGTGATATGGAGCCAGTGTGCTGGGGATGAAAACTCCTAAGTGTCTTAGGGATTCAGTTTCTGTCTCAGAGCTGCCAAGGCCCCAAAGGCATCCAGCTTCTCCCCGCTCTTGTGAGGGACTCTGATGAATGAAGATAAGCATGGCATTGAGTCCTGAAGACTTGGGGCCTGTCACGTATCTGCTGCATGGCCCTGGGCAAGGCCTGTGGTCAGGGAGTTAGTATCACTGATCAAACTAAAACCAAGATCCTGCTTTTCCCCTCTGCCAGGGAATATGTGTGAAATCTTGAGTATTACTCCACCTTTTCTCAGAGGAAAATGGTACATCAACCCAATATCCAACAAGAGGCACTCTAGGCTCTGCTTTCACCAGGGGAGGAAATGACTTTGGGAAAGATGAGAAGATGCCATAGAGGACCAAGGTTTCATAAGCCAGGCTAGGGGATGAAATCCATGTTCCCTTGTGTCAGAAGTGCTCAGTGAGATGGTTTTTAACTAATGCAATCAGAGTTTTTCTTTTTTTTTCTTTTTTGACTGTCAAGAGAATTCTCAGAATGGTTAGAGAATTAACCAAAGAGAAGGAATCTAGTGTTGGGGAGACTGGTCTGGAGCCTGTACAGATGTAAAAAGATCAAAGGTGGCAAGACTCAACAACGCCATAGAGATGAGCAGGAGGCAGCCCCCAGAGCCATTTTAGAAAGAGCACCGCAGGGTCTGGGGGCTGGGGCAGGGGGTGAGACACAGAGCTGTCCGCAGCACCCCTTCCTTCTCTCCCCTCTGCCAGTGCCCCATTCAGTTTTCTGGTCTCATGTTTTATTCACTATTAAAATTGGCCCTGGAAACGATCTGATAAATACAGTCATACTAAAATAGGAACAACTGATAGAGATTCAGATCTTAGCAGTTTAATAAGAACAAAGTCTTACTCTATACAACATTAAGTCTTAAAGACACACTAGGGGTGCACCTGCCAGTTTGTTGGTGTCTGAGAGGGCCACAGTGACCTGGAAACTAATGCAGATAATGGTATTTTTTACAACAGTTTGTATTGTTATTCTATTACAGTTGTCCCAATTTTCCCCCTTTCTCCTCCTGAGCCCATCCCACCCCCACTCCCACAGTCAGTTCCCACACTGCTGTCCATGTCCGTGGGCCATTCATACATGTTCCTTGTCTAGTCCCTTCCCCTCCTTTCCACCATTGCCTGCTTTGCTCCTCCTCTCCTTTCGCTGTCAGCCTGATCCATGTCTCCATGCTTGTGGTTCTTTTTGTTCATTAGTTTATTGTTCACCACGTGTTCTTTTCCTTCATTGCTCAAACAAAAACAACTTGGTTTTCTACCAGGCCTGGATGTGGAGACAGGTGGAAGCTTTCCAAGACCTAACTGTTCAAGTTCTTTTTTTCCCACAGTTATAATATTTGACCCTTTATTTTATTTTTATCACCCACTCACCATCTAGCTACCCATTTAGTTTGTCCTATCTGAAATTGAGAAATTAAGTACATCGTTTATTAGTCCTCTCAAACCCCAACCTGAGCCTCATATTTTTCTCAGCATATATATCTAACACACATAACTATGACTAGAACATAGTAGGCTTTAATAAACATTTATAAAATGAAGGAATTCTGAATGCACAGTAAAATGTGAAAACCCCTTAGAGATATCAACCAGAATGAATATATATAACCTACAAAAAACATTCTTTTAAAACCTTGTCCTTCGATTTTCTCTAAAAATAAAGGGTATCATCTAAAAACAAATAAATCACTAAACAGAATAAATTATATTATCAATGATACACAAACCATGGTATATTTATATGAATCTATACTTATAACACATTTCAACATGTATTCAGTGAAACCTTATAATTAAGCATTATAGCTATCTCAGAATCAGGACAAGATACAAAATCTAGCAGAGACTCTGTTGCCGCTCTTTTAGCAACAGGAACTGCTAATTATCACTTCAAAACATAACAATTAGAAGTCAGAGCAGTTTGAAAGTGAAAAATTGTATTTCTGCCAGAACAGCAATAGAATGTTACCCTTGGTTTACCCTTCCATATCATAAAAAATGTACTAGTCTTTTTTTTCTTTTAGGATGATCTGCAATAACAAAAACAGACATATATGTATACTACAATAACAGTCCGATCATCTCTGATTAGTTTGACTTTGATGTAATCAAAAGTGTTTGGGTGTGGCCCTGACCCAGTCAGGTAAAATTATTAAAATTATTCCTGAGATTAGAAACACACACCTCTGGACTTTGAAGAAGCCAGTATGATGAGTTTTATGGCTCCAAGAAAATGAATTGTGTCAATGACCACCTGAACTTTTAGGAGGACCCTGGACTTCAGAATGGAGAATTATGACCAAAAAGATGGGGATGTTATGGAAAGACCCCAGCCTCTATCCCTGTACAAAGACCAGCAATTAGACAACTACCACAAGCAAAAACAGCTCTCGGAGGGTTCTGGAGTCCAGTTAAGAAACTTCAGCAACACAGTGGAGCAAAACAACTGAGAATAACTCCACATAAAGACAAGAAAGATGGTTTTATTTTGTCTCCATCATCCTGTCCATCCAGCCAGCATTGTTCAGTGCCAAGAGGAAACCCCAAGCCAGAGCTTCCTTAAATGAGCAAGGCTTTCAAGGCACTGTACAAAATCTCACTTTGGTTATAGCCCACCCAGATGGGTTAAGCAGAAGCATAGAGACAGTTAAGAAAAATAAAGGAAAACAGAGGTTATTAATAGCTGCCACATAGTTGAAGCTGTCACAGTTTGCAGTGAACTCCTCTGCAGAAAACTCAACAGATTTCACCACTGAACAAACCAAAGGGCAGCAGAGCCTGCTGTGCATACCCGTTGCTGATTGCATCTGATTTTATCCTACAGGTATTTGCTTTGCTGACACCAGTCACTGAGTCCCTTCCTGCCTCATTTCCCACCCCTCCACTCCTACCTAAGCCTGGGAAACACACCAATATCATTGAAGTCTAAGAAGGAGAAAAGAGGAAGAAAAGAGTAGATTTTCAAATATTTTCTCCTATTCTATAGGTTGCTTTTTCATTTTGCTGATTTGTTTTGTTTTGTTTTTGCTGTCCAGAAGCATTTTAATCTGATGTAATCTCACTAATTTTTGCTTTTCTTGCTTGTGCTTTTGGTATTATATCCCAAAGAGCATTGTCAATACCAATGTCATGGAGCTTTTTCCTATTTTTTTAATTGGAGTTTTAAGGTAACAGTTTATGTTTATCTTTAATCCATTTTCAATTAATTTTTGTAAGTGGTGTGAGTTCAGGAGCAATTTGATTCTACTGCTTGTGGTTGTACAGTTTTCCAACACACTTTACTAAAGGGACTATCTTTTCTACATTGAGTATTCTTGAATCTATTGCCAAATACTAATTAACTTTATGTGCAAGAGATTGTGTCTGGGCACTTGATTCTGTTTTATTGGCCTATGATATCTCCATTTTATGTCAGTGCCATACTGTTTTGATTAATATAGCTTTGTAGTAGAGTTTGAAGCAGGAAATGTGGTACCTATAGCATATAGGGGTTGACTTTGAAAATATATAAATAACTCATAAAACTCAATAGCAAAATACAAAATAAAACAAAACAAAATTCCAATCTAAAATGAGCATATAAACTGAATCATCATTTTCCCAAAGAAGATATACAAATAGCCAACAAATACATGAAAAGGTTGCTCAACATGGCTAATCATCAGGGAAGTGCAAATCAAAACCACAATGACATACCTAAGACCTCATACTTGTTAGAATACCATAAAAAAAGACAGGGAATAACAAGTGTTAACAATGTAAAGAAAAAGAAATCTTTGTTTACTCTTGGTAGGAAAGTAAGTTGTTGGAGCTACAATATCAAATAATTTGGAAGTTCATCAAAATTTTATAAAAGAACTACCATATGATCCAGCAATACCTCTACTGGTATATATTGAAATGACATGAAAATAGGATTTTGAAGATCGAATATATACGTGTGTGTATGTATGTATGTATGTGTGTATGTGTGTGTGTGTATATATATATATATATATATATATATATATATATATATATATAATCTGTACTCTAATGCACATTACAGCCTTTTTCACAATGGCCAGGACATAGACACAACTTAAGTGTCCATAATTGGATAAAGATGTGGTAGAAATACAGAATGGATTATTATTGAGCCATGAGAAAGAAAGACATCCTGCCACTTGAGACAACATGCATCAACACTGAGGGCACTATGATTATGGTAAGTGAGGTAAGTCTGATAGAGAAAGGCAAATACCGCACAATATCACTTATATTTGAAATCTAAAAAAAGAAATGAATTCATAGAAACATAGAATAAAATGGTAGTTTTCAGGGACTAGACAATGAGGGGAATGGGGAGATGCTGGTCAAATTATAAGATGAATAATTTCTGAATATCTAATATAAAGCATGGTGGTATATTCTATTACATACTAGAAAGTTATTAAGAGAGTAGATCTTAAATGTTCTCACTGCAAAAAAATAAATGGCAATTATATAACATGTGGTAGACATTAGCTAAGACTATGGTTTCAATAATTTTGCACTATGTTAAGTGTATCAAACCAACATGTTATACATCCTAAACTTACACAATATTATATGTCAATTCTATTGAAGTAACAAAAGAAGAGAAAAGAAAGAGACACAGCATGGCCTCTGCCTTACATTTTGGTTTTAGAAGACCCAGAGAGGAGGACCCAGCTCAACTATCCCAGACTCCTGAACGTGGAAATAATGAGATATTAAATGTATGTTGTTTAAACCACTGTCAGTGATACTTTGTTATGTAGCAGTAGAAATCCACTATCACCCTAAAGAAGGTGAAAGGGACAAATTAGATTTGTACACTGAACATTTAATGTGCATAAAAATCACTTGGGGGGATGACCTGTATGTATGCTAAAATGAAGATTTTGATTAAGGAAATATGGAGCGGGGTTATATGCTCCCACCAGATGCTGATAGTGCTGGTACACAGACCACACTTGGAATAGCAAGGATTTAGACTGTATGACAAATTCAAATTATATTATTAAAACAATTCTGGGTTTGTAGTAGTCTCTATACCTATGAGGAAATAAGTATGTATAGCTGAATATAAGTCTAAAACAAACTGTAAGAGCTTATGTTAAAATATAGAGTATAAAAGTTTATATATATTAAGTTTGAAAACAAAAGTGCAGGATATATTGAAGGAGAATGATTCTACCAAAAAAATCTAGGCAGAGTAAAGCTATTTCAGTTGAATGTAAACCTTAATTCTTTCTAACTAATCAAATAATATTTTCATCAAAAGAGAAAAATATTTTCATGGCTCTGAAATTTTAATCTGTAAGTTGCATATAACTAATTTTGTTCTGTGGTATAAATTAGAGTTCTGATTATTTTCATTGATTAAATTGATTAAGTTAATCATCAGATTGCATAGGTATATATTTTTGTGGGTCTAATTTAGATTAGGCAGTCCCTGAAGAATACATTCACATAGACCATGGAAGTTCTAGCATTCTGTGTCTCTGTGTTTTCCAATCCAACACAGCTACAAAGAGTAGTCTCTACATACGAAGAATGGGGTGAACCCAGGTTACCAAACCACGTTGGGCATAGCCAAGGAGCAAGCACCTTGGTGCAGCCCCACAATGCCCTTTTGGTACATTTCAGAAAAAGCCTGTAGACATACAGGAAATTTCTGGCTTTTCTTCAAGGCTGAGGCTCCCATGTGTGTTCATAAAGTAATTTTCCTCCCTATTTTCCTAGTATCTTATTGCATCAGTTATTTCAACCTTTGTTACATATTATGCTCCATGCCTTTAAAAAAAAAAACTTGTTTCCCAATATGTGTAAATATGCTCTACTACTCCAAAAGAAAACAAAATCTTTCATTTCATCTCTCATCCCCTCTCCTGCTTTTACCACACCTTTCATATTCCCTTCACTCACTGCCAGCCCCCCGGGGTGAGGATAAAGATAGAGATTATGCATTTTGTTACCACTTTCTTATTTTTACACATCAAGTAAGAATGTATATGTCCCCTTCGAATGCTCTGTGTGTGTTCAAATGTACCTACCTACCATGGCCTCCCTGGATTTCTGACTCAGCATTTTCTTGTTTTCATAAATACTCTACCAACAGATTTTAAAATTCTTGAGAGTGAGCACAATTATTCAAGTTAATGTTACCACTACCCAACGTGTAGTTCAGTGCTTCCTACAAGGTCAACACATCAAATGCTTTAGGAAAACAGATTTTATAACCATATTTTTCTGTATGTGTAATATATGTGTTTATACCTGCTGAATTTTCATAAATTGGACATTTTAATAATAAGCTCCCAGACTGAGACAAAATATCACCAAAATAACAGAAGCTCCCTAGTTCTATTTTTTAGTGTAAATTCACTTCTTTATGGATAAGAACTATTCAGACATTAACAACATAGATTATTTTCAACCTGTTTTATAACATATAAAATGATAACATCGTTTGTACTCTTGTATCTGACTTCTTTTATTCAATATTTGTTTGTGAAATTCATTCATGTTGCTTATGATTTTAACTTATTCATAGGTTAATATATCACAGAGTATTTAATTAACTATTGACAGACACCTAAGCATTTTCTAGTTCAGGGCAATAGAGAATAGTGCTGCTATAAAAATTTTTGGCATATGACTTTTTATGAAAAAATATATGTAATTTATGTTAGATGTATACTTAGAAAATGAATTTTTAGATCATAGTGTGTCTCTAAATTGTTTTAATAGACAAAGCCGAATATTTTCCAAACTGATTGCAGCATAAAAGTTACAACACACATTCTTGACTTCTTAGAGCCTAATAAACATTAATTTTCTCATTTTCCCAATAACATTAGAAGTTTAAATCTTTAAACTTCATCTACTTATTTCTCATATTTCAAGTTATTATTGGCATGCATAGTAGTTCTACACATATTTCAAACTGCATGTGTTAGCTTTCTATGCTGTGTATCAAATTGTCATAGATCTAATGGCTTAAAATATATTTGTTAACTCACACTTTTCAAGGGTCACATCTTCAGGCACAGCTCAGCTGAGGCACCTGCTCAGTCTCACAGGCTGCAGTCAAGGTGTCAAGCAACTGTGTTCCCGTTTGGAGGCTCAAATAAGGAAGAACCCATTTCCAGTCTTACGTAGTTGTTGGCAAAATGTATTTTCTTGTGGCAGAAGGACTGAGGGACCCAGCTTCTTGCAGATTGGGGAATGGAGATCAATCACTGTTAGCTCCTAGAGGATTCTCTAAACTCCTAGAGCCTGACCACAGTTCTAGAGATTGGCTGCTGTTCTTTTTCACATGTCCTTCCTCATCATGACTGCTTACTTCACTGAGCCAAACAGGAGAGTCCACCAGGGGTGTCAAACTCATTTTCACCAGCGGCCACGTCAGCCTCACAGTTGCCTTCAAAGGGCCGAATGTAATTTTAGGACTGTATAAACGTAACTACTCCTTAACTAGTGGCAAAGAGTTCGGCACTGCTGTCAGGTAGGAACAAGGTGCCAGGTGAATAGAACAAGGTGGAGGGCCAGATTCACCTTGTGGGCTTTTGTTTGCCACCTGTGTCTTCTTGCACGCTAAGAAGACAGAGTCTTATGTAACATAGATGATCTTTACAGTAATGTCCCATATCTTTGCCAGATCCTGTTGTTTATAAGTGAGTCAAAGATCCTACTCCACAGGGGAGGGCACTATATAGAGACATGAATATGAGAGTATGAGGATTTTTTAAGGGTCTCCTTAGGGTCCGACATATTCCAGAAGATAACAATATTGTTTTGCATGCTCCATTGTCAATTTTACATACCCACAAAGTTACGCTTTCTTCATTTTTCTCTTTCCATACTTCTTGGTTTTATTATTTTCTTCTTTTTTAAAGATTTTATTTATTTATTTATTTTAGAGATGGGAAGGGAGAGAGAAAGAGAGGTAGAGAAACATCAGTGTGTGGTTGCCTCTTGCATGCCCCCTGCTGGGGACCTGGCCCACAACCCAGGCCTGTGCCCTAGATGGGGAATTGAACCAGTGGCCTTTGATTTGATTCACAGGCCAGCACTCAATCCACTGAGCCACAACACCAGGGTGATTTTATTATTTTCTTTCAAGAGAATTACTTTTTATTATTTATTTTAAGTGTTTTTGGTTTGTTTGTTTCTAGCTTAGGTGTTTTTAACTTATAAAAAATTATCTCAATATCTTTCCAAAACTATTTTTATTCTCTACTTTAAGGGTATATTTTGCTGTAGTGTAAAAATGGCAGTTGTATTCTTTCAGCAATTTAAAGATATCATTCCAACCTTCAGGATTCCATTGTTTTGCCCAAAAAGTCAGCTTTCATTATAATCATTACTCCTTTGAGTATAATATATCTTTTTCATCGACTGCTTTTTTAAACTTTTACTGAATATACTTTATGTTGTGTTCTATGGTCTCATTACTTTTACTCTTTCTGTTTCAGTTTGGGCATTCCAAATTCAATATGCATGTGATGTGTTTTGTCCAATCTGCTGTTAAACGTATTTATTATTTCAGATGTTACATGTGTCATAGCCATAATATATGATCCAGTTGATTTTATTTCAATTATTTGCTGACAATATCCATGATTTTGTCTACTTTCCAATTTTCCTTCCTTATTTTTAAACATATTAATAACTGTTGTTTGAAAGCAGTTATATGCTAACTTTCATATATAGGTAAAATGGGGACCTATTTAAAGTGCTTGCTTTTCTATTATTGGTTGTAGAACATATCTGCTGCCTTTTCTCATACATAGCAATTTTGAATTGTATTCCAGCAATGTGAAAGAAAAATTGCAGAGACTCCCGATGGTCGTCTGTCCTGTCAGAGGTTTTCTGCTTCCTCTTTTTAGTCATACAGGTTGAGAGACCGCTTAATTACATCCTATCAGAAACTAACTGGAATGAAACTGTGTAATTTTAGTGATATTAAGTCTACCTATAGTACCTTTCTGTTTTTGCTTGGGTTTTGGAGCTAGACTGGCTGGGTCATGATATCTTCTCTACCTTTTCCTAGATATATGGTTACAGGGAAGCATAGTCATTGAATTTTCTATTACTCAGTGTCTTCACCTGGATAACAGTAATAATAATGTCTATAACACATTTTGCTTTATGCACTCCAAGACTCGATAAAAGAATTGAAAAGACTTAGAACAGTGTCTGGCACACAATAATTATATTACAAAAATAATAGGTTATTATTACCTAGACAAATTTTCATATAAACTAATTTATAGATATATACTCACAGTTGTTAGCAAAATCAACTTTGACTTTCTCACATTTAAAGCTATAGAGAAATATAAGTACTGATTAAATTTAAAAATAAATAAACATTATTTGATCAGATATTATCAAATCCTGCAATTATGGTCACTTTTTTGTAGCTTAACCTCCCATTATATCTAAAAAAGAAAACTCTTATTTTCCCGAAATGGGGGAGATGTGTAAAATGTCTATCAGCAAAAAAAACTACATTTCTCAGTATCTCACAGACATATAAGCACGTAAAATTTCAAGTAGAATTCACTAAGCGGAGCTACCTAGAAAACTTTTAGAGGGATACAATCTGGGTATGTACAATATGTATTGTGTTTTGCTCATCCTTTTTTCCCCCTGATGGAAGCCAGCACAACGGCTGGAGATGAAGCAGCAATCTTGAAACCACAGGTTGGAAATCATGAGAACAAAAACCTTGTTCCAAGAATGTCTTGATTAAGAGATAGAGAGTGCCTAAAACCCTGTTGACAATTCTAGACTGTATATGGTAGCTCTGATATTTACACCTACACATTGCTTGTGAGAAAAACAAAATTATGTGGTTCAGTTCTTGTAATGCTGGTTTTCATTAAATTCCATTAAGAAATTGGAGGAAACAAGTTTGCTGGAGTTTGAAATCCATTAGAAGCTGAATACAAAAATGAATCCTCATTAAAAAAAGCTTACTAATGACAAATTTAGCCTGTTGACTTCTTCTTTCTCACTTGTCTTTCATAAGCTCCACTATTTTTATGAATAATTATTCAAATATTATAGATTTCATATTTGTGATAATCGGTCAGATAGTTGTCCACACACTGAGTTATTATTTTGCTCAAATATCCCAGAAATATAAAAAAACTTCATTGTTCACCCAGATGACAAATTAAAAAGATATTTATATGTTTTTAAGTAATAATTATCCTAATTATTTTTATATTTCCTTCAGCTTATTTAAAATACCTTTTTACAAGTTGTAAGCTCTGCTTCTTGAGGGTAACAAAAGTAATAATTTACTAAATATAAATTATATTACATTACTCGTGTATGAACATACATGTTCTTGTTCTAATATATTGGGATTTTTCATAATGCTACCTGGCTGCAAATTTATGGACCTTAAAACACATCTTCATTTCCTTGACCCTAGTTGTCTGAATTAAAGTATCCTATAGCAATACTTTGTTCTCTTTATTATCCACTCTATAACCTCCCCCGCTAAAAAATTTAATTGGTCTCCTCTTCCCATTCTCCACTTTCAATAAATAAATTACATTATTTCATCTTTAGTTATATTAATTTTTTTCTTGCAAATGTTTCTGTATTCTCATCTGTTGGCTTTATTCACGTGAGTTTAATATCCACTATTTTTTCCAGATAAGCAAATGACGAAATCAAGTATACTGAATAAAAATAAGATATTTTTAGACATTTGAAACAAACTACATTTCTAACATAAAGTTTTGTTCTGGTATAGCATTTTTTAGTTGAATTACTTGACTTGCCAAAGATTACTATTACAAAATTTCTATTTGAACACAGAAATAAAAATGTAATGCATTTGTTATTAACAAGATTCATAGCATTATTGAAATTATTGAATAAATGGTAATCATACTCTGGAAAGCTGAATATAATGTTATACATTCAACTTGAATCGAATATAAGTTGCACCATAGTGGTAATAAGAAGAAAGTCAATGAATGCATTTTTAAACCACAGAAGATTTTTAAATTCTGAAGACCATTTAATTTATTTCATTTTTACATAGTGCCAAATTTCTCATGCAGATATATCTATTCTACACATAATGGAAGTCTGGACATTGGGAGATTAAAATTCATTATAACGTTTTTATTTCTGCAACTTTACCTAATTTTCCATTGTGGCAGTATTACAATAGTTATATTTAAATTATAAAACTTGCTGCTTTTGCTATTAGTGTCAGAACGTGGTGTATTAAAGCACATATTAACTGTATATTTATAGAATTAAATTGATTTATCTTTGGCCTTTTGAAAGTGGCTAATATATTACAATTGAAATATACATTGCATTTTCTAGAATTTCCATTGCTTTTCAGTTAAATGAATTTATATTTCTCTTCTCCAGCTAGTTATTTGAGGGAAAATATCTTTATTTTGTAATAACATAAACAAAGGAGCTGTAAAGTTAAATACATCATCCAAATCTGCCAAAGATTATCTGGATGTGAACTATTGTTAGCATTTTAAAAAGTAACATTTTACCTCTGGCTAGTATGGCTCAGTGGATTGAGAGCAGACCTGTGAACCAGAGCGTTGCTGGTTTGATTCCCAGTCAGGCCACATGCCTGGGTTGTGGGCTGGGTCCCCGGTTGGGAGCATGTGAGAGGCAACCACACACTGGTGTTTCTCTCCCTTTCTTTTGCCCTCCCTTCCCCTGTCTAAAAATAAATAACTAAAATCCTTAAAAAATATAAAAATTTGCAAATGGTTTTAAAACATTATGCATGTTTAAAATAAACAAGTAAACTGGCTAGTAAACAGTATCAAGGTGCAGAAATATCCAGCCAAATAATTATAAATCAACTATATAATCTTACCCATAACACAAACCACTTGACTGTTTTGGTTATTCCTTAATCATCTGTACATATGAGAGTTTAAAAACATTTATAGGATCTGTTTCCATCATTCCTTCCATTGCCAGCATTGCTTCTTTTCCTTCCTGGTCCAGCATGCAGGTGTCAGAAACAAGAAGTTGAGCAGAAGGGGAGAAACAGTGACTCTTGGAGACATCAGAGCAGGTCAGATAGTGGAGGTGGAGCAAAGAAGGGATGGGCAGAGGAGACTGTAAGAATGGGATGGAAATTAAGGTACAAGTGTTCACTGAAAAAAATAAGTATATATTCTGAGGGTAATAAAAGCCAGATTTCTTACTGCCTCAAAATAATTCACTAACAGGGAACTGAGTAGTGCTATGTATAGATGCATGTGTGTATTTGTATGTGTGTATATATAAATGTAAGCATAAACACCCACATATTAAATTCATATATGTGCATGTAAATACACATATGCAGATATATGCATGCAAATTATATGTAACACTAGATATACACATATATATGCACACACATGTCTGAGTAAAGGGAATGTTGGAGTTCTTTGTTTCTTAAAAGTTTTCTACTTTTATCTAGATTTGAAGCTATTGAAAAATTAAAAGTACTTTCCAAAAGTAAATTCCCTCAGAAAAGATTTTTTATAGACCTTTAAAATTAAGTCCATAAGAGGAAAACATTGGTATGGGCCAAGATTTTCTAAAGCACAATAATATTAAGTGGCCAAATTAAATTTTTAAAAATTACATTCAGCCCTGGCTAGTATGGCTCAGTGCATCAAGCCCTGGCCTATGAACCAAAGGGTCAGTGCTTCGATTACCAGTCAGGACGCATGCCAGGACAGGTCCTCAGTGGGGGCCACATGAGAGGCAACCACACATTGATGTTTGACTCCCTCTCTTTCTCCCTCCCTTCCCTTCTCTAAAAATAAATAAAGAAAATGTGTTTTAAAATGATATTCAACAAACAATTCCTCTTCTCAATCTTCAATCAACTCTAGGATTAACTTAGAAAAACTTTTTTTGTATGAAAAATCACAGTCTTCTAACAACATTTGTAAATGTCACTTAAATGTTTTGAATGTTTGAAAACAGAACTATTTTATTTCTAAAGAACTTCTTTCATGTCTAGTCTTAGTGTCAAACAGAAATACCCTGAATTTAAGTTCAAAAATCTCAATACATAATTCTATAGCACTGCAAAGGTATGCTTTTAAAAGTCATTTTAAAAACTTTTATAGTTTGTTATTTATAATTCTCTATTATACTGCTTTTCACCCAAGACAAATAATGTTAGTATAAACTTGCTTATCACAAGAACTACACACAAAGTATAAAAGCAAAAATATTTGATTAATTCCTTAGATAAAATTATTTAGTGATCTTCCTCCTTCAAAACATAGCTAATTTGCTGAAATTGACCAAATTTAGCAATAATAAAACATCTATACATGAAATCACTAATCAGTCCTCTAAGATTATCCCTGTATAGTATTATGAGATCTAAAAGTATAAACTTGTTTTTAGAAATAATAATAATGATATTCATTTATTAATGATCTTCTATGACATTTGAAGGAGAAATTTTGCTTATGTTATTTGATAGAATACTCATAATAAGCTTGGAGAAGTAGGAAGAGGAAAAGTAAATTAATATTTTTTAACTACACTGTCAGGCAGTTTTCCAGGCACTTTGTTTATTCATTTTTTATCCTCACCTGAGGCATTTTCTTAATTGCTTTTATAGAGAGAAGGGAGAGAGAGGGAGAAACCTTAATGTGAAAGAGAAGAGAAGCGTCAATCAGTTGCCTCCCGAGCATACCTGGACCAGAGATCAAACCCACAATCTACATATGTGCCCTGACTGGAATTGAGCCCTCAACCTTTTGCTTATGAAACAACACTCCAACAAACTGAGCTGCAGCAGTCATAGCTATTCCTGGCACTTTAGCTTTGTTACTTCATTTCATATTAATGTGAATATATATTTCTTAAAGATATTTAATATATTTTATTGATTATGCTATTACAGTTGTCCCATTCCCCCCCTTTATTTCCCTCAGCCCTGAAAACCCCCTCCCACCCACATTCCCCCCTTTAGTTCATGTCCATGGGTCATACATATAAGTTCTTTGGCTTCTACATTTCCCATACTATTCTTAACCTCCACCCTGTCTATATTCTATCTACCATCTATGCTACTTATTCTCTGTACCTTTCCCCCGCTCTCCTCCCCCACTCCCCTGTTGCTAACCCTCCATGTGATCTCCATTTCTGTGGTTCTGCTCCTGTTCTAGCTGTTTGCTTAGTTTGCTATTGTTTTTGTTTTGGGTGTAGTTGTTAATAACTGTGAGTTTGCTGTCACTTTACTGTTCATATTTTTTATCTTCCTTTTCTTAGATATATCCCTTTAACATTTCATATAATAAGGGCTTGGTGATGATGAACTCCTATTTAACTTGACCTTATCTGGGAAGCACTTTTTCTGCCCTTCCATTCTAAATGAAAGCTTTGCTGGATAGAGTAATCTTAGATGTAGCTCCTTGCCTTTTCCTTTTTTTTGTAATTTTTAGTTATTCTATTACAGTTGTCCCAATTTTCCCCCTTTATCTTCCTCAACCCAGCCCAACCCCCATTCCCACAATCAGTCCTCACACTGTTGTTCATGCCCATGTGTCATGCATACATATTTTTTGACTAGTTCATTTCCCTTCTTTTTACAACTATCCCACTGTCCTGGTCATTGTCAGTCTGTTCCATGTTTTCATGCCTCTGGTTCTATTTTGCTCCTTAGTTTATTTTGTTCATTAGATTCTTCTTATAGGTAAGATCACATAGTATTTGTCTCTCACCAACTGGCTTATTTCACTTAGCATATTATTCTGCAGTTCCATCCATGCTGTTGCAAAAGGTAGGAGTTCCTTCTTTCTTTCTGTTGCATAGTATTCCATTGTGTAAATGCACCACAGGTTTTTGATCCATTCATTTACTGGTGGGCACTAAGGCTGTTTCCAGCTCTTGGCTATTGTAAATAGTGTGGCTATGAACATAGGGGTGCATGAGTTCTTTCTGATTGGTGAAAATGCAATTGGATCACCAATGTACATCATACACCAGGATAAACTAAAATATTAACTGGAATTATTTTTGCTGATATATCTCCTAGGGCAAGGGAAATAAAGCAAAAAAAAAATAGTCAAATGGGACTACATCAAATTGTAAAGCTTCTGCATAGCTAAAGAAAATACCAGTAAAATGAAAAGGGAACCGGCCAGATGCAAGAACATATTTGCCAATGATACATGGGACAAGGTTTTGATCTCCAAAATACACAAAGAACTCATTTGCCTCGACACCAGGAAGACAAATAATCCAATTAAAAAATGGGCAAAGGATCTGAATAGACACTTCTCCAAGGAGGACATACAGAAGGCCCATAGATAAATGAAAAGATGCCCAATATCACTAGCCATCAGAAAGATGCAAATTAAAGCCACAATGAAATACCACCTCACACCAGTTTTCGAAGAAGAATTTGGAGTATCACACTATAGCATCCAGTACAGTTGGGACCATATTTAACTAAAATGTGAATTTCTGAGGAACATTTGAAATTTAATGTTGTTAATCTTTAATGTGTATTATATTTCCTCAAGTGTAACTTTTTTGTAATGTTTCTGAAATTAGGATATATCTTATAATCAATGAATGCCTTTACTTTCTTTATCTGAAAAGTTTTGCAACCAGTACTATACTTTATAAAAAAGAAGTCCCACTATTAAATGGAGAAAATAGAGTATGTATCAAATGGCAAAATTTAAGATAATTCACCATACACTTGTAGAGATATACCTGGCTTTAAGAATCTCTTTCTGATGCCGTCAAAGCAGATTAAACATTTGACTAACATACTACCTGTGTTTCCATGGAGAAATCTTTTTTAGGGTTTTGTGTGTGTGTGTGTGTGTGTGTGTGTGTGTGTGTGTGTGTGTGTGGTCTTTCCACAAATCCCAGGGAATTGAAGTTTAGTTATGTTGATTCAAATCCTACCAGGATGACCTGGGATAACTGTTCAATTTCATGTTTGAAAAAAAAATATGTATATAGCCTATTATCTCATTAGTCTCACTGTAACCTTCTATACATCCTTTATGTTCTCACTGCACAATTTTTAACTCATTTTGGTTCAAATTAATTACCAACATAATTAGGTGCTATGAATTCCCCAGGCTAGAACATCACTGCTTTGAGAGGTCATTTTTTTAGTTGAGAGAAATGCCTTAAAATAGAGGTAACAGGGTTAGTAATTTTCAACAAGATTCAAGTTGGCTGACCATGGAAGAAGACTCCTTAAAGCCATAAATTGAGTAATTGCACTTACAAAATATTTGAATGAGAGCTTTTCAGTGAAAGCCACAATGTAGTTTTCACATGGAATCAGATTAAAATCTTAATAAAATTATGGTGTAAGTTGGTGATTGAGTTTCCTTTTTTGTATGTAGCTGTCCAGATCTCCCAACACCATTTGTTGAAGAGTATTTTTTACTTCATTTTATGCTTCTGCCCCCTTCGTTGAATATTAATTGGCCATAGAGACTTGAGTTTATCTCTGGGCTCTCTATTCTGTTCCATTGGTCTTCATTTCTGTTCTTATGCCAGTATTGGGCTATTTTTATTACAGTGGCCTTGTAATACAGTTTGATATCATGTACACAAAAATAAATTCAATGTGGATAAAAGATTTAAATATAAGTCGTGACACCATAAAAGTCCTAGAGGAGAACATAGGCAGGAAAATCTCAGATATTCCATGCAGCAATATTTTCATCAATATGTCCCCTAGAGCAAGGGACATAAAGGAAAGAATAAACAAATGGGATCTCATCAAAATAAAGAGCTTCTGCATGGCTAAAGAAAACAGCATTAAAATGAAAAGAGAACCAACCATATAGGCAAACATATTTGCCAAAGATACCTCAGACAAGGGTTTGATCTCCAAAATACATAAAGAAATCCCAGGATTCCACTCCACAAAGACAAAAATACCAATTAAAAAATGGAAAAAGTCCTTGAATAGACACTTCTCTGAAGAGGACATACAGAGGGCCGAGAGACATATGAAAAGATGTTCAACATTACTAGCCATCAGAGAGTTGAAAATTAAAACCGCAAGGAGATACTTCACACCAGTGAGAATGGCCATCATAAACAAATCAACAAACAACTAGTGTTAGAGAGGTTGTGGAGAAAAGGGAACCCCAGTACACTGCTGGCGGGATTGCAGACTGGTGCAGCCACTTTGGAAAAGAGTATGGCATTTCCTCACAAAACTAAAAATTGAACTGCCTTTTGACCTGGCATTTCCACTGATAAGATTATACCCTAGGAACACTGAAACACCAATCCAAAAGAACCTCTGCACCCTAATGTTCATAACAGCACAATTTACAATAGCCAAGTGCTAGAAGCAACTTAGGTGCCCATCAGTAAATGAATGGATAAAAAAACTGAGGTACATCACATGATGGAATACTATATAACAGAAAGAAAGAAGCTCCTGCCCTTTGTGACAGCATGGATGGAACTGGAGAGCATTATGCTGAATGAAATAAGCCAGGCAATGAAAGATAAATATCATATGATCTCACCTATAAGTGGAACTTAATAAACAAAACAAACAAGCAAGCAAAATAAAACCAGAGACACTGAAACTAAGAACAAACTGACAGTAACTAGAGGGGAGGTGGGAGGGCATAATGGGGGGCAAAGGGGGAAAGGTTTTCAGGAACATTCATAAAGGACACATGGACTAAATCAGGGGGGATGGGATCAGGGTTAGGAGTTGGGGATGGCTGGGGTAGGGTGGACTGGAGGGGGAAAATGGAGACAACTGTACTTGAACAACAATTTAAAAAATGAAACAAAATTAAAAAGATAAAAGAAAATTTAAAGTTAAAAATTAATTAGTTTTAAAAAAGAGAGAGAAACTTTTGACCTATAACTAGAAGTAGACTGCTAGGGTAGGTTTTCTTTGAACAGTCCATTTTTAAAAAATATTAAAGTTATTGTCACCATTTAAAATTAATAAATTGTACATGGAAGCAAAAAGAAATTTTGTTAAAATTTGGTTATAATCTGATTTCACATCTGGAATCAGATGTTTTCTTAGATCTCATTTTCTAACCTTTTATAAGACCTTTCTCTAAGACCACACACGTTTTTCTTTATAAACCTATCTCTAGAGGACAAAGAATCTATGAGTTCTACATCAGCCCTCCCCGCCCTTGAACTGAATGCTATTAGGTACTGGCATAAGGAATGGTAATAGTAAGTAGACTCCAGTGAAACGTCGACTACATTTCAATAATTTGTAAATGGGTAACCTTTACTTCACTTAACAGAAAAAAATGACTAAATTTATTAACCAAATATTAGCAGTACATCTCCCACTCTCAAGTTCTAGTTTTAAGTAATCATACATTTTCAATATTGGTATCAAAATCAAACACCATGATAATACATTAACATATATTTCTCAGTATGTATGTATCTCTCACTATAAATTGAATGGTATTTAGGGTTTTGCCTGTATTAAAAACAAACAATTGTGACCACATCTGGTTGATCTTATTCATCTCACTATGCTGAATTCTATGCACAATAAATGAGTCAATGTAAGACAAAAATAGTTGATTTAAGGTGACTGAGTAAAGATCTGTCTATACCTTTGGGTGGATTCCCACTAGAAGGAACTTTCAGTTCTATGGTTCACATCTGAACGTAAGCATCCAGTACGACACAATAAGTTATGACATATGAACATCATACTAGTCCATCGGCTCACCACATAACCTCAAATGCTGAAAGCACTTAAGCAACATATTGAACTTTGAGACTCAGAGAAATTGCAAGAAGGGGAATTTCTGATGAGGGAGGGAAATGCAAATTTTAAAAAATTATGAAATATTTATGGGTTTTGCGCATATCATTCTAATAGGAATGCAAATATTGTGAATGCTTTCTACTCATACAGTACTGACATTTACCAAATAGAATTCTGTTATTTGACCTCTTTCTGTAAACATTGACATTGCACTCACATTTATAATAGATTTCTGTCTGTTTTACCACAGTCGAATGTTTCCTCTGGGAATGTTATTAGTTATTATGGCTGAAAATGCACCTGCACCAGCTGTGCGGTTAAGCATAAAGAAGGCACCAGCCCAAATCCCGGAGTCTCTTAACAGACCTTTGCAGCATTATTGCCATGAATCCAACATCCATCCTGAAACAGCAGGGAAGAAAACTTCTTCCAGCACATCATTTACAGAGAAATAAGTATCTGACTTGTACCCTTGCTTTCCCTCATAGCAGTATCTACTGTCCCCTTGCTTGCATTTATCCATCAGCTGTAAACAATCTCATGTTGCATTAGGAAAAACTGTTGGAAAAAAAGGGTGAGGTCAATTGAGTCACAGGAACATAGAAATGTTTAAAAATAAGATAAATGCAAGCATGTTTATGTAAAAGCACAAAAGCAAAAAAGAGAATGGGGAAAGCAAGACTTTAGTCCAATTTTTAAATTATTAAATAGTTAACACAAATTACATTACTAAAATGATCTCTGACATCAGAAATCATATTCCAGATAAATTTCCTATTTAGAGTAAGCTCTTTTAATCATTATGTTTTTGGGTTTTTTTTTTTTTTTTGAGAATATTAGAGCTGAGGACAGAAGTCAGGTCAATTTACAGTAAAAATGCTAAAAATAGCCTATGCAGTATCTCAAACTGGAGCAAGAAAACACTAACCCAAAATATGAACCATAATACATCTTTCATAAATATCATCTCTCTAAATGAATAAAGGTATTTACAGACAATATATTTTTTATCACACTCTCAACTGGCTTGACTATTTTTAAATAAAATAATCACCAGGAAGTTATTTTCAGTGTTATACATCAACTCATTTTTTTTTAAATTTTTGACTTAGTTGCTTTGAAGGCATTTCTCAATCTCATATCAGCGATCCAGTCTTGACTTTGTTGACATCTCTGTGAGTTAGGGTAAAATGAGTACTCTATGTCTCTGATAGTCACTGGATACTTTTTTGTTATTATTTCTATTCACAAAAGTACATGTTTTCTCATTTGGTTTTGTTTATGTTGCCTCCAAACTATATTTTTATAAGTACTTGAAAATTAGTGGCAATAAATACATAGTTAGTTTTTTCAAAAGCTTAATTAGTTAATATTTTATTCAAGAGTCTTTTATGAAGGTAATAGACTTTACAACACTATGATAAGGTTTATGTTTAGCTCTAAAAGTAATTCCTGCTCTTAAGAAATTTCAAATATTGTATAATGAAGGATAAACTGAAATGTACTTCCAAGTCTTCTAATGCTGGATAAATGTAGATTACGTTTTGTTTGTCAGTGGAAGATCTGTGGTTGCAGAGTGAAATTTCATTAGAGGAAACAGCATGTGCAAAGGCCCAGATATAGTTTGTAGCTATAAAAAGATCAGAATAATGACTAAGTAATAAAAATATATTTTATTTTCATCATTGCAACACAGTTCAACATAGCATGTAATAAACCTCACACCCAAAATGCTAAAGAGTTTTTCAAAACATATGAAGCTGTAAATGGCATGATTGGTGATTATCCTAAATGAAAATAATGTGTGGTGTAAGTGTGTATATGTGCACATTAACATGTTTGTTTTAGCCAATGGTGTTTTAAAAGATGTGTAAGCAAAGAAAACCCTGCAACTTAAGATTTTCCTAAAACCGTTTCAAAAGCCCCTTGCCATCAAAAAAAGCAAAATAAAATTCAAGTGGTTCTTCTCTCCTCCAGACATTTTCAGCACTAGAAACTCCCATGCCCCCAAGCATTTTAGCTGCAATCAGTCAATACCTTTATTTGAGAGAATAATTATGCTATCTTAAAAGAACATCTGCTCTAAACTCAGGCAAAGATGGGTCACATTATGACCAGGCTCTAATTAATTGTGTGCTCCAGTCAATTTTAATTACAGCTGTTAGCTTTAAGTTGTTCAACTCTAAAAGGAGAATGATACTACCATACATAGTCTTAAGAATTAAAAGTAATGTTGTAAAGTTTTTTCAAACATAGGAATGTATGAACTCATTATCATATTTATTTTGATATCACCTCAATAAAATAATTTTGAATGAATATATTGGACAATCTAACATATTTTGTGTAGGGAGTATGCCCCACTTGAATTGGCTTTCTGCTTTCTGCTTCACACTAATTTAAAAAGTAATTGAATTATGAAGCTGCCATATTATTACTTAATAAATATTCATTTGAGATAAAAACAAAAATAGTAAAAGCAAAAGATAAAAACTAGTTAGAATATTCCTGTGACTCAGCAAATGCAAAACCTAATCACATTTCAATCAAATATGAAAAAATAGAATGAAAGAGAAAAATAATTTAAATATCTTTATCAATTAATTTTTTTATCAAATGTGAATCCAATTTCAAAGCGATTCTCTAGATTAAATTTTTATAAGAGAAAATGTGCAGGATGAGAAAGAAATTATAATTGCTATAGCTTTGACTGAAGTGGAACTTCATATAATCTTGATAAAAATAAGAATTAAGTGTATGAATATAATTCAGCATAATATAGTTGCAATTAAAATTCTGCCAATAATTTATGGTCTTGGGAAAAGCAACCAATCATTGAGTAGAAAGTAAATTATTCTTAGATCACTTTATATGTGGCACAGCAGTTGCCTCACTCACTTTATTAATCAATGCATTTATTCCCAAGTCAAAGTGCCATTCTTATTTTCCAAAACTACTGTGAATAGTAAGTAGTTTCATGCTTCTCATAGCATCAGAGGCAAAAAACTAGTAGAAAATAATGATATCAAGTCTAGGTGACCAAGGTTGATAAGTATCCTATATGATATGTTTGCTTATATTAATAATAGATATTATATTTGCTAAATAATTAATGCACTTATCAAAGAATTGGATATCTGAACCAGAAGGAATAAATTTCACAGTCAAAAATCTTAATCTGATTAAATGGAAACCTTGTACCAGTGTTCCTTTTTTCCCTCATAATGGTTAGCATTTTCAAAAAACCTAGACCAGATATTATAAGAAAGACTGTAATTGAAGACAAGACACATCAATTTCCAGAAATTAGTGGAATATTCTATTTTGTAGATTCAAGAATATTGTAGCTCCAACTATTGCTTTAGTAATTAGTTCAATGGTTGTGTATTTTTTCAGAAGAATTTTCATTGCAATTACAATGAATCATAAACACACCCATTTTGTATAGAAAATTAATAGTCTTCTAAATAAAATCACAATATACTTTTCTTGTAGCATTTATATTCCAATTAGTTCATCACTAAAATATAATTTGCCATTATAGAAATAAAAATAAGAGCAATAAGATGATAACTGACTTGTTTGGAATGCTTATTCTGTGACAAACTGTACAAAGCATTATAAAATTTTAAATTTTACTTAGTGTTCATAACAACCTTAAAACAGATATAATTATTATACCATATAGTAAGTAAGAAAAGTGAAAGGTGGAGAAGTAATCTACTCCAGGTTATAGCTATTCCACGAGGGAGTCAGGATTCAAGCTTGCATCTGAATCAAAAAAAGTGCTCCAGATTTACTTCAGGAGAAAGGAAAAATATAGGAAGTTTCCAGGGTTATATACCTTGATTTTGTACCTAGGTTTTATATCTTGATAAAATGATATGTTTTATAACAAAACTGAAGCTACACAATACATCAAAAACAATTCACCTAGTTTAAAGCAGAAGATAAAATGAACTCGAATCTGAACAATGTCCAAAACATCGATAAATCTATCCTTAATGCTACATAACTTAAGGGAGCATCATTTTAAAACATTCAGGACTCTTACCTCATTAATGAAATAAGACTTGTTGTTTAGTTGAAATGCAAGGTCTTTTTTGATCTAACATTCTGTGTCTTATTATTTACTCAGAATTGTCAAAGAGAAAGCCACCAATATAATCATGAAACAGGGATTGGGTGAGGTGATCCTTGTAACCTATGCAAAAGGAAGTGTTTGAAAAATCTTCTCTTGATAATAGCCTAGTTATTAATAAGTATGAATAAAATGGTCACCCTAGGCTATATTCATCACACCTGGCCGTCAGATTACCAAAATGTATTATTCTTGCAGTGAAAATAGAATCATTCTATGTTGTGGTTGTAATATGTGTGGCTACAAGTATCAAAATTCCTTTCTAAAAATAAATACAAATTAGGGTGTTATTATCTCACAGTGTATGAAGGACAATAGTGGGGAAATTCTAATATCAATGTTGCAAGTTTATGGAGCAGCTAATGATGGTAGTGGTGATCACCTCTCCCCTATGCCATCCACAGCTTGCATGCTGTCTCTCCTGTCATGGTCACAGATTGGGCTCACCAAGTTCCAGGCTTCATGTACAGACATCAAGCAATGAAGAGACATAATGTTTTTTATTCACTTTTAATAAGGAAGAAAATTTCTCAGACTTCTGAGATCTGCTGGCTAGCTTTAGATTATATAGCTAGCTCTAGCACCAAGGGTGTCTGGGAAAGCATGTGTCATTTTTAGATTCTATAGTCTTGGAAAGAAGACTTTCATCAAACATGGAGCATGTGAGCATAGTTGTGGGGCACGGCAACAGAAACCTCTTTTGTGTTATTAAAAATGCTTTCTAATAAAAAAATAACATCTTTTATCCAAAATCTACATACAGATATACTTAGTATATCCAAAGCTTGTAGAATAAACTATAATACAAATCTCCTAAGAGACTCAAATTTTCATCTTATCTATAAGAAGCATCTGTTTTATTTCAGTTTTAACTTTGACTCTTGCAGAGAAATGTGTTTCTAATCTTTCACATAATAGCTCCTCTGAAAGAAAGGAAATACCAGTGAGATAATTCCCACCCTTCTCATCCCCAAACTCGATAGAACAAACTGCTGTCCTGAAGACTTCAAAGAACCTCACAATTAGAAACCCTGATAAACAACTATGTTTTAGGTCGCCTTTCAATATATTCCATACAATGTGTGTGCTTCAGTTTCTCATCTAAGGAAGGCTTTGCATGCAAGATGACACAGCATGTGCTTGTTTTAAATAATGTTTTGGCTCAAATCAAACAGAACTCCCTCTTATTATTCCCACTTAAAAGAAAAATGTCATTTGAAATCCCCAGATAAGGCAACAAATTGGCCATATTTCAACAATGTCTATGGTTTTATATGACATTGGGCACATTTTAAATCCTCAAACAAAATTGGAGTTTCAAATTACTTGACTATCTTCCTGCATCATGAGCATTGCTTCCAAAGACTTTCAGGCACTAATATATTTAGGATCCAATTATAGGTTTTCTGTAAACAAGTAATTTCCCTAAGTAGCTAATAAAGTTTTGTATCTTCATTCATCTACTGTTGTTGATAGATGGCAAAGAAAATACAAGTAAGTCAAAAGATTTTTGTTCCGGCAATTGTTTCTGAAATTCTGTTTATTCTTTTGTAATATGAACTACAAACTACTATAGCTTGTTTTTATGGACCAAAAACTATTGTTTTCCAGATGTGACAAAATTTTAAAAAAATAGAAAATAGAATTTAGATAATTAAATAGTTAAAATAACACACAATTTAAAATAATAGCAGTTGCTAAGTAGGATAAACATTACTCAAAGCTAACACATATTTTGTCTTAGATGCCATGTAGAGGAAATACATTTTTTCCTCAGAAAACACTTTTAAATCACTTATTAATTTTTCCAGACTTTCTCAAATTGATGCTCTTTTTTCATTTTTTGAGGAGGAGGGATTGTAGTTATTGTTATTTTAATGTGAGTTGGGATGTGCTCCAAAAATATAACTCTTATTATGAAAAAGGTGTTGCTGAATTTCAAATTAATTTGCTTGAAGTCCCTCTTTAGTGAAATAATAACTCAGAAATACTGTTAAATGTAAAATTGAATTTATATAACAAGAAAAGTTCTTACAAACACTTTATTTTTGGATTTGTAAATCATATCACCTCTTCATTGTTTAGAATAACTCCAATATCTTTTGTTCCACTGTTTGGATCATTCCAACTAAAGTCGGTTTCTCATTTGCCTCAAAAACCAATAGTACTTCACCTATTTAGCTCCTCCATTAATACTGTTTTCCACATCAATGTAAATTATATTTACATTCCTGTCGTACCTATCCATAAGCAACTTGAATGTAAAATATAAACTTCTCTATCACCTAAAGCCTTTATCAAATCATTAATGTTAAATATTATTTAATGGCTACATGGATGATTGCATATGATGAATAAGTAATAAGTACTTATTCCATATCTGATGCTTTCCTAATACTAAAGAAAATGTATACTTATAATAATGGATTTTAACTATTATGATAGTTATCAAATATATCTTCTGTTAACATTCATGCTTTTTGAAAATCTCTTGACATAAATATGTTAAGATTTACAAAATAGTGTGCATGGTTAATAGCTTTATTATTATACTACTTCAGGTGATTCTAGATAAGTGAGTTTCTGAGAAGAATGTCGGTCAAGATGAAATGATACTATTTTAACTAAAAATAAGTTATTATGTATAAGAAACTCATTAGCAAAATAAGAGCACTTAGGTACCATTTTTATTAACTTAGTTAATAAAACCTGCCCAAGTTAACAAAGCCAATAAGCAATAGTAGAGGAATTCAAAGCCAAGGATGTTGATATTAGACGTCATATCCTAATCCACAATCTGGTAGGAAGAATTTGGTAAACAATAACCAAAATTGGGGTGGGAGAAGGATATTTGGAGCTGAAATACAATGCCTACAAATAAAACTTCTCAAATTTAAGGACTGTAGCACATCCATATCTGAGATGTCAATTGGGGTCCCAAGTGGACTTAGAAGCATAGAGAAGGCTTGAGAATATCTGCTTTGTCTCTTTTCCCTTAGATTAGGGAGAATAAGGCTAGAAGTTTTCAAGATTGTATTATATAAGGGATAAGTAGGTAATGACCTGTCTTTCTCTTTCACATTCTGAAACTGACACAAAACTGTTTTGATAAAAAAGTCAGCTGAACTATTATAAGTTGCTGAGTAGAAGTCATGGCTTTTGATCTGTGAACAAAGTACTTGGTAATACTGCTGATGAAATAGAACTCCTTACTGTCAGTCTCTTTCCTGCCTCCCTTCACACCAGGCCAGTTCTAAGCGAGATTGGCCCTGCCCCTGCATGGGCCAAGACCTTCAGACTCTTGACTACTCAAGAAAGAATTCGAGAACTAGTCAAAGTGAGAATAAAACTCGAATTCTCAAGTTTTATTCAGGTAGAGAAAAAGAGAGAGTCCAGGACATGAGTTCCTGGAGATGGGATCAAGGGTTGATCTGCCCGATGTCCCCGGGTTGCAAGTCTCACAGGGCACTACTGTGAAAGAAGCACAAGTATACATCCGCGTGGACACCGGAGAACCCACAAGGGAGTTGTGTGTGTGGTTAGTCAGTCCTTCGGATTTTCTGTGTTTCGAAGGGCATGTTGTTTCTGAACTTTGTGACATTGAATTCTGACTGCCTGGTACTTGGGAGTTCCTTGCCTTTCACTGCTCTTCTACTTTTGTTGTCAGTTCTCATTATAATGATGACCTAATGAGCTTTGGGGTCAATGTGAGGTCATTTTCCCCTATGCCTTGGAATGAACTGTTTTTAACCAGTCCTTACTGTTGCTGACTTCTGTGACCACCAAATTAGTTCCCTGCTATACACTGTTTTCCTTTGTGTGCAGAGGTGAAGACTCTGGTGAGATGACCTAGCTGGTTGTTGGTCTGTGATGTTGGGTTGTAGTTTCTTACTCCACTTATTGGGAGTTTGCCTTAACTTCTTTCTTCCTGCCTTGTCTTCACTGGCTTAGTAGGACACCATGGGTCCCACATTGAGTTTCTCAGGCAATCACTTCAGCTTATTTCAGACCAAAGACCAAATCAGACTGTACTGTCTCCATAGGAAGGAAGTTTCAAAAAGAGAGGAATAGACAGAACTGTCAGTATGCTCATATCCTTCATAATTCACCTAGGGAACAAGTCATTCACCAAGCAAACAATATGTTCACCCTTGAGGTAGAGTGAGTAACAGAGAAAATGGAGGTGATTTTCTCAATGATAACATGTCAGAGAAATGGAGGATTTCCTTCAAAGGATTAAACCTTTGAAAATGGAACTGGCTAAGGGTGGGTGGGTAACCAAACAGACTAGAGCAGGCTAACAGGAGTATGAATAACATAATCTCAGTTATTCAAAAGATCAAAATAGGAGAGAATGGGATCAGAAAGCCAATCATAATATTTAAATTAGAAATAGGAAGAGTTAGACTTATATACAAAAGAACCTAAGGAAACGACTTTCAAGAAGAGATGCTATAAAAAATTATATTTGATAAAATTATAAAAGATTCCAGTGAAAAAATAGAGTAAATTCTGTATAGGTTTTCTTTGACTTAGCAAATTTAATAATTTAAGCTTTATCATCCAATAGGTCTCATTATGATATCAAGAGATTACATAGAAACTTCCTAGTGACTTGAGTTTTATTTTAAATTACAAAAGTAATGAAAATCATTGTAAAAATAATTAAAATGACAAAAAAGAAAAAGTTAACTCTTTGAGTGCTTATCGTATACAAAATTATTCTAAATGATCTATGTATAATAACTATTCTAATCATCAGAATAACTAAAACAGATACTATTACTACTACCATTTTTAATGGCAAAAATGAGCCACTGAGATTCACATATCTTCTAGTTAAGAGAATCCACGATTGTGAGGTCAGGGAATACAGTTCTTAACATCTAATAAAAGCTCTCAAAATCTAACACTGTCACAAATTCCACCACCTAAATATAATAATCTTAAAGAGTTGTTGTAATTTCTTACAGAAGGTCTTTCCAATATAAATATATACATACACATGTATGCATTATTTACAAAAATTCAATTATACTAGAATATTGTTTTATAATCTTTTTCAGATTTTAACTTTATCACTATTCTTCCATGTCATTATAGATTTGATGATTTTAAGAATAAATTTTGAATTTATTATTTCTTTAACCAAATTTTATTATTGGACATTTAATTTGTTTTTCAATTTTTACTCTCATACAAAACACAAAAATTAAAAATCTATACATGTATCATTTTAGAGATATGCAATCATTTATTTAAGACAAAGTTTTAGGTTATACATATATTTATGCATTTTGATATATTTAATGACAATTTACAAAGGAACCAATTTTTAGAATTTACAAGAAGTAGACAATAAGATTACCTTTTTCTCCACACTTATTTCATCACAGATATAGTAGAATTTTTACACAGCAAACACCTTATTTTAATTGGAACTTCTTTTATTTATAACACAATTTCAATACTATGATTTGATTGGTTCTGTTTTTCTTCTACTGAAATGTTTAATAAAACATTTAACTTTTCTACACTGTGTTATATATATGACTTTGTTTTGATATTTAAGAGCAATTTATACAGTATGTAATACTGTAATCTATCTATCATCTATCTATCTATCTATCTATTTATCTATATATATATATCAGTTAATATTCCCAATTCATGAATGGCATTTCAAAATGATTTACTTAAAGTTTTGCTACTTCAGTGATTAAAAATTACTCTAAAAAAAGGAAGTCAAGCCCTGACTGTTACGGCTCATTGGATTGTGTGCCAACCTGAGAACCAAAGTGTTGCCAGTTCATTTCCCAGTCAGGGCACATGCCTGGATTGTAGGCCAGTTCCCCAGTAAGGGGCACCTGAGAGATAACCAAGCATTGATGTCTCTCCCTCTCTTCCTCCTTTCCTTTCTCTCTAAAAATAAATAAATAAAATAATATCTTTTAAAAAATCACAAGAGGAAAGACAAAAACAATCATGATTTGATTTCAGTGTCTATGACACATTTGGATAAATACTGCAAGACTGCTTTTCAGAAAATGCCATTCATATAGTATTCAAGGAAAGAGACACCAATCACTTAATATCCTAGCTAAAAATTTCCGGAAGCCAAACATTAGAACCCTTCTTAGAACGAGGTTTCCTTAACTCCAAGATTATTTAATTATCTACCAATATTTTTGTTATATGATGGTTCAGTTTTTCACAATTGAATTTTTAACTCACCTACAATATTTTTATTTAAATTGTGAGATTTATTTTCATACTGTAAATAGCCATTTAAGATCTTTCTTGAAAAAGTAGTGACTTGTACCAATATTGTTTTTAAATAATCCATTTTTATCTTTGATGTGAAATGTCAACAATTAAAAAATACAATTTATTGTATGTTAAAAAGCACTATGCAGGGTTAAGGATATTTAATTCATTCATAGGTTTTCTATTATGGAAGTATCACATTGTTCTGATTATGGTAACTTTCTATCATGAATTTTTATCTAGTAAGATGATCCTCCTTTTTTTTATTTCCTATTCAGACATTATTCCAACCTAAATAAAACTTTTTTTAGATTTCTGTAGAGTTACTCTGCAGAAATAATATAGAGTCATTTGGTTAAAGTGCAAAGTATGTGTTTTCATATTCAATTTGGAGTTCATCAATCAATCATTTAGTAAATAGCTATTGATTACCTTCTCTTTTCCAGGAACCATACAATGGTTTGAGGATATACTAGTGAACAATTTGTAATGGGCTGTGCCTGTACGGAGTTTTCAGGCTAATAAATACGGCATACCTTAAACAAATAATGAAAAATGTGATGCATTGAAAATGAAGAGGGATGCTGTACACACAGAAGGTGGGAGTAACAATGTGCAGAGTCAGGGCAAGCTTTCATGAGGAAGTGGCATTCAAGCTTCCACATAGAATATCAGAACACTTTAGTCAATAAAGGTAGTAGAAGAAGCAAATTTGGTGAAAACATATATTTACTTGTATATTTGCTTATTTTTTATATTCTCAAGTTACAGTGTAAGCTCCACAAGGGCAGTGTCTATTTTTATTCCTTATCATACGTCTGGCAGAGAAGAAGGAGAGAAAGAGCAGGAAGAGAGAGGAGGAGAAGGGAAATGTCGTGTTTGAAAAGACCAAAGATAAATGAGGACATTTGCTGTAGAATTTAAATGTCTATTGTGTCTAGCACACAAAAAGCAAGAAGAGAAGCAGATTTTGATGAATTTTAAAGACATCCCAAAGAATGAATTTAATGCTAACAACACTGGAAAAACACTAAAGGGCATTAAGAAGAAAAGGGATAATCAGGGATTTTTCTCTTTAAAAGATCATGTGGCTGCAATTGTGAATATGGGTTTGACAGGTAGGAAGAGACAATAGGGGGATTACTTACTGGATTAGAATAGTAGCAATGGTGATACAATGAGTATATAGAGAAATAATTCCTGTAGGCCATAGAAAAGCAAGATTTCATTCCAAGTTTCACGGCTTGAGAAAGGGGTACATTGAGAAGTAAAGAAATTGAGAAGTAAATTGCTGGACATATGAGTATGGAATACCCATGACATATCAAGGTAAATATACCAAAAAAAGCAACTAAACCTGATTCTACTTGCATTTAAATTAAGAAAAACATTTTGATAGCATATTAATCAACTCTGTGATTGTTCTTCACTTTCTAAAGTTTCTATATTACTGGTATAAAAGATTAGTTAAGATAGTTTTATCAAGTTTTCAGATAACAAAAATAAACATAAAATAAAAATAATATAAGTAGACATAACATAAAATATTATATTTTGTATATGATTGTCACGAATGTCAAGTAACTCCTTAACATTGTCTGTGAATTATCAAGTGCTCAATACATATGAAAAGTTTAATAGCATGATAATAATTTCAGGAGAAAAACTGTGACAGCACTGAAGATATGTAAAATAATAGAAATAACTATACATGCGATATTGTTTCAAAAAGCAAACTCAATAGCAGAATGGAGAAGTCGTGGAATCATATCAGTTTGTGAAAAAAAGTTCCAGAGATTCCAGTTGCCTAGTAAGAGTTAAGTCTTACTCTACGGTGCATATTATTGAAGCAGCTTATGGTGAGAGAGAACTATGCCCTGCACTAGATAGAAGATACATGAGAGACTCTTCAGACTTTAGTGTCATATACAGGAATGTATTCAGACAACAACCAACACAATGACAGACTCAGGAAGAAAAAATCTCATGTGAGAAAAGTTTGAAAGAATTATTATTTCGCTTAGAAAAAATTATAGAGAAATAAGAAAAACATGAGAAATAGTTATTAATCAGCTTTTTTAGAAAACAAATGCTGGTTGTGTAAAATTTTGAAGAAATATCTTTTGAAAGGAATCACTTACTGTAAGAATTAAATCCACAAAACCTCACCAAGAAGGAAGCTGTTAGCATGAGGTCAGTCCAGAAAGTATCCAGCCATGTAACATGAAAAACAGAGACATTTACTGGAGAAGATACAAGAAATATTGTACATAGGACAATGATTCCTCAGTCCCCTTCAAAGTAGGCACCTTGAGACCTCACATAGTCTTCCCAAATCATCATTAGCTGCCCTGTCATATTTTCCTGAATCTTATCGATGGTCTGAAATCTCTTCCCTTTCAAAGGTGATTTTAGTTTTGGGAAAAGCCAGAAGTTACAGGATATCAAATCTGGGCTGTAAGGGGACTGATTCACCTGGGTGATTTGATATCTCTCCAAAAATCTCTGCGTGAAACATGATGCATGAATAGGCACATTATCATGATGAAGCTGCCAATCACCAGTTGCCCATAGCTGCAGCCTTCTGAATCACCCAAGTAGTTCCTGCAGAGGAACATTCAAGCTTAATGCAGAACGGGATGGAGATTTGTTGCTCTACTCGCTCAGTCGTTTTGAATGTGATGGCCACACAGTACACATGTTTACTCTACAGTGTCTACTGCCCCCACTAGTACAGTGAAGTTGTCATTGTTCACATATGTGCAGATTCCAGTACACTCTCCTTGGCTGCCAGGTAACAAATATGTCACACAAATCATTCTTGTTATATTGACATTGGTGGACTTCTTCTGGACAGACCTAGTATAATATGTGAGTGAGGTTTACAAATCCTTTTTTGAAATATGACCAGAAACTGAAGAGCTTCTAAGACAGGTTTGTACAACCTGTGATCCATGGGCTGCATGTGGCTCAGGATGACTATGAATTCAGCCCAACACAAAATCATAAATTTTTAAAACATTATGATAATTTATTTTGTGATTGCATGTCACAATATATTTAATGTGTGGCCAAAGACCACTCTTCTTCTTCCAGTGTGGCCCAGAGACAACAAAAGTTTGGACATCCCTTAAGATTTTATTATCAACAAAATTTTTAAAATGACATCGGTGATGTACTAAAAGAATATATATCAAACTATAAGTCCAGAGTTGTAAGTACATCATTAACTGGGTATTTGTTTTACAGGCTAATTATAACATTGGGTATTTTTTTCATAATGAATTTTGAAAATTATATTTAGTTTAGGATACTTTATTTAAAAAAATCACATGTAGTCTCTCACAATTTCCTTAAAGCCTATTTGTGACATTAGAATGATTGTATACCTAAGAACATGGCATCAAAATAATAGCTATTAATTCATATTATTACTTGATGTTCTGGGATCAGAAGAGCTTGAGTTCTGTCTTGTTACTGAAGATCTGCATTTTACTTTTTAAGGACTTGTGATTTGAATCCTCAAAATAAATAAGAAAGATTTAAAAATATCCCTATAGCCTCTCTCTCGGATAGGATGAAGAATCTGAAGCACAGAAATATTGATATTTAAAGACACAAAAATTCTATCCTCTATCTGGTCTATTTTTATATAAAGAAGAGTTAAATCTCCAGACAATAAACAACAAAAATATTTCCTCAATCAATTAGAATTGTGATGAAATAATTTTAATAATAATGCCAAAAGTAACTGATTGTAACATTGGTTATTTCACGCAAGGTAAATTTTGGAAGTTTGGAAGACTTTTAATTTTCAAGTATATATTAGTCACTGAGCTAAGCTGCATGTATAAGCTAATTCAGGTACCATCAGAGCCATTCTTTGGGATAGGATAAAGAAACTGAAACAGAAATACTGAGTCACTAGGCCAAGTTCACACAGCAAGTAATGCCTCAGCCAAGATTTAACTTCAGTCAGTGTGGTTATAGAATATTTGTATTTAACATATTATTTAATTATTTTAAAAGGATAGTTTTGAAATTGTGAATGTCAAATTGTAAAGGATATAGTAAGTTAAATAAATTTAAAGGACAATAATATTGTTTCCACAAATAATGAAGAAAAATTGGAGCTAAAAATATGGCCTTATAATATGATAAAAACTACCTCATTTGTTTTTTAAAAGATTTTAGTAATGAGAATCTTGCCCCAAATACTCATTATTTCCTTGAAAAGATTTTAAAGGGAGGTTTGAAATAATTACAAAATGTAGGCGTTTCCCACCTCCTATAGCAAGATATTAAAAGAAACTTTATCTCATCTAAAGCTGGATGCATCTCACAAAAATTTAGCTATTTGGTAACATTATGTCATTGCCATTTTCCTTGACCTTCCACCAGATGGAAAGCATCAACTCTAGTTTATTTGCCTTGGAAATCCTAATGTTTGTTGTTTTGTTAGAGAGGAAGTAGCATATTGTTACATCTTCTCCAGCAGTTTCCTTATTATTAAATCAATGATTCAATTTTCCATAAAAAGGGTTCCATGAGCACATAACGATCTCATCAATAAAACAGGCCCAGCTCATCTGGTAAGCTTTCTTACACATCCAATGGCGCCAGATGCATTAATACTGGTACTGGGCCACAGTGTTTGGACCACACTATTCATAGCACATTCACTCACCCAGTTCTTTCCCTAAATAAATATCATTATTTTGTTAGCCTTAGCTCAATTAAAAAGGCCTCTTGTAATTTAATAATGATTTTTGTTCCAAAAGGAAGTTAAATATTCAAATCACATCCAAATCATGGAAACAGACCAGGGCTACCTAGAAGTAACAAGATTCTCATCATCTTGTCAGACTTGACAGTATGATTTCTCATAGAACAAAAAATCTGTATTGGTGCCTTGAGAAAAGTAAGGCACTTTACCTTTAGAGAAGCAAAAAAAAATTCTTAATGAAATTCATAAGCTCATGACTCAAGTAGATACTGTGTCCCTTAATACAGAGGTTCAACTATAACAAACCTGTGTGGGAATATATCCATGAACATGAGATTGTTTGCTTTTACTCTTGACCAAGGACAAAGGAGAGGCGGTTTATTGTACACAACACATAAAGACATGCACAAATCATGACCACACTTACCATGACTTAAAAGTCATATTAGAGTCTTCAGAGTTAAAAATAAAATATACATAGGAGAGATATGGGAGACCATTTGTTATTTGAGATATAGACATATATATGTGTGTGTGTCTACATATATACATATACATATCAATCACATATCCCCAGTTAAAATTATATAACTCTAAGTACTGAAGGATTATGCTACCAAAATGACCAAACACTGTTATATAAAATAAATGTACATTTGTTTATGAAGTCTTCTTTCACTCTTTGCATTGTATAACTTTAATAAAGTCAAAATTCTTTTTTCCCACATAATAAGAATATATTGTATTCATCCTTATAAAAACCTACCCTGAGTAGTTTTTACCCTGAAATTAAACTTCCTAACTGATCAAATTATGAGCAACTTTCTGAGTAGTTTCACCAATGTCAAACCAAGAACACAAATTATTATTACCATATATTTGGTGAGTGCTCATGTACTACGAATTTTGCTTAATATTTGATGTTACTATGGGGTTGGCCAAAAAATGTGCATGTTTCTTCCCATAAAATAAAAGACAGAATTTTTATTTTCCCCAATAACTTCATTGATTTGGATATTTTGAGTATGTCAGCAGTATCCTGCATGACATAGCATTGATTGTTGTCAATTAATGTCTCTATTTGATCTCTATCAACTTCAGGTGGTCTACCAGATCATGGTACTACATCCAGCAAGATATCAAGAAATCTCCAGCATAAAACTTTGCAAACCACTTTTGACACAATCAGTCACAGCACCTTCTCCATACACTGCAAAAATGTTTTTTTGTTTTTTGCTCTTCAGTTGCTTTTTTACATTTCTTAAAATAATAAAGCATAATATGCTGAAAATGGTGCTTATTTTCTTCCATAATCAATATTAAAAAGGCTATGTAAAAATTCACCAATTTTGATAATTTGTTAATACCACTTATATGACAGCTGCCACAACACAATCTAACAAAATGGTTTTGAACAAAGTTAAAGACAAATAAGAGCTTCCAGATCCATTTTATGGAAAAAACCAAATGACTTTTTGGTCAACCCAATATATTGTGTAGCTTTATCTTAAGAATATTATAGGGATATTATTGTGCTCATTTTACTGAGTTACCATAGTACTAAGTTACTGAAAAGCAAACAAAAAGCACACATTACATTTCTAGAAACTGGAAGATATATTTTTAAGATATAAAACATTAGAAAATAATTATTTTAATGATTTAATAATAATTATAGCTCTGAATGTTTGAAGATTAGTATGGACTGGAGTAATACATTTTAAATTTGTAAGAATGGAGAGGCTGAGCTGAATTTAGCATAATAGGTACAATTACAATGAAAAGGATAAAAGCAAATCCTTCCAAAGTAGGGGGTCATGTGTGATAAAACCCAGAGGCTATCATTTATGTGGTCTGTATCAAAACGTAGTTCCAAAAAGGATTAAGGGGATTATATTGAGAAATAGGAATTGAATAGATCAAAGACAATTCTAGAAAGTAGAGTGTTTGCAGTATAGACTTGATGTAAAAGACAACTGAGAATAGAGTTACATAACAAAAGTTTTACCATTTTACCTGTCTTGATCTATTCAAATAAAAAATCTGGGTTATATTCAATTATTTAAAGCCCCTTTTATGATATAACATAAATATGTCATTATAATTGATTATAATATCTGAGTACATATAGGTTACTTGTTAGAGAATATTTTTTCTAGAATACAAGGAGATTAGGAGTGGGGTGGAATTGGGATTGGACTACAGGTTCAGAGTTTCAGGGTGTGTAAAAAACATATCAGCAATAGAAGAAGGGGTTGAGGACATAGTGTGAACCAAGACAGGAAAGTATTGAAAGGGAAACAGACTAAAAACATTTCCAAATTTTCTGGATGATGCACAATGTAAATGCTCTAAGTTATGCTCAGAGAGGAACTATGGTGATAGGATTTGCATTGTTCTTCAAGACTTCAGAAGTTGAAGTACTATGCAGGGACTGGAACTCAAAGTTGGTAGCACCGATGAGGGACAAAGGAAGGACATCTGTGTTCAGAGAGCAGGTAGACTGTGTTTAAGATTTATATATTCTTATAAACAAAGAAAAACCCAGGCTTGTCAACTGAATATGAACAATAACTAAATGGACAAATATGTATAGACCAACTCAAAGTTAGTAAATAAATTTTCAACCTTTGATTACTGATTTGAATGCAAAGATATCATTGCTTAACATGGATGCTGACATAGATAAAAATTAATACTAAGATAAATACTAGTACATAAAGAATAACTTTTTGGAAACACTTATATAATTCAAAACATCTACCTTCATTGTATTTTTTTAAAATTGAGTTTAGCCCTAACCAGTGTGGCTCAGGTTGGGTGCTGTCCTGCAAAGTGAAAGTTCACTAGTTCAGTTCCCTGGCACAGGTTCTGTCCCCAGTCTGAGCACGTACCAGAGGTAACCAATTGATGTTTCTTTCTCACATTGATGTTTCTCTCCCTTTCTTTCTCTCTCCTTTCTCCTCTCTCTGAAAATGAAGTCTTTTAAAAAATCTTAAAAATATTTAAAAATTAAATTTGATGCAAATTTTCAGGGAAATACAAATAATATTCATTTGGTCCATTTTTGAACATCATCCAACTTTCCTGTAGATATTTCTTATGAAAGTAAAACACCATTCAAAATGCTTTTGTCTTTTTAATGTATTTTTTAAAATATCTGTTTGATCCAGATATTCCTGCTAAAAGCAAAGTGAATGTCTTAAATTATGTCTGCCAACCTCATGGCATTTTTCAAAGGTTTTTGCCTTTGGAGTACATCTTATACTCATTTGTTTGGTCTGGAAGAATAATCGAGTTTACTTTGATCCACAATATGTGTGACCAAATTTAAATGTATTGACTATCATTAGTCTTGAGAATATATAATATGATAAATTTTCCATGTAATTCTCTATAGGTATTATCAAACCATAAAATAGTTAATATATAAATTATCAGAGATTTTATACTTTTCCCTAATTTAGGGGAAAGTTCTGTTTATACATTTAGTAGTAACTTGTTTTAAGAAAATCTTCATTTTAAATTTTTTTTTCCATTCTTGATTATCTTCAATAAGCAAGGTATATTTGTAATAAATTGTTTTCAAAAACATTTATTTTCTTAGCTGTGCATGTGGTGGTAATGTATATTAAGCTCATTAAGTTGAATAATGTATATGAATTGATTTTCTTCTGAATTCATTTTGCTTCAATGAAACAAATACAATAAAGTCATTAGCTCTTGTCAATAAATGCATTGCATTTGATCATATATATCGTAGGTAGACATGTTCAATATTTTCACAGAACACTACGTAAGTAAAGATGATAAATGTTTTAGCTAATGAGTTGTCAGTTTTATAAAATAAAAAATATATAACAGCTTTATTGATGAAAGCAGTGATATCATTTATTGATCATTGATATTTACCAAACTTTAATCTTTAGCATGGTGAACTATTGTTTCAAGACCTCATTTTCATGAGTTTCTAATAATTTATATCATAAGAAGAATCAAAGGTATAGAAATAGATTCAGTATATGTCAATAACTACAAATTGATTGATTCACTAGTTTTTAGGGGAGAAAGAAATATCAGGAGAATAAGATGAAAATCGTCTTGTTTCATTCTTGTACATTTCTTTATCCTAATGGTGCTATACATTATTGGACTTTAATTCCAGGTTTTCTGTTTCTCAGCATAGAAAAGAAAATAATGTTTTTTTTCATCCTTCTTAATACCTGTAAATAACAAATTTAATTTACCTAGAATGATTAAAACAACTGTTATATAGTACTAGAACTGCAGTATAATAATCTCAGCTCTACCACATACTAACATAAGGCCTGACCTCTCTGAGTCAATTATGAGTCAATATTTTTTATTTATAAAATGGAAAAATTACCTAAATTATGGAGTGACTGTGACATTATTGTGAGTATATTAACCTTTAGCTTTTGTATTAGATTTCTATGCTGTATAAAACAATAATAGTGTTAGCTCCTTAAAAATATATGCTTTTATTATCACAGTTTTCATGGGCCCAGAGACTGGGAACAGCTTGTGTGGGTCCATTGCTCAAAGACTCAGAAGGTTGCAATAACAGCATTGGCTAGACCTGGGTTTTCATGTAAGGCTTGAGATTCTCTTCCAAACCGATGTGATTTTGAGCAGATTCCATTTCTTTGCAGCTATAGGACACATAGGTGCATGTTTCTTCAAAGCCAACTGGAGACTCTTTCTCCTCAGGAAGGAGCTACTGTCTCACTAATTAAGTCAAGCCCACCCAGGTAAATCTCCCTTTTGATTACCTCAAACTTAATCAATTTGTAATCTCAATTACCTCTGCATAATCCCTTTACCTTATAACAAAATTTAATCACAGGCATAAGTCATATTCACAGGTCCCACACACACTCAAAGCAAGGGGATAATACAGGGTATGTGACATCAGGATATGGGGACCACCGAGTTTTCTTAGAATTCTGCTTGCCACAGTTATCTGCCCACCACAAGATGTTTTGATACTTTCCTTTCTGTATTTCTGGTAAGAATTCACTTCTTTATGTCTTTGGAGTTATCTGGTAATTATTTTATTTTCATTGATTAATGAAATGGGAACAGTGATATTCATAATGTGTGGAGAAGCTTTAATAGTAATGAGAGCATGGTTGTAATGAAGTACCTGTCAGCCTTTGTCCCCAAGTGCCTATATTAGGCAGATGCCCTGTTGACTCAAGAGCGACAGGTAATGTAACTAAGTAAAAGTTATCAGGCCACTGCAATTTGTGGATTCTTTGTTATTGAAACATAACCATTCTATCAGACTTTTAAGGCCTCATTGGTATCTGGCACACAATAAGCGGTCAGTACATACAAATTTTGTTACGTGTGGTTCATATATAGGTACACTCAACCCACATTCAGAGATGGGTATTCCAAGTTATCATCCATTTCCTTTTTAAATTATATTATATTGACTGTGCTATTACAGTTGTCCCAATTTTTCTCCCTCTGTCCCCCTCCACCCAACACCACCCACTCCCTCAGGCAATCTTCATACTTTTTGTCATGTCCATGGGTCATCTGTATAAGGTGTTTGACTACTCAATTACCTATACTAGTTTACACGGCTATTCCCACGGCTATTCTATAATTACATATTTGTACTTCTTAATCACTTCGCCTCTTCACCCATTCTCCTACAGCCCACTCCTATCTCATAATCATCAAATAGCTCTCTATATCTATGATTCTATCTTTGTTCTTCTTTGTTCAGTTTGTTTTTGAGATTCAATTGTTCATGTCTGTTGCCATTATATTTTCATAGATTTGATCTTCTTGTTTTTTTTAATAAGTCCCTTTAACATGCCATATAATAATGGTTTGGTGATGATGAACTCCTTTAGTTTTTTCTTATCTGGGAAGCTCTTTATCTTCTCTTTAGTGTTAAATGATGTCTCTGCTGAGTAGAGCAATCTTGGCTGTAGGTCCCTGCTTTTCATGACTTTGGATATTTCTTGCTGATCCCTTCTAGCCTGCAAAGTTTCTTTTGAGAAATCAGCTGACAGTCTTCTGGGAATTCCCCTAGGTAACTAACTGCCTTTATCTTGCTGCTTTTATGATTCTCTCTTTATTTTTAACCTGTAGCATGTTAATTATTATGTGTCTTGAGGTGGATCTTTGCATCCACCTTGTTTGGGACTCTCTTTGCTTCCAGAACTTGCACGTCTATTTCCTTCATCAAACTAGAGATGTTTACTTTCATATTTTTTCAAATAGATTCCCAATTTCTTACTCTTTCTCTTCTCCTTCTGGCACCTCTATGATGTGAATGTTGGAATGTTTGAAGTTGTCCCAGAGGCTGTTTACACTATAGTCATTTAAAAATGCATTCTTGCTGTTCTGATTGATTATTTTTTGCTTTCTTATGTTCCAAATCATTGCTTTGATTCTTGGCTTCATCCACTCTACTGTTGTTCCCCTGTAAGTTGTTATTTATTTCAATTTAGTGTGTCCTTCATTTCTGACTGCATCTTTTCATGCTGTTGAGATTCTCACTAATTTCCTTGAGCATCCTTATAACTAGTGTTTTGAACTCTGCATCCGATAGATTGCTTATCTCCCTTTCATTCAGTCCTTTTTCTGGAGTTTTGATATGTTCTTTTACTTGGACCATGTTTCTTTGTCTCTTCATTTTGGCAGTCTCCCTGTGTTTGTTTCTATGTATTAGGTAGAGCTGCTGTGAGTCCCTATTTTAGCAGTGTGGTCTAATGTAGTAGGTGTCCTGTAGGGTCCAGTGGCACAGCCTTCCCTATCGCCCAAGCTAGGTACTCATGGTGCATCTTTCATATGAGCTGAGTATACCCTCCTCTTGTAGTCGAGCCTTGATTGCTGTTGGCAGGTCAATGGGAGGAATTTACCCAGACCAGTCACCTACAAAAACTGGCTGTGATCACTGACCACAAACCTCCTCCCTCCATGGAGGATCAGCTGTGTGGGGGCAGGGTGGTGGTGCTCCAACATGGTTTATAGCTGTCCACTGGGTGTACAGCATCTGGCACTTCCAAGGTGGTACAGGCCAAGGTCAGCTCCAACTTGTGCTTTTCCTGGGACCATCCTGACTAACCTGTAAAACCATGTGAGATGTCTACCACTTCAGTTCCCAATTTTATCCTAATCAGAAGTTTTTTTATTTTATAGAGCAATGAATTGTATCTGAGGACATAGAGAGCATTTCTTGGATTCTGTGAAACATAATGGTACCTATTTCAAAAACTCAGTGGACTGTACTTGGGCCCTCTTTCTTTTATTTTTCCCTCTTCAAGCCATATGCAAGAAAACATACTTGATTACTTCATTAGACACAGGTTGAGGGGGCACAATCAACATCTGTTGCTTATTACTTCTTGACACTTCTCTCTCTGGATTTATCTCAGGGCATTCCCATTTTGGGCGGGCTCCAAAGGTGCCTGCTCCTGCGCTGCTGCCAGTTTCTCTACGTACCTTTGTCTCACATTCGCACATCTTTGAGAGTTTCTTCTTGAGTGAGAGATCATGACTTATTCTGAGGTAAAGCTTTAACATTGACTGAAAATATTTCAGAAAGAAAAATTCAAACTAGAGGACTGGTTTTACTTCTACATTTCATAAAAGCCACGTTCAGTGTCTGAGTTTCTTGTGGAAGAGAATTAAACATTTTTCTACTAGTGCACATTAGTTTTCCCATCTCACTCAGTTATAATATCAAAGAAGCTATAAAGTTTCTGACACATTGTAGCAAGAAAAGCTTGGGACATAGTGGCAGTCTGATCTGAACTTTATTTTCTGAATGATGTGCCTTCTGGACTCCAATGTTTTATCCTAAAGAACTCACTATCTTATCATTTTTTTTGTTTAGATAACATCATTTAAACTCTGTATATCTTCCAGGATCAACTTTAAAAACAAAAGTTTCTTTCCCTCTGCCTGAACAATCCCTTAATTTTCTTAGCCTTCATATCATATAATAATAATCTCCCCATGGGTTTTCAAAAGAACTTTCTTTTTGATGACACTTTTTTGACTAGGTTTTTCGAAGAGCTCGCTTCCAAAGTCCCACCCAACCATTACAGGAGAAACAGCACAGTTCTTTGCTCTGGAGAGAAGTAAAACTAAGAATCATCCATATCCTCCCAGTCAGTGCTCCACTCAGATGCTCACCCTCATTCAGAATTTGTCTCTTTCTCTACTCTTTGTTCTAGGTCCGCAGAAGGAAAAGATTTCCTGTGAATGCATTAATGAGTGCATTAATCACTTCTATAATTTTCTGGAGGTAAGCAGAGGCCTTCTGTGGAGTGAATTTCACTTCTGCTCTCAAACTATCTTTCTAAAGAATTACTAAAACTAGACAGATGTGTTTGATCCAGAATTGTAACAGAACTGCCTGTATCTGCAGACAGACTCCTCCTATCACATTTCCCACATTGATGCACCTGTAACAAATGCATCCATCTGTTTATACTTCAAGAGGTGAAGTCCACATATCCTGAAGAGTCTATTAGATTAATTAGGTATTCTTCACTACCTGGGTAGATGAAGGACATGTGTGGACAGCCAGTCTTTCTGCCTGCAAGCTAGTTAGAGATCTCTATGTACATTTAAAACCAGACAGCTTGACTCTTTTGCATAATGTAGAGAAATGATAGTAGATTTCATAGTTATCCTTTACATCTGCTCATTTTCTCTGCAGTCCATGTAACTTAACTGACTCTCCTTCAAACATATCTTGGCCATTATTGGCCCTTTGCCCTTCTGTGTGAATTGTAGAGTCAGCATATCAAGTTTTTGCCTACTGGGTAACTGTCATTGCTAGATATGACAGCCAGCCTGATCAACATGAGCCAAAATATTTTCCTGATGACAGTGTTTCTGTGGAGTTGAAACATTTTATCCAAATGATTGAATCCCATAGCCACTTTATTTTTTGTGACAGTTTGGGCCGCCAGCTCAGCACTAGTCCTTGGTACCCAGCACACCATATCAGAGTCACAGTGACCTCCAATATTTTTTCAGTTAATCAACTTCTTTTTTAAATAAACTTCTTCATGGTAGACTTTGTGGTTGAGAATCACTTCTGTTGCCAACTTGCTCCTATAAAAACCTCAAGAAATGAATCAAATATCTTTGAAGACTTGCTGGGTATTGGGCTAGCAGATGTGATGGCTACTTAAATTTTTTTCTTGGAAAAATAACTACTTTTACCCTTGGACTAAACATCTCAGCAATCCTTTTAGAAGAGAAGGGCTAGCTAACTATATAGCCAGCCCACTCACTCAAGTCCACTCTTCTCAAACTTAGGAAGAAATCGTACATACCCATGAATGGACCAATTAAACTATTTTTCAAAAACCCAGAGCACTGCAAAAGTAGAGTATGTCCATTTATGGCCAGCAACTCTCTTAATAAAGCAGTTATGGAAACATAAGCATAGTACCATCAAATTGCACATATATCATTTAGAAAAGAATAGCAGAGAGAGAGCTTCCCAGATAAGAAAAAAACTAAAGGAGTTCACCATCAACAAATCATTATTATGGGAAATGTTAAAGGGATTTATTTAATAAGAAGATCAAAACTATGATGAATAAAGTGGCAATTACTATCAACAATTGAATCTAAACAACACACTAAGCAAACAAGAAGAACAGAGACAGAATCATGGATATGGAGAAAGTGTTTTGATGGTTGCCAGATGGGAGGAGGGTTGGGGGAAATGATAAAAAGGTGAGCGGATTAAGAACAAATCAGTAGTTACAGAATAACCATGGAGATATAAAGTACAGTATACAAAATGGAGTAGCCAAAGAATTTATATGCATGAACAGTGGACATGAATAAATGTGTGGGGATTGCCTGAGGGAGTTGAAATTGCTGGGTGTTGCGGGGGAAAAATGGGCAAAACTTGGGACAAAGGTAATAGCATAATCAATAAAATATAATTTTTAAAAATTACAGATATAAGGAGGGGTGTGCTGGGAAAACCTTAGACAAAAAAAAATGAAATAGAGTAACCAGAATCTCTTGTTTTCCTACCCGACAGCCTCTACTGGGTATAAATGGATGACATACACAGTGGTCAATATTTGAGGAGAAAAGAAGACTGTTTCAGTACTTCCTTACCCAGTTATAGGAGCAGGGAAAATATCTGGGATTATGTAAAAGAGGGACTTCCTTGGCTTGGGAAGTGAATTGTTGGATGATGTTCTGAAACTCATGGACTATCAAATTCCTCTGCAACTGAGCTCCCACAGATGTTATAAGTCAGGTATCTGTCAAGTTACCAAAGGGGTAAAGAAATGAACTACCATTGCCTTTCAGATATGTCTTTATTGAGCGATGTTTAAAAATTTAGGTGTGAAAGTATTCTTCACTGTTACCTGTGTTTTCTTTTACTTCTCTCATGTTTATTTCCACTATCTTGTATTTCTTTTGTGTGTACAGTGTAAAACAGAAATCAATGTGTGTATACATATATATTACATATATAAATAAATAATAAAGCAATGACAAATAGGATATTGGCAAAATAAATTATATCAGTTATATTTAGTATAATACATATTTGCATGCACACATACATATGGATGTCTAATACAGAACAGTTTATTGAAAAAGCTAACTTTCCTGAGTACACTGCCAATGCAGTGGTACATTTGTAAAATAACTACATGTGTTGTTGCTTGACTGTCTCTTCCTCAATTTATTTGGCTATTCATTTGTCAGTTATCTTATTCATTGTTGCTTTGTGATAACTCCTAATATGGCTGGAAGAAATTTGTCAAGTGTCTCAGATTTCTGCATGTTTTACAAGCAGAGGAACTGATTTCTATTATTCTGGTTTAACTTTTCAAGGGTGTTTGTAAGGCAAACAGTCTTAGAAGATAAGAGACGCTGTCTTACTATAGAGCAAAGGAAAACTTGACTTATAGCCTTGACAGACAGAGATTGTATCTTCCAACTCCAGAGCAAAAAGCAAGAATGCTCACTGTCTGTTATAAAAGATTCAGGTTCTGTAAGTTCAAGATTTCTTTCCGTTAACACAATCTGCATGTGCTGGTGTCCTCCCCTCTTCATATCGCCATGTAGAAATTGGAGCTTAGGGAACTGACACAAATACTCTGATTCTCTGGATCTTCCATTGCTGTGAATAACAATATCCTGACCCACGACTCGATGCTTGTGTGATTTTCTTATGAGTGATGTTGGCCTAAACTATTAGTTTCCTCACTTCATTATACTGTATAACTCTGGTCCAAAGGTGAAGTTTTATACTGTAAAACCATACTGATTTCCAGTGAAGTGCACAGAAGTAAACAATGAATCACCCAAACAAATAAGAAAGTGAGATATCACTAAGTCTGCCAAGAGTTGCATATTTTGAGCATGTGATTATTTGCAATATCCAAGAAATATAATTTTTGTTTTTGTTGCTATTGTTTTTTATTTTTCCCTTTATTTTTATGTTAACAATAATACAGATGCCTTTATCTTCCCCCTCTTTGCCTGCCTTCATCTATACCTTAGACCCCCTTCCCTCTGGCCATCACCACACTGTTGTCTGTGTCCAAGGGTCATGCATACATGTTCTTTGAATAATCCTGTAACCTCTCCTCTTCCACCTTTCTGACATTTCTTAGTTTGTTCCATGTATCCATGCCTTTGTTTCTATTTTACTTGTCAGTTTATTTTTACAGTGATACTTTAAGTAAGTTGAAGCCAGTCTAACAGATCTCCTATATCCTGTTCAATGATACTTTTTAAAAAATTAATACAATGGTTATCACAACATTCATTTTTAAAGACTTTATTAATTTTTTTAGAGAAGGGAAGGGAGGGAGAAAGAGACAGAAACATGAATGTGTGGTTGCTTTTCAAATGTCCCCCACTGGGAACCTGGCTTGCAACCCAGGCATGTGCCCTGACTGGGAATTGAACTGGTGACCTTTTGGTTTGCAGGCCGGCACTCAGTCCACTGAGCCACAGCAGCCTGGGCAATACTTTTAAAAATAATATCTATGCCCTGGCTGGTGTGGCTCAGTGGAATGAGAGCCATACTATGAACCAAAGGGTTGCCAATTCCATTCCTGGTCTAGGGCAATGCTTGGGTTGCAGGCCAGGATCCTGGTGGGGGGTGTGCAAGAGGCAACCACACAATAATATGTGTCTCCCTCCCTTTCTCCTTCCCTTATCCTCTCTAAAATACATAAATAAATAAAATCTTAAAAAGATAATATCTAAGCATTTCATTTTCAGAAACCAAGAAGGAACTTTGGTATAGATTATCTGGAATTATGAGAGATTAGATATAAGAGATTTAGACTTGTTAAATTTACTTTATGTTAATGCTATGTGGTTCTTTTTTATTAATATTATTTTATCTTCTTTTTCTGTAGTTGGAGAATGTCCTTATCCATCTTGTCTAGATTAAAAATAATTCCCACAGGTTCTAAAAGCAAAGAATGTCATGATTTAGTATTAAGTTTAAAAGACAAAGTGTTTCAAAGTAATTAATTAAAGTTGGCCCTATGTTAGAGAAAAATAAGCTGCTGCAAAATTTGAAGAATTAAAGCAGTTAGTGCTGGGCCTACTTCATATTGATTTAATTTTTGGAAGACGAGGGTTAGTATTCACCACCTCAAGTAAACTGCTCCCACACACCACTAAACCAAAATGTCCTTGCATTTTGTTTCATACTGGATCTTGACATCCTTTTTGAATTTGTTTTACATACTTGGGGAACATGAATACAACTTCATGCTTTCATCCTTTTATAAGAAGACATTCATTATGTGCATTAACTGACAGCTGTGAAATTATCTGCCACTTGTCTTAAATAAAAGCAAGAAAATTCAAAATAGATGTGCATTCTCTACTTAGGCAAATTTCACAGAATCTTCTTTAATTCAAATTTCTCTAGACACTTCTTTTAAAATGCGCTCTAAATACAGTGAATATGTTCAGTCATTACTACGTATTGAGTGTCTGATGGTTGTGAAAGCTCAGAAGGCAGTCTACATTTTTCTCACTTGTTTTCAGTGTAACTAGGTTTGGCAGCGCTATATGAGTTTTGCATCTTAAAAATTCTTCATCTCTATTGCCTTTCATTGTATATTAATGTTCTTTAAAATCCTTTAATATTCATTTAGCCATTTATGTCAAACTTGTCCAAAAAGAAATCACTAGTGAGCACAGCATTTGCAGCCATTGAAGTGCCATTTTTAATAGATCTTTTTTAGGCGATAAATATGAAAAAAATAGCTAGTGGAAAATTATATTTCCCTTGGGGAAGACAATCTGGAAAAAATAGACATGTTCGTTTCTAGACATAGTTCTTTATTCTGCTTTTCAGAAAGATGAGATATGATTAAATCAGAACACACGGACACAGAATTTTAAAAAAGCAAAAGTGTTCAGAATGAGTAAAAGTGGAAAGCCATATGATGGAAATTTAACTGTGGAGACTCCCACCCTCTTTTCACTATTATTTAGGTTTTTATAGCAGTAAATTACAGTGAACAAAGTAACATCTGCTCTGTGGAATAAAAGAATTTTCAACCCTTAGTTTCAAATTGCTCGGGCGAAAACATCATTTGGAACAGGCTCCCATACTTTCCTAAAGTAGTGCTCACTTTTATATCTAAGATATAAATATTAGACAGGTAGATGTTTAAATAGATGCACAATACATCAATCCTTCAGTAATTAAGTCAGCATACATATTTCCTTTGAAATTATTGCTTTGTAATTTATTTTGATTGTTAGGTTTATATTTACTTACATAGAAATGTAGGTAGGGAGCAAATCATACTATTTACATTTATGCTCCCAAGATTTTCTATGGAAGGTGTAGGTCTGCCCTGGATAATCTGTTTGCTAAAATAGTACCTTAAGTCACTATAGCATACGGCACCTTTTCAGGAGTGTGTGTTTGTGTGTGCTAAGTATCAGGGGATATGTTTTTCTTATTATTATTAGTGTCACCATTATTAATGGTGGAAAGACATGGACCAAATCCCCGAGACAAATATAAAAGTGTAACTACAGTAAATGCAATACAGAAGGTGTATATTCAGTGAGATAATATATTATTAGGGGATATAACACTCTTGGAGAAATCATGGATTGCTTTCAAATGGAAGAATCAATTTAAATGACATCTGAAAGATGATTATATGTTAATTAATAAAGTCTTTGCACTTCCAGTAAAAACTCTATTGGCATTATTCATCAGGTTTGACAAGCTGCTTCTATATTTTATTTAGAAAAAAAGTACAAGAAGAGTCATGTTAATTTTGGGGAAAAAACAGTAGTAAAACTTGTCTTATATTATATTAAGGTAAATAATGAAAAAATATGGTATTAGCCAGTGAAGAGATAATTAGAACAATGGAACTAAATAAAGAGAATGCCAAAGGGAACTCCTGTTTATAAGGAACTGAAGTCTGATACAGGGGCATTACAGATCAGTGTAAAGAGATGGACTATATATCAAATGCTTCAAATACAGGGACTTTGCACATCAGTGTGAATAGATGGACCATATATCAAAAGCACATTGAATATGTTTATAGGACAATGATCCATACCTGATGTCATATATTAAAAACCTTAATTTTAACCAATAACTTTAAATTTAGAGACAAAATATAACAGACTATCTTTATAAAACTGAAGATTTCTTAAAAATATGTATAAACAAAAACTTTAGAAAAATATTGATATATGTAATTGAATTTTAATTTTAAACCATTATATTCATAGAAATAATAAGAAAGCTAAAATATAATCTCAGGTTCAGAAATATTTATAAAAGTATCTCTCTATAATATATTTAAAAAAACTGAAACTTAATGAGAAGAAAGTCAGCCCAATAGACTAATAAACAAAATATTTGATTAGACAATTTATAGAAGAGAATTATATATATACATATATATGAGTTCAAAATTTATATTACCAAAAGAATACAATTAAAATCTAGTAAAACAAAATTTTACACTGAGTGATAACAAAGATATAGAGAAATGACATTTTTTATTCTGCTAAAGAAATATAAGTTGGCACAACTATTTTAGACAGCAATATGATAATTTCTAGAAAAACTGAATATGAGCATACAATGCATGTTATGCAAACATACATATATGCACAAAGAAAATATGACATTGTTCATATCGACATTTTTTTTATCACTCAAGAATAAGAAGGATGATAGAAGGATGGAAGGAAGGGAGAAAAGAAGGGATAGAAAGGGTTAAAAAAACTAAATGTAAACTTTAGCTAAATAGTAAACAAATCATGTTTTATTTATACATGAAATAGACAGCAACAAAAATGGATAAACTAGTTTTCTCTATATAAACATGGATGGCTTTCACAAATAAAGAAAGTTGCCCAAGATTACTTGCCATGATAGTCAATGATATATATACCATGATCCTATTTACATAAAGTTTTAAAACATGTAAGACAATGTTTAAGAATAAACATCATTTATTGTTTATGAATAATACACATATAGCATAATATACTATTTAAATATATGTGATTAATAAAACTTCAAATCAGAACATTGGTTATCTAGAGCTGAGAGTGGGGATGGAACTAGATATGATTTAGTGCACAGGGATTCAACTCTATTGACATTTAATTTCTGAAGCTGAGTGATTTAAGAATGATTGTTTTCAAGTCTAAAGAGAAATTGTGAAGGGCATTAAGTAGAAAAGTGATGTGATCATATATTTATTGTAAGACAATATATTCCTAATTTCATTGTTTAATACTGTTTCCTTTTGGCTTATATTAAGGATATAATCTAAATTTAGTAATGTATATTAGATAAAACTATAATTTCAATTTGTGCTGTATTATGCAAAAGCAGAACACCTAAAGAAATATAAAGTGTTTTTGCGAATTCACTTGGAATTTTCAGCACATGCTTTTCCTGGAACTGAACTTTCTAGAGGGCAACAGATTATTTACAGAAGGCGATATATGTCCCTGGCAAAAATTATTTACAAATATTAGTGTACTACAGGCTTCCAGTCAAGCTGGCAAAGCAGGTAAACAGTACTCATTTCCTCCCACAACTTATTAAAATTAAAACTGCATCAAGTATAACCATAAATGAGAACCACCTGAAATCTAGCAGAATGGAAGTACTGTAACTATGGATATATACAAAAGAAGCCACCTCAAAACTGGTAGGAGAGGTGGAGATGTGAAATGGTCTTATGTTAAACCGATGTGTGGCGGTTAGAAATTGGGAAAGAGATCTCAGCCATGGAATTACCCTTAAGGAGCCAGGAGTCCCAGCCCCAGACCAGGCTCCCAGGCCCAAGGTTCAATACCAGAAAGAGAAGTCCCCATATCTTGTCACTTAAAAACCAAAGGAATTGTGTCTGAGAGTTCGAGAGCCTCTGGAGTCCCAGGCATTCTTCTTAAAGGGCCTGCACAAGGTTTGACTCACTGACAGACTCATTTGTTATTAACCCCTTATCAGATGTATTGGGATTACATCCTTCCTTATTGTGGGTTGTCTTTTACTTTGTTGATGGTCTGCCACACAAAAGTAAATTTGAAATGGATTAAAGTCTCCAATATTAGACCCGAAACCATAAAAATCTTAGAAGAAAATATAGTAAAATTTTGAACATTGCTCAAAACAAATTTTATCTGATATATATATCTGCAGGCAAGGGGAACAAAAGAAAAAAAACAAACAAAGCAATACACCAAACTGAAAAGGTTTTTACACAGCAAAGAAGACCATCAGTATTATTTTGTATTTGTTTGAGGTATACAGCGTAGTAATTAGACAATCATGTACTTTCCAAAGTGCCCCTGTACATAATTAGTACAATATTATTAACTCTATTCCATACACTGTACTTTACATCCCTATGACTATTTTGTGACTAGCAATTTGTATTTCTTAATTCCTTCATCTTTTTCACCCAGTCCTCAAACCTCCCTCCAGTTCCATCCATGATGTCCAAATGGTAAGGTTTCATTCTTTTTTATGACCAAGTAATAAATATGTCATTGTGTATGTGTACCACAGCTTTTTTTTATCACTCATCTATTGATTGGTACTTAGGTTGCCTCCATATCTTCACTATTGTAAATAAATGGTGCAATGTGTTTGAATTAATGCTGTGAGTTTCTTTGGTTATATACCCAGAAGTGGAATTGTTGGATCATAAGGCAGTACCATTTTTAATTTATTCAGGAACCTCCAAATCGTTTCCTATAGTGACTGCAACAGTTTGCATTCCCACCAACAGTCTGCATTCCCACCGACAGTGCATACAACAGTTCCCTTTTTCACACCTTTGCCAACATTTGTTTGGAGGGGAATAAAGGTGAGGGGAATGGTACAACTGTAATAGCATAATCAATATAATATTTAAAAAAGAAAAAAACTTGTTGCTTGTTAAGTTATGGTTATAGCCATTTTTTAAAGCATGAAGAGACTTTTTAAATTTTTTTTTTATTTTTATAGAGAAGGGAAGGAAAGGAGAGAGGAAGAGAAACATCAATTTGTGGTTGTGTCTCTCACATCCCCTACTGGAGACCAGGCCCACAACCTGGGCATGTGCCCTGACTGGGAATCAAACCAGCAACCCTTTGGTTTGCCAGCCTGCGCTCAATCCACTGAGCTACACCAGCCAGGGCATGGTTATAGCCATTTTGACAAATGTGAGGTGATATCTCACTGTGGTTTTTATATGTGTTTCTCTTATGATTAGTGACATTGAGCATCTTTTCATATGTATATTGGCCATTGTATATTCTCTTTGGAGAAGTGTCTATCCAAGTCTTCTAAATTCTTTGTTATTTTGGTGTTGATTTGTAACAGTTTTTTACAAATTTTGGATATTAACTTTTTTCAGATGTATCATTGGCAAATATATTCACCCATTCAATAGGTTGTCTTGAAAATGGTTTAGTTTATAAACTTATCTTTATCTTAATTAAAATGTGTTTATATTTTTCCTACTGTCAATTACTTATACATATACACAATATCACAGTATAATTAGGAAATATAGCAAGTACACTTTAAAAATATAATGTTGCAGAAATCAAACTACAGCTTTTCATTATATACTACTTACTTTTCCGCCCTTTATCTGGTGCATTGTATGTATTTTATTACTCGATTTTATTACAAAATAAATATTTGTTCTCTAAGGTTTTCATGGAATTAAAGCTATTACACGTTTTTTTATTTTACCAGTCCACACCAGGCAAACCAAAATCATTTACAGTATCATGACTGATTATTATTTCTACCCATTTAAATACATGCATTAAGAGAATATACATAGTCTTCTTTATAGTAAGTGATATTCTTTTATTATAAAATTACCACCTTTCCTACAAATGCTTAATTTTTTACTGTATGTGAATCTTTAATTAGGTCCAAAATACTTCCTTCATCTTTATTTAGTAACTAATTACCAGTTAAGATCATTTTAGCACCAAGAATGTTGGTTTTGTGCAGTATTGAATTCAATTGTGTGCTAGCCCCTTCAGTATGTCTGATTTACTTTGAGTCTTTTCACTAATAAAATATTTCAAGTGTCAAACACCAATAAATGAATATCTCATTCTTTCATAAATGTTCAGACTCCCCATTATTGGAAAAAATAATTATCCCACCAAATTCCCTGTGGTTCTCTCACTGTTGATTGGCAAAATCTTGCTCTCCTAAACAAGTCTCTGCTTTTCACTGATCCTCATTAAACCTGGGCCAGAAACTAAGCAAACCTATAAATATAGGAAATAATAGCTCTCGCACAGGCAGCATTTTCAAAGATATATTAATGGAAAGGGAAGAAGGAAAGGTCCCCAAATGTTATATATATCTATATCCAAGTGTTTATTCTAGGGGAACTCTACAAAAATGGAATTATCTTCTGAAGGCTGGGCCTCTTGTTGTACAGGCTTCCCTTGCTGGGTGAGTGTTTTAGAAACCCATCTGTATCAATGTACCAGCTGGCATTTTTATGAGAGACTGTGTTCAGCTTCAGTGAATTTTTTTGAAGACTCTTTCAATGCATTCGCCCATTTAATGATGGGTGATTTATGAGTGCTCCTGCCCACACTGCACTGAGTGTTCAGCAGTTTTTGACCAAAAACGGCCCTACCCTCTGTATTCACCCGATTTTGCCCCAGTGACTTTTTTTGTTGCCTCAGATGAAAAAAGTCTTCAAAGGGAAACATTTTGCCAATGTGGAAGAAGTAAAACAAAAAACAGCAGAAGCACAAAACACCATAGAAACTGATGAGTGAAAAACTGTTTTGAGCAGTAGAAAAAAATGATAGGTGTATTGCATCAAATGGAGAACACATTGACAGTGACTGCACTTTAATCATATAAGAATAAATACACAATTTTTTTATAAATAAATTTTAGTTTTGTTGGGTTCCTTTCATATCTATCTAATCTACCATCTTATTTATCTATCATTGAGCTGAAATAATATTAGTTTCTGTAAGGACCACAAATTCCAATTTTTTACTTTTACATTTGATTTATATTAAACTGCTTGGATGAATTATGACTTTCAACAGACAATGATTTCATAAAGTTATTCAAAGGGTGATAGATACCAATACTACACAATCATTTTCCTCTGTGAGCATTTTAAAAATGACCATTCTCCTTTAGAAAACAGTAAATGATTGAAAAATTAAACAAAATTTTACTCTTCAATTTTAATAAGTCCTTACAGAGAAATTTGTTTTTTCTCTCAGACCAACACTTTCCTTGTATTACTTCTAAGAAATGTCATTGTAGCCTTTGGACAACGTCCCAACTCTTTATGCCTTTGTATAATCACAGACTACAAAAATAGTGGCTTCTATTGATGCTTCTTCACATTTCCTAGCATTGTAACAAGAACTTTGGTCACCTTGTTCTATTATATAATAACTTAGAGTGATTTATGAGTTTTTAAAAAAGTAGTATTAAGTAAAAATAAAGATTAAATATAAAATAAACATTTTAAATTTAAAAGTGAGAAAATCCTATACAAAAATAAATTCAATTTAAAATTTGACTACAATTTTTTATCAGGTTAATCTAAGAGAGATAAAAAAAGTATAAGATTCATAGATTGGGTAACAATAAAGATTTCTTAATTCATCATCAGAAGTAGAAATTTTGGAACTTTAGAAAAAATCTCTTTGGTCATTATGAAGAGATCAGAAATTCACTAATAGATTTCTTGCCAACATTTCTACCAAAAAATAATATAGTATTTTTCTCATAGAATTTTTCAATGAAAAACACTCTGGAAAAGGGAAATCTCTGTATATTCTCTTACCCTCCACATACCAGGGACCAAATATCCTTTCTCTTCCTTCTTTCTACACCTAGAAAATACTCTGAGATTTCTCAAGAAAAACAACCTATCTTTCTGTCAAGTCCCTCTTTCTCAGAGCCAAGCCTTCTTCAGGGTATCTAACTTCATGCTATGTCTGGGTGTGGCTTCTCTGGACCCAGTGACTTATAAACACTCAAAAGATAATTGTCACCCTAGCTAGTGTGGTTCACTTGGTTGGAGCCCATGTTGTACACCAAAAGACTGGGGTTTTGATTCCAGGCAAGAGCACATACCTAGGCTGTGGGTTCAATTCTTGCTTGGGTTTTGGGTGCATATGGGAGGCAACTAATCAATTTATCTCTCTCTTTCTCTCTCTCTCTCACCCCCTTGCTCTATATGTAAAATCAATAAACATTTTATTTTTTTAAAAGATAATTTATGTCTGCACCCACCTTACATATGCACACACACACCCCATATAAAATGATGGACGTGAAAATGAATGTTCCTTAATCAAATAAGAACAAAAAGAGATGAAAAGCCTATGTAAGGATTGCTTGGATGAAAACATCATTTGGAACAGGCTCATATACTTTCCCAAAGTAGTGCTCACTTTTATATCTAAGATATAGATATTAGACAGGTAGGTAGATGTTTAAATTGATGCACAATACATCAATCCCTCAGTAATTAAGTCAGCATACATATTTCATTTGAAATTATTGCTTTGTAATTTATTTTGATTGTTAGGTTTTATTGTTGGAGATAAGAATCTCCAAAAAGGAAATCCTAGAATTTTTTTTTGGCTCAAGTCAAAGCCACAAAGATAAGTTAGTACATTTAAGATATATCTATTTTTAAAATATTTCCTTTCATTTGTCTGTACCCCAAAATAATTATTTGTGAAATATTTTCATGCTTTTATTCCTGCAATCAGAAACAGTTTTTTAAAAATATTTTGTCTATTTATTTTTAGAGAGAAGGGAAGGAAGGGAGAAAGAGAGGGAGAGAAACATCAAAGTGTGGTTGCCTCTTGTGTGCCCCACACTGGGGACCTGGCCTGCAACCCAGGCATGTGCCCTGACTGGGAATCAAACTGGTGACCCTTTGGTTTGCAGGCTGGTGTTCAAACCACTGAGCTACATGAGCCAGGGCAGAGATGTTTTAAAATAATAAGGCAACATACTTTTTCTGTATTTTGAAGAAAATGAAATCATGTTTATCAATCTATCAATTAATTTTCTACATATTTATTCATTTTCATTATTTATTATGTGGCAATGTGTGTACTTTTTTCTTAACATGTCGTCATTGACTTTCTTCCAAATCAATGCAAATAGATTTAATTCATTTTTTTCTTTTTTTAATTCATTTTTTCAACAGCTACAAAGTATTATGTATGTGTCCTATGTATTTTCAGGATTTATATAATCTTTTCTTATTTATAGATTTTCAGAAATGTATTTCCCAATTATTTCCCCACAACTATGCTATAAACACAAACACAGACACAGACACACATTGTATTTTCATTTCTGTGGAATAGGATCTCAAAAATGGCTTGTTGAATCAAATGTTAATTATTTTATTTTACAAAGTACAGCAATTCACACTTGGACTAGCATACCACATTTTCATAGCAATGGATATGATCCATCTTTGTAATGTTTCCTGATCTAAATGAAAAATTGCATCAACTCTTCAATTGCATTTCCATAACTCCTAGAGAAGTGTTTCATATGTCTAAAAGTTTTACATTCATAATTTGCATTTCCTTCGTGTAATTTCTAATTTTTATATTATTGTATTATCTTTTACTTTTTTAATTATTTTCACAAATTTTTGGAAACTGTCAAGGATTGCACATATTGTTTAAAATTGTTGCTTTTCTTTATTTTATACATAGAATCATTTACCTTATCCAAAAATTGTTCATGTAATTAAGTATATATTCTAGATTTTGAATTTTCTTTCTAACCTCAAAAATTTTCCCAAACCCAAGTTTTTACATGCATCCTCCTAGTATTTCTAATGTTTTATTATTTTACTTTTATACTTGTTTTTTAAACCAGGTTTACAATCTATCTAATGTTCAACTTGAGACACATAATCTAACTTTCTTTCACAAATATAATCACCTGGCTGGTGTGGCTCAGTGGATTGAGTGAGGGCCTGCAAACCAAAAGGGTTGCCAGTTCAGTTCCCAGTCAGGGCACATGCCTGGGTTGTGGTCCAGGCCCCCAGTGTGGGGCATGCAGAGGCAACTGCACGTTGATGTTTCTCTCCCTTTATTTCTCCCTCACTTCCCCTCTATCTAAAAATAATAAATAAAGTCTTTAAAAAATAAAAAGGTTAATAAAAATTTCAATATCATTCACACAATGAAACATTTTTTCAATGAGATAAATTTTGTTATAATCAGATTTTAATACTAATGCATATTCTGCATAAAGATTTTGCCTTTCAGATTGATTTGTTTCTTTAGATTGTATGTCTTTTACAATATTATGAGCATTATTACCCATAATACAAGTATTTTTTCTTCTCCTTCATCATTTTGAAATATATTGGATATTTCATCCTGATTATTTTTTCAAGGAGATTAAGTTTTTCAGTTCCAAAAGAAAAAAAAACCAATTGAAATTCACATCAGCATTTAATCTATCAAAGGAATGTGAATTGTATATAGCTGCATTTAGTCAGTTTATGAAGATTTTGTGCTACTTAAAAATTATTAAAATTAATTTTGAATATTTTGATGTAATTTTTCTATTTATTTTCAATATCTTGTTCTATATAAAATGTTATTTTATTTTTATTTGGGTGGAGAGTACATTCATTTAATATTTTTATGATGAAATTTCTTAATTTCCATTTAATTTTGTCAAGGGCTGCACATGGTTTTTTTGCATTTATTGCATTTATTTTTTAACCTCTTTGCTCAAAATTTTATATATGTTCTAGCAATTACTAAAAAGCTAAGTAGTAAAGTTGAATTAAAATGAGATATTTCTGTGGAGACAGCAAAGTGATAAAATAATGCTTTTTATGAGTAAAACAAAATGAAAGTACTTTTTTTCAAAAGCGGAAAGTTCATGAAGTCCCTAATCTAAATTGATCTCTATACCATTTCTTCCCTGTGATGAGCTAAAAATCTATGAATCAAGTCCTACATCATCCTCAGATAATACATGGGGTTCTGTGGCTCCCTTTCCTGAAAGAAACTAGAGAAGAACCAGGAGAATAAAGAGAAACAAAAAGAGAAGGAAAATATTTCTCAATACAAATATCCAGTTCTCACATGGTAGAATATGAATGAGTGAAATATTTTAACCTGGAGATATAATCAACCTCTTCAGCTTTAATAAATACAGGAAGATATAGAAATAGAATCAATCAGAGAAATATACCCATAACATCATTTGTTTTGACAAGTGGATCTTCCAAGGGAACCGATTAGAATAAAATTAGCTCTACAATGAACCTGTCACTAACCATATTATTGGAGTCACTATGTAGAGTTATTAGAATAAATCAATTTAATATGAGAGTACTTGGGTCAAAAAATAAAAAAATAATTCTAGAAAAATAAATTATTAACTATTAGATATAAAAGTATCTACTGTAGTAGCTCATGCCTATAACATCATAATATTAATTCTTGGCCTACAGTTATGATTTTATTAGGTGAAGTGAGAGACATGTATCCAAATCTTAGAAAAGTAATTTCAAATCCAATAGAAGATGTTAGAATGAAACAAACCAAATATTACAGTTTATTTTACATTAATAAAAATTTTACTTTATCAATATAATGTACTTTTTAAAATAATATGGTGTGCTTATTAAAATTATAACCTCTATATCACTTATCTTTACCTTTTTTCAGGTTGTAATTATTTCCATGGAGCCCATATCTCTTTATAATGGTTGAATAACCTAAGTAGATGGCAGTGTTGACCAATTTTTAAAACTGTTGTAATTTACCAATATCACTTATGTAAATGTACAAACCTTGGGTTCAGAAAACAAAATTAATGAATAATATTTTGCTATATCCATGGTAATAAAAGATGAGTGATTGTTATCAGAAGTTTTAAATATTGTGCATTTTGACTTTTAATTTAATGTCTTCTAAAATTATTTCTGTATTCCAGCAATACAGAAGTCAACTTTCTTGTCATATCTGGGCCACCAATATCAATCCCCCATTATACTGTCAAGTTATAGAACAATACATTGAATTAATTAAAAAGATTATGGCCAAATTTGTTAAATATGACTTTTAAGTTACACAACATGAATACAAAAAAGATGCTTAGTTTAGATGAATCCGTTAGTGTGAAAATCGAAATAAATTATGTTTTAGTATAATTAAAATTTGCAGATTTAAGGAGAAAAACTTCGTACTGAAATGTCCAACAGTTAAATGATGTGTGCAATGGAATCGAGATCACTTGTGTTGTAATGTCCCTGATATGCATATGTTTATTTAATGCATTCTGTGTCTCTAAGTTCTTCCTCTATATTGATTCAATTAATTTGTCCCACAAATCTACAAAGTAGCTACTAATACTATGAAGGATATTTATAGATGAAGAAATTGAGGCATAGAATTTAAGTAACTTGTCCAAGGTCAAACAAGTAATAATTCATCTAGAGAGAAATAAATTCAGTCATGTTATGGAGGCCACATGTGAAAACTTGTGCTACAATCATTATTGCTTTAGAGGGCAAATTTTAGATGCTGATGGCATGTAACCTGGAACACAACTGTCATCATGGAATAAAAGAAATTTATTGTACACAAAAGTAAATGAAAAATCATTCAAATTCATTACCAAAAGATAATTTTAGAGTTTACAAGCTAATAGTTTTTTCTTGAACTCTTTATAATAACAGAAACTTAAATATTATTGTGAATAGAAAAAAGTACTATGTGTATTATGATCATATTATGAGACACAGTTTCTACCTTGATGTTCAAATTGACAATATGCATCTTTTAAGTAGGAGAATTCTTAACTTAATCAACTGAGAAGAAATATGTACTAATGTTTAATAGTGTATGACTTTAATATTTAAGTCTTAATTGAGTTTGCTAAATATTTTCATTCACTTATTCAACAAATACAAATAAATGCAGCATTTATGATGTGTCAAATGTTATTGTTAAGTACCATCATTACAATGATGAAGCACACCGATTTCCTTTCATGGTGTTTACATTATTTTGGTGTGTGGGGTATGGAAACAAACAAGTTAATATAAATCATGAAATGAACCAGTTGATTTCCCAGAGTGTTAAGTCCTTTGAGGAAACTGAAGTGTGATGGCTCGATCTTGAGAACAAGTTTAATTGAGCTTCGGTGGCCAGAGGCTTTAATGAGAAGATATTTAATGAGAGATAGAAATGAGAAGAGGGATCCAGTCATACAGAGTTTTGAGGCTGGAGTGTTCCAGGCAGAGAGATCTACAAAAGCAAAGATTTTGAATCAGAAATAAATGTGGAATGCTTTAGATTCTTACAGAGACCAGAGTGGATGGGATAAAAAGAGAAAAGGAAAGGAGAGATAGGAAGTGAGATCAGAGAAGTTGACTGGGACCAGATAATGTGAGGCCTTATGGGTCAGATGAGATTCCCCAGCTTATTTATTTTCTGATCAGGATATGAAGCCATTGGACTGTTCGAGCATTAAGCAAAATGGTTTCTGGCTCTTGACTTGACTTGTATGCTATCTTAAGCAAGTTGCTCCCAGTGACTGGCTAGTTCACTCTGGAGGGGTGGGCCTGTGTCACCTGAAAGAAATGTTTTTACATTGCTGGTAGACCCATCAAGTTGCTTACTGGTTTGAAATATACAGCTGTTAGCAAGCACATGCCACAGGGCTACAAGCCTCTATGTTCTTGGAAGCTATATATATCATGCTTCCCCCACCCCTTTTGGGTGTGGAGATGCACATTCTTGTTGCTGCCCTAGACTGCTGCTGTGTATAAATTCTCCTAATAAACTGTTTAATACTAGAGTTGTCAGACTTTTTTTTTTTTTTTGGTCTCACTGGTCAGTCTTCCTTTGGAGGTTCAAGTGCACCTCAGAAATTTTCCAAACAAGGAGTAAGAATTTACATTTTTAAACAATCATCTACTTTCCTTTGCAGATAACAGATTGTTAGGGAGATAAGATTTAAGGAGACTAGTTAATAAACTATTGAGGTGGTGAATATAATAGTTTAGGTAGGGTGCTCTATTAGTGTCTCATTGCTGCTGTAAGAAATTGCCACAAATTAGGAGCTTAAAAGAGCAGACATTTACTATCAATTAGTTCTTCAAGTTCAAGATCCTGAAATAAGCATCATTAGGCTAAAATGAAGGTGTCAGCAGCGTTGCATTGCTTCTGGAGGCTATAGGGAAGAATTTGTTCCATAACTTCTCCAGTTTGTAGTGGCTACATGCATTTCTTGGTTCCTGGAACATCTTTGGTGGTCTGTTGTTCTGCCTACCACTGATGGTAACAGTACAAGTAGGAAAAGGTGGTCATACTCAGAATAAAATTTGATAGTAGAACCATCAGGATATGTGGGTGCAGTGGGAAGAAAGGAAAAAATAATGAGGGAAGGTTGCTAAATTTGTGGTCAGAGTGAAAGGTGGCACCGTTTGCTGAGAGTGGGCAATTCATTATAAGAGGCTTAATTTCAGAAGAGGGAATAAACCTGGAGATACACATTTTGAGTAATTCAGGCTTAAGTTTTTATTTTATCTAAAATATGTTCTATTCAGCCCTATACTTTGCATACCACAACATTAGTAAATTAATTACTCTTCACTCTTTCTCATTTACTTGATGTTCTAATAGTTGTTTTATATATGTCTTCGTATGTAAATTTTAATTATTTGGTGCAAAACAAAGGAGTGATTTAATTTGGAAAAGAGACATTGCCATTCATCATTCATGCATTTTGGCAATAAAATGAAAAATATCTTACTTCATTTGCTATCTTTAATAACACAGAGAACTCAGCACAATCCTGCTAGAAGTGTTGCATTAAACCAAAGAATAGAAAATTATTCCTCTTACTTTTAAATAAAATCTTAATTCATTCCATTAAAAAATGAATATAATTTCAGCAAAATAGCCTGTAGACATACTGAAATTGAAATTATCTTTTGAAAGAGGTAACTGCTCTGAGATTTACCTATTATTTAGTCAATATGTGAAAATTAATATTATAACCATTAATAGTAGGTAATCAATTTACATTAATGCAAATTTTATCCTTAACTTTGTTGAGGAAGTGCAAGAAATAAAGTTGAAGGTCGATTTATGACAACGGTTGTTCTGCCTTTCGCAGAAAGTGGCTTAATCTTGTGCCTCTTCGGGGCAGTTATCTTGACACAGTGACTTTGGGATCCAAGCTGCCTCCTTGTTGTGACTCTTCTGTGTGACCAAAAGCCCTTAGGGTCACCATAGCAGAGAAAGAAGCTGAAAATGGAGCAAGAACATTACCTCTTGAGTTCCTCTTCAAGAAGTAACTCTTTATTTACTTGGATAAATCTAGTTCCTTTCACCTAAGTGCAAAACCTCCTTTTTCTGTGTGCTCAGGGAGAGAAAACCCAAAAGGAACTTAGAGATCACATACTTGTTCTCTGCCATAGTGATTGGTATGTGTCTGACAATGTGCTAAGTGCTTTTCAAACATTATTTCATTTATTTTTTCCTCAAACACTAAGAAGTAGGCATATTTCTATTATACCTCTCAGGCAAGGTAACAAGGTCAAAACATTCAGAAATTACTACTTCTTCTACTAAATGAAGAAACTAATATTTAAATCCAAAGCTATCTAAATTTTAATGTAACATTTAGAGTTTCAATATATAAGCCTCATTTTTTCAGAATATAAACTTTAATAAACAAGTTATATAACTACTGTAATTAAACAACTCTGCCCCGTGTATACTGTGATTTGAATACCTGTTCATTACTGGAAGCATTTTTTTCTAATTTGCAAATTTTGTCTGATTACAAATTATATCAAAATTAATATCCCAACAGTTATTTCATAACTTAAGCAACACTTGTGTCACTGCACGAGTATTTAGTTTGCACAGATGAGCAAACTGGTCAACAGCACAAAATCTCACTTCTAATAAAATTTGGTGTAATAGAAATATCCCATTTTAGTTAAAGAAAAAACATTAGTTAAAATTTGATTAAAAATCTAAAAAATTTGGAGGGTTTCTAAATATTTTTAAATGAATCAAAGTGAAGAATAAAATAATCTTGAAAATTATGTATAGAAGTATGAAATTGTTTACTCTGTTCCAGAAAGACCAGGTAAAAAAATATATATAGCAACACTCTATAAACTGGCCTCATAGAATATAAGCAAAGTATTTTAGTCGCTAGTATTTCTGTAGGAGTCTGTATTTCCTAAACACTAGATGTGCTCAACTAAGTAGCGTATTGTTACCGAACTGAACCCAGAACCCATTTGGGTTTTTGTCTCCTAAAATAAAAGAATTTAGTTCAGGGAGGTCAACAATGAAAATAAGATTTGTTTCAACTCTGCTGAAGGCAGAAACTCTGGGAACCAGAAGCAGAGAGTTGAGTCCGCATGTGGATGTTTTTCATTGGGGTCAGAGGGTGGGAGTAAGCTCTTCCGTTTTGGCATGGGTTTTTGTGGCTACAGGGAGCTGACCAATGGTCCTGGTTATTTTTTTCCCCCTGCAGGTACATCCCAGGCACCTGTGGAATCTCACAACTGCAAGAAGTATCAAAGGAAGCTCCCAGACCAGGGTGATTTAAGCTATGTATTCTCTAGTTTGGGAGGAAAGGTACAAACCATTTGCTCTGGTGTCCTTGGTTAGTGGGGATATGGTCTTGCAATTTACCAGCTGGCTGTAAGTTGCTTTAACTGTTTGACTTTGTTTAATTTTCTTGTCTCAGTTTCCCCACTCCACTTGCCCAGGAATTTTCTCAGCTTCTTACTCTCCTGTCACAATATTAAGGAAAGTGATGAACTCTGTAAAATGTTCATCAAAAGTACATTATAAAGTCAATCAGTGGTTATTTTCACAAATAGGTACATGGATCAAATGACCTATGAGTATGGCCTCTTACATGAAATTTATTAAAATATATATTATTTTTATACCTATCTTATATTAAGCACATAATTAAAAATTAGTTTTATCATGCCACAATGCCAAGATAAGTTAGAAAAATTGAAGAAAAGCAATCATTCTGCTGTTGCTAATCAAGTTGTTTGATTAATGAAAAATAATACACCTTTAATAAATTTGTTTTTATAGACTTTAGCTAAATTCAATTACTTGTATACTACATTTAATCATGGTTTGTTTGCATATAAATATTTTTGCTTAAATTTCTTAAATAATGTAATATACAACATAGTAAAAATAAAATTAATATTTGAATTATATATCATTTATGGATGGAGTTTTCAGTGTAATTTTAATAAAATACATCTTGATAATAATTTGATGAGGCAGTACATTTACAGTATGAATTTAATAAATTTAGTTGTTATTGATTAACAAAGCAGGTGGTAGTGATGTTTCAAGTAAACTAAGAATTTAATCATGTAGTTCACGGGTTAGGAATAGAAGGAAAGAAGAACCACCACCTAATAGATAATTTGGAAAAGTTGTTAGTGAAAAATTAGTTGGTAAGAATTATGTGACTTAGAGATCCAGTTTCATTTTATTGTGATATCTAAGTGGCTCTGTGTGAAATAATGTCTGTGGCTTTAAAAGATCTTTCAAAGAATTTTTTATGAGTCGCAGACCTCATTTTATATAATGTTGGTTTCCTAGGACCTGAGAAGAAGTCAAGCAAACCTCAAAAGGATTTCTAAACCCACTTGCCTCAAAGTAGAGTCCCCTCTCTGTGATGCTAGGACACTTGAATAGAGTGCTTCCAGTAACCTCTTAGTGTTTGGGGTTTCTTCCCATAATCTCTCAAAAGTGGAATCACTGGGTCAAAAGGGAGTTCCATTTTTAATTTTTTGAGGCAACTCCATACTGTTTTCCACAGTGGCTGCACAAGTCTGCATTCCCACCAACAGTGCAGAAGGGTTCCTTTTTCTCCAGATCCTCTCCAGCACTTGTTTTTTGTTAATTTATTGATGATAACTATTTTAACAGGTGTGGAGTGGTTTTAATTTGCATTTCTCTGATGATTAGTGACTTTGAGCATCTTTTCATATGTCTATTAACCATCTGTATGTCCTCTTTGAATCTAATGAACAAACTGAACTAATAAGCCCTCATAGATAGAGAACAGACTGACAGTTCTAGGGTGGGAGGCCGGGTGGTAGGATCTTGCAAAAGAGAATCAGAACTCACAGACAGGGCCAACAGCATGGCAACTGAGGGAGGTGGTGGTGGAAGAGGCTCTAAGGGGATTCTAGGGTAATGAAAATATAAACTAAAAAAATAAAAACAAAATAAAGTTCATATAGTCAAATAAATCAGAAAACTAAACTAAACTAAACTAAACTAAACTAAAATAAAATAAAATAAAATAAAATAAAAGTTGAAATAAAGACATAGGGCCAGATTCTCATCCTTTGTAATTCCAGGGGAATGCCTACTCATTTGACCTACTTATATATCATATTTCCCTAGAGTCAGGAGAATGAGATTCTGGCCTGATAGTAGTTTATTCTCTTGCCTTAGAGTGCTCTAATTTTTTTTCTGAGACTTTGTAATTTAAAAATTGTGTTTTCCCAATTTTCTCTGTTTCTAATATATTTTATCTAAAGTCTGAGTGTTATCACTCTGCTTGAAATTTCATCCTTGACTTCTTTGGTTCTTCATCTTACCTGCAGTATTGCTGAGGTTCTGAGATGCAGGGTGGATGTGGTGTGTGTGTTTCTGTTTTGTTCAGATGAACAGAGGTAGCATGTAAAAGGAAATGCTTGACTTTTTTTTTGATAACATAGACTATGGATAGAATTTTTTTGATATAAAGAAAAGTAGTACTACAAATCTTCCTTCTTTTCCTCCTATGTACACTTAAACTTCAAACAAAAAATAGTCTTATGTTTATTTATTTAAAATAAATTCATAGTTATATGTAAGTATATTGTAGGAAGTCAATTGTTATGCTGATGAATAATTAAATAAGAAGAATAAAGTACAGCAACTCATGGAAAAACACTGATTTTTTAATTTTTTTAAAGATTTTATTTATTTATCTTTAGAGGGGAAAGGAAGGAGAGGGAGAGAAACATCAATCTGTGGTTGCCTCTCGTGCGCCCCATGCTGGGAACTGGCTTGCAACCCAGGCATATGCCCTGACTGGGAATTGAACTGTGATCCTTTGGTTTGCAGGCCCGCACTCAATCCACTGAGCTACACCAGCCAGGGCTAATCTTTTTAATTTTTTAAACTATGGTGGCAGCTTCTTTGTATCATTCAGAGAATGATAATTCTCTAACTGATCAATGTAATTGATATGGCTGTTGAAATTCTGTTATGACATGCAAACACATTCTTTAGTTTTAGCTGGGTTTGTTCATTTAAATCTTCTTGACCTTAGAATGTCATTACATTTATGCAGCTACCTCTTTCTATAAATCAATTAATGGGTATTAATTCAATTCATTAAGTCACTTTTTTGTGTGGCTGGTGCTGGCACTGTTTTAATCATTTGGGATTTTCAGTAGAAAAGAAAAACACTCTCCTTCATGGAGCTCACATGAGAAGAGAGACGTGATTTAAAAGAAAAAAGAAAACATAAAAATGAGAAAATAATATGATATGGAACCAGTTACAAAGCACAATGAACAAACAAAAGAAACAATAGAGCAAAGAAGCAGAAGTGCAATTTTCAGTGGGAAGATCCTTCACTCTGTTTCCTATTCCTAAATCATCTCAGGTTTTTTGCATTTGATGCTTTCTATGCTGGGATTTCATACCCCAGATTCCAGCTCCCTTCCTTCAGGCCTTTACTCAAAGGGCATCTTCTCAGTGAGGGTTTTGCTGGCCAGAGCCTACTTAAAATTGTGATTGCCCTTCTCCTTTCCACCATGGAAATATAAGACAGCAGTAATAGAAACATATCAGCAGTAAAAGACCAGGCAGGCAGCATCGGGGGACCACAAATGCAGTAGCCCTCTTGTTACTGCAAATTGGGAAGAGAATTGGCACTGAGCAGGCTGCTGTTTGTCTTGCTTCAGCTCCCTATTCCCCAGCACCTAGCCCAATGGAGCAAGGGCATCAACATTGAAAAGGAGGGGGAAGGGTTTTCAAGAACAACTATAAAGAACATATGAACAAAACCAAGGGGGGGATAGAAGCAAATGAGGGAGTAAATGCAGACAACTGCCATTGAATAACAATAAAACAATTAAAAAAGAGAAAAAAGAAGAAAAGGACAGCTTTGTTAAAATGTTGAAAATCCTTTAAAAAATAATGAACGGTATTAATTAAAGATCAATACCAGAAAGTAATTGCTTTTATCTTGTGTTTTAGTCTCTCTAAATTACTCCTTTAGACTTGAGATTCTGAATTTGAAATGATACCAAAACAAAGATTCTTAGAAATTGAGTTAATAATCTCTGCTTTGCAATTCTAAATAATTTTCCCCTTTCTGCCTTGAATCAAATTTTACCGAATGAAATTATTGACAGAGTTCTGATCTCTTCTTGCTTCCACAGTACTCCTAAAAAAGAGTCCTTACTATTATCTCAAAAACTTTCAAAAGGTAGGTTAGTAAAAAAAATTTTTGGTAAACCTCAGCATTTACAAATTTGCAGCCCATACGCTACCAAAGGGAGAAATGCATCATATTTAGCATTACCGCTCATCTGATACCAGGGAAGTTGTGGGGAAAATAACATCTGGAGGGGGAAAATCCAAAACTTCATTACCACATACAACTTAGGCTGGGAACACAAATCTTCCCTTAAAGCTTCTATTTACAGCAGTATTAGTGGCTCAGGAAAAGTTCAAATAGTTTTATTCCTACAATAACATGTATGAAGATAATGATGATTTTTAATGCCTTTGTATGTTTTATTTTTTTACTGAGGATTTGAATCTTTCCATTACCAAAGTAACCATCTGATAAGCAGGCTGTATACATTTTAAAGCTACACTACTGGATGGTGGCCAGGTTTTGCCTCCCTGGAAGCTTCCTGTGTTATTTTGGTTCTTTATCGCTGTCATTAACTCCAGCCAGCATTTTTTCTCTCTTTAGGCATTAAGATAACCACAGAATAGGTATTTTAACCAAGAATTGAATTTAGATGGAAATAAAATCACATCTGCCACTATTATCCAATTCATAATGGTTTGGGTTAACCACAGAGAGAGCTGTGATTCAGCGTTTGGAATTTGTCAATTTTATTTTTTTTAAAATAATCTAGAAAGTTAAATGGTACTACACATATGGGCACCATTGTATAATATTTCATGTCCCTTAATGATTTTAAGTGTATTTTGTTAAGAAAGAATGCTATTTTTTTCTATTTCCTGAGAATATGTACTGTTCATTTAATTTTGTATAGAGAAGTATGGATGAGATAAAGGAAACTATCTGGATAATAATCTTACATTAAGTGACAATTCTCAGAAGAAATTGAGCTTATGTCTGTGAGTTGTTACACCAGTGAAATCACTGGACTCATTTAAGGAAACCTGATTGTGGTATTAAATTCATACTTTATAAAAAATTCAAATTCTCATGATACTGAAAAGATGAGATGAGTTAGTTCCTATAACTCCTTCAATGCCTTGAATAAGGCATTATTCAAAGTGTGGGATTCCAGAACAACAGAATTCCTGCCCTCATGGGGCTTATAATCAAGTTACAGAAACAGAGAGTAAATATGCACACAACTAAAAATGTAAGGAATATATTAACACTTACTATGAAGACAAATAAATAGAATACATAGTAGCAGCTACTGGGAACTGTTCAGATGAGAACGGATTTGAGTTTGGGTGAAGGTGGCGGACCTGTCAAAAGCAATTACGTAGGGCTCCCCTGCTTTTCAAAGGTTCTCTTTAAGCTACTTGGCTTTTATGAAAGACCTACATTTGTGCCTGCTTTTGATAAGAAAAAGAAATCCCAACAGGGTTTTTGCTCAAACAAACAAAAAAAAAGGCATCAGGCAGAAAGAGCAATCCACATTAGTTTTGCAGCAAGCTGTTATAGAGGCAGTTTGTCCCTGGGACAGTGAGAATGGCCCCACCAAGCTCTTTTCCCAGGGGACTACACTTAGCATTAGGGTGCTATAGCATTGAACTGTGTCTGTAAGTATTGGTGCTCTATCTTGATGTATTTTGTGCATCGTTAGCAAGATGTGGTTCAAGGTGATTGCTTCTTCACATGGTGCCATTTCAACTTAGTTAAAGGTGTCACAGAAATGCTCTACTTTCAGATAGCTGGAAAAATTTGTATTTGATACATGATATAAATGATATATTCATATCATACGGCAATGATATGAACAAGGCAAAATGAACAGATCTGTGAGAAGTGTATTTCAAAGAGAAGAAAAGGGATACACTTACTTAATTAATGAACATTTACAATGACTTAAGACTCTGAAGTAAGGACTGTAGCTTAACCAAAGTGGAAGATTGAAACAGCAAGAGAAAGCAATTACTTGTTTGACCCATAAATAAATATTGTGAAATATCTGGCAAGTATTTTTTTACACAACAGGCTTTAGACACATGATAGTCTATGGTTTCTAAGGGGAAAAGATAAAGTAAGCCCTAAGGAACCATAGAAAGAACAAAACCAACAGACCCTAAAGCAGCATAAATACAAAGCTAAGTTTAACAAAATTTGCAATGCCTAGGAAAGTTTAAAAAAAATAAAACAAAGAAAGAAGAATGAAAGAGGAAGGGAGAGAGGGAAGAAGGAAGGGGGAGGCAAAGGAAGGGAGGAAGGAAGGAAACATTAGGCACTAGGAATTGGGGTTTGGAGCCAGGGAAAGATCAATGTGAAATATACATTTTCAAGAGTCAAGCAATTATAACAAAATTTGAAAGATTCCTGGGGGATCAAAAATAACTAAATCTAGAGAGTAAGAACCTTTATCTTTGCGCACATCTGATTCAGTTTAGAGGTTATTTTCAATTGAACAGTAAATAAAATACTATCCTTTGGGATTTTTAAACCCTTCACTTTATGAGAAATATGTAATGCTATTGTGGGTATCTTGTTTTGAAAGAAATCAGGGTAATTGCTACACAGAAAAGAAATAAAAATGAACAGGACAAAACTCTATATATAGGTAGTAATGAAAATTGGAGAGGAGAACTCAACTAACTAGATGAGTAGACAAAATCTAAGTAGTTATATTGTTGCTTCTGAAAAAAAAAAAGAAAAGGTTAAAATATAGTCAATTCCACAGTGACATTTTTAGAAAGGAAGAAGAGCCACAGTTCTTTTGGGTGGGAGGGAACGTTCCCAAGCATTCAAGTCTAAAACAAATTCTTTAATTTCTTGTTTAACACCATAATGCACAACCCAATCAGCAACTGAAATTCTAACAACATAAATTAAGTATTTCATATGATTATTCTTAAAACATTCTATGTTGTTTAGTTCTTTCTAAAATATTCTATTCAAAGTCAAAGACATTATATAAAATGCAACACACTGAAATGATTTTTTGTGCTAAAATATTATACCTGAAAATATGTGGTTTTCTAATTATTAGGCGTTATTCCAGGGTAGTACAGAGAGTATAAGGACTGCACATCTTTTAGAAATTTCCTCTAAATTTCTTTCTAAGCTGGAGTTTTGAAATAAATTTGAAGAAAATACTTCATTTTATTTACAAAGAACTTCAATTGTCAGTATTTTGAGGTGCAAGTTGAAGTTGCAGATACACACTATATAAAGATTGTGTAAACCTACAATAAAATAGAAAAGTTTTTGTGAAAAGTTAGGAACTAAACAAAATTTCCAGTTATTGATGTTAGGTTAATCTGATTTTTAATATTTATTTTAATGGTTTTCTTATCTATATTTAAATCATTAAATATTATAAATGCATTTCAGTGAATGATATAAAGTAGGTTCCTAATATAAAGCAATTAATAGTTCTGCTTTTGACCAGGTGGTGATAAACTTGGCATATCTTTAGACTAATAGGATCTCGAATACTAACAGACATCTGCACTCCTAATCTATGTAACCATTCTAGATTGTACAATATTTTAGGTATTGTCACTTTGTCTTCGTCCTGAACTGTTCTTTCTTTTTGTTGTTTTTCAGTTTTCCATGTTATATCAGTATGAATTTAGCCACACTTTGGTGATTCCATCTTATTTGAAAGCAACTATTGGTATTATTCTCATGTAGGTGATTTTTTCCCCTTCTGCATGTTGACATATTTCTGTCCCAGTTCTCTAAACACAGGTAGCAAAAACTGAGAGGAGGTTCCAAAGATGATGCAGGATACAAGAGAAATCCATTAGATGTCAAATGTGACACCTTTAAAAGGTGACAAAAATAATAGTGGTCAAAAAATAATGAAAATTTATCAATAGCAAGGACAGCTAACATACTATGTAAAGAAATGTAGCAATGTTTTTTATCGATCCTTTTCAGAAGTCATAAAATGGAGTAAATTTTTCTCTAAGCCTTGGGCAGCCTTGTAAAAGAAATTTTCATGGATGTATTACAAAAAGTAAAATGTTGAAAATAAATCGTGGATATGTTAAATTAAATAAAATTATATTTTATTTTCAAATAAAATAAAAATACTTTTTATTTTTATATATGTATTTATTATATTATTATTATAGAATTATAATAATGATTAATATAATAATTATAATTATATTATAATATTATATAATATTTATATATTTTTATTTTAATATATAGTAACCTATACATTAACATTATATAGGTTACTTTTAGCAAAGTAGTTCTGTTTTCCAAATGCTAATGTACTGCTGAAATCTCCAAAAGGAGGAGTATAAAATGTGGCTTTTCCCAAATGGAATACTTCTTTCTCATGCGATATTAGTCTCATAGAACTCTTGTTGTTTCATAGAATACAGTGGGGGGAATTTTGCTTTCAAATATCAATTATCTTTTGCTGGCTTTCTATCTTATGGCACCAAGTTGCTCCTAGTAATTCCCTGAGTACAGAGAGGTTTTCCACTTAACTGTTTGCCATTCAGTTGACTCTATAAAGAAATCAGGTTGTGTGCGTGTGTGTGTGCGCGCGCGCGCGCGCGTGCGCATGTATAAAAAGACTTGCTTGAATATCAGGGAGCATTCTGAAATGTATCAAGAGATGAAATGAAAATGTTCTTTTTCCTGATTTCTGATTCACTATCTGGTATTCACAGACTATCGTTTTCTTGTGTTTGAATTACAAAAGAATGATCTTTTTCCTTTGTGGGCTTTCTGGTGTCCTGTAGCTTATCCTATATGACACACTTGTTTCATATATTAATGACCTATCTAAATTTTATTTTATGTTTAAGCTATAAGAAAGTATATTTTGATGAGAGTTAGATTGGTGATTTTAACAGCTTCTGTTTCATTCACCCTGTTATTCTAAAACTTGATTTTAATCATACTTCCCATTTATAATTTTTTAATCCAAAATGATGTTTGATGCATAATGGGTGAGGCCTAATTTAGTCATTGCAATAGCTGCACATTGCTTTCCATTATTGTTAGTAAAACTGTTTAAAACCTAGTATTTAATTTAACATTTTATTTTTCACTCAATAGTACCTATTTTCTCCTATAACATGATATATTTTACCAAATTTGTGAATATTTGTATTTTTCTCCTTTGCTATTTTAAAGTAATGTATTCTGATGAATCAACCAATGATAAAAAATATTGTTAATTGAAATGCCCTTGGATTTTTTCTTCCAACTACTTAAAGATTTATCTATATCAATATTTTTTCTATATCTCTAAATTGTAAATCTTTTGAATTCAAAGTAAAAGACCCACAGTTACTTTCATCTTCAATGGACACTTGTCCTTGAGAAAGTGCTTTTCCAGAAGTGCAATTTTACTTCAGCCAAGTCCTTCTGTGAACACAAGTCTTTCAGGAAAATATGACTGTGCAGCTGATGATGATTGGGAGAACTGTGTGAGGTCCCACGTTGCCTAATTTGAAGGGGGCTGAGGCATCATTGTGTTATATACAATGTTTCTTGTATCTCGTGTCTTCTTCAACAAATGTCTTTATTTTTCAGATTACGTGGCTGGATGCTTTCTGGGCAGACCTTGTGTACACTTAAAACATACCAAGTTGTATAAGATGAATATCTTGCCCTCACTATATTCTCAGTCTAGTTTTATAGACCTTGAAACACTCTCTCCTTCTTCTCTCTCTTTCTGTTTCTCTTTCCTACTTTCTTACATTAAAAAATAATACGTAAATAGAAAGCATAAGAATCCATTCTGTCCTAAGGCTATGACAACACGCCAACAATTTGACAACTTCAAAAACGCAAAGTACATTAAAGATTTCCAGCTCTGGAACAATGTTGAAATGAAAGCTATCAGGGTTCTTGGGATGCTTAGAAATATACTGGCAGCAAGCACTGTCTGCTTCTAAGGATGTGAGCTAAATTTGTTACTACTCCTGCTCTCTGCAGAATATAAATCCAGACCAGACTCCCACGGATAAGCCACATCTAAAGTAATATAGGAGATTCATTAAATATGCAAAGTTCATCTCTCTACCCCCTGGTATCCTCAAAAATCCTGTTGGGAACGTCTAAGGTCAGTTTCTATTTAAGTTTACCTTAGTAATTTTGATACTTTCATCAGCATTACTGCTAGAGATTACATTGAATAACTCATGATTAATATTTTGCCAGATAATAATGCTATTTTATGAATTTCACAGAATATAGATACTATTTATTGCTTGTCATCACAAGTAACTATTTGAATGCAAGCCTGATATCTAACAGCTGCTACAATGAGGAAGGCCAGACTCTGAAAAAGGATGTGTAAATTTTGTCCCTTGGTCCTCAAGCATCATAGCTTTCTGCACTCCTATGCAACAATTTCTAATGGCAGTTTATACACTCAAGGTGTTGGATTTTAAATATTGATAGTTTCTATGAAACAATAGTTGCTGTTTACTCAAAGCAGTTTCCAAAACATGGTCATTTCACCTCTTAATAACAAAAAATATTGTGAAAACATAATGTATGTGTGTGTTTGTGCACTTGGGTTAATATATCTTAAGTATAAACAATTGAAGTTAAATTCCACATTAAAGTAAAAATACATTTAATGTTTTGATAAATAATAACGCATTTCCTTCCTAGACAGTTGACAAGGACTTACAAGTTCACAAGAATGCCAAAAAGTTATTTTTATTGCCATAAAAGTATTAATTCAAACTTTTGAAATATTTTCCAAGCTATCAGAGAAAGAAAACTCTATGTATTTTTAAATGTTTATTTAAGAATGAGTATATTTTTTATATTTTATTGGACATTCATATTTATGTTTCTGTCTTTTTTTCTTGTTTACTGACTTCATTGGGTTGGCACTTGTTAAGAAATCATGCAGGTTTTAGGTGCACAATCGCACAACACTCATCTGTATACTGTAGTGTGTTCACCACCTCAAGACAGGTCTCCATCCATCACCATTTATTCTCCCTATACCCTCCTCTACTTCTCCCCCAGCAATCACCATGCTGTTCTCTGTGTCCATGAGCTTCTTCTCTTTTTTCTTAATCCTTCCACACACCCCCAGCCTGCTCACCCCCTGCACTGAGAGTTGCCAGTCTGCTCTGTATGAGTCTGTCTCTATTTTACTTTTACTTCATTTTGTTCATTACATTCCACATATGAGTGAAATCATTTGGTACTTGTAGTTTTCTAACTGGCTTATTTCACTTAGCATAATGCTCTCCATGTCCACCCATGCTATTGTAAAGGGTAAGCCTTCCATCTTTTATTTTAGAGCCAAGTACTATTTCACTGTGTAAATGTACACAGCTTTGTTGTCTACTCATCTTTCTAAAGTGTCCATCTGCTGGTGGACACTTGGGCTGCTTCCGTATCGTGGCTATGGTACATAATGCCATAAAGAACAGAAGAGCACATGTATTGGTGTTCCTGATTTCTTCACATAAATTTTCAGAAGGCAAATTGCTGGCTCATAAAGCAGATTCAGTTTGAATTTTTGAAGTAACTCCAAACTGCTTCCCATAGTGGCTGTACCAATCTGCAATATAACAACCCTTCAATGAAATTTGGGTGTTTTTTGTTGGGTTAGTAAATTTTTGGAACAGCTAGAAAACTTGATACTGTGCAAGCTGCCTCCTCTATGTGAATACTACCTGCTGAAAAGACAAAAAAAAATCCTCATTAACAACACACACATGCACACACAGCACTATCAATTTTTCTTGAGGTGCAAGATAGGAAGAATAGTGGTATGAGAGTCAAACCTTAGAAATAAGACCTCAGAATTTTACTTCTGAACTCATCAAACCCTGTAATTGCCACATCTTGAAGAGAAAAAAAATATTTTAGCACTTGGCGCTTGCTTGGGACTCTTTGCACTTGTTAGAACTTGGTGCTTGTCAGTTTTGGCACTAACTGGTTTTGGCACGCATCAGAAGTTTCAGAATGAATGAATGACAAGTACTGAAGTACCACTGTACTTTATAGGAGCAAATAAACAGAATGCTTGTAAGAGTATAGGGGTATGCTAGTGTTTTTTGTTTTTGTTCGTGAACTGTATCAGTAAAGAGTTTCAGCAGATAAGGTAATGAAACCCTAGATAATTATTTAACTCTAGCAGAACTGCACAGAACATATGATCCTTAGATTCTAGGCATCTGCGTCAATACAGTATCCTGTTCTCCATCAATACGTCTGAAAAGAAAACCAAAATATCTGCCCTGGCTGGTGTAGCCCAGTGGATTGAATGCAGGCTGCAAACTAAAGGGTTGATGGTTCAGCTCCCAGTCAGGGCACATGCCTGGGTTGCAGGCCAGGTCCCCAGTGGGGGCCACGTGAGAGGAAGCCCCACACTGATGTTTCTCTCCCTCTCCTTCTCCTCCCCTTCCCTTCTCTCTAAAAATAAATAAATAAATAAATAAATAAATAAATAAATAAATAAACTTTAAAAAGTAAAATATCTGACAAATATTCTATATGTCAATGGAAATGAATATATTCTGTGTATTGGCAAATAATGTATCATGAAAAAATTTTCAATTGGGAATATTATAAAATACACATACACACAAAATTAGTACAAAGTTTTAAGCATTGTAATAAAACAATTGTATTTATATGCTCAATATATTTCCTTAGAAGTGTTAGGAATAATAACATCAGCATATAGACAACCTCCTGGGTGAACTATTAAAATAGCTCAGGCCAAAAAAAAAAAGGTAGGGATTCTGAGGTATTAAAGATAGACATGGAAAAATGATGGCATAGTAAATGTATTTCAGGATAGAGGTAATGCCATTTGGTATTTGAAAGAATATTGAGCAGTGGCACTTTAGGAAAAGGGCACTTTGAGGACATGGATGTCATTCTGGTTTGTATTGTTAGGTGGTTTTGATACTGAACTGAGTGAGGTGGGGTCCCTGGAAAAGGAAGTATAGGGAACCAATCTGCCTGGCAATGGCAAATGTAGCCCAGCCCTATTGGAAAACCTATAGGTGCGAGTCGGCACACAGGAGCCAATCCCATGGATTGGCTTTCCTGTGGGGAATCAGGCCTGCATTGTTCCTTGGCTGCTTTGAAGCTTGATCTTGCTAAAACTCCCTCACCCTGAGTTGAAACAGCAAAGGCTTACTGCATATCTTTAAAGTAACTTCCTAAAGTCTGTGCTAATTCTCCCAAGGATTAAAGTGTAACCACTCCAATTACTCTTATTGTTCCCTTGCATTTGCAACATTTTTCTTTGTTAATCTGTAAGAAGTAATAATCAGTAACATATTTTCCTTTATTATCTATAAAAAGTAATCATCTAAAGCAAACCTGAGCATAATGAATGAGAACCTTCTTTTGTAGGACAACGTTCTGCGTGGCAAGGGCCCAGCTCCCACTAGGAGGTGCACAGGACCAACGCCCACAGATAGGTTCTCCCATGGGGAATCAGGTCTGCAATGTGCCTAAGCCACTTTGGTTCTGGCTCTTACTAAAAAACTCCCTCACCCTGATTACTGCAAAGTAACTTCCTAAAATCCATGCAAAACCTTCCAAGGCCGAATGTACTGGTTCAACCACTTTTGCCTTTTCATTTGCAAATATCCCTCTTCTGTGATGTGATTAGCAGCATTGGCTCCTTTGTTTCTGTAAAAGGCAACCACCTAAAGCGAACCTGGGCATAGTAAATGAGGACCATCACGTAATGTGCTGAGAAAGCCAATAAAGGCTGGTCATGGCAAGGGCCAAGGCTTTTGCTCCCCTTGAGAGAAAAGCCATGCTATCCCTTTTCCTCCACCAGGACTTGGTAGTCTGTGTGAATGTCTCATTTCATCCATAATGATGCAGACTCTGTAGACCGGTGTCTGCATCATTCTTTGATGTATAGTATTAGAAAGCAATAAAAGCTTGTCCAGGCAGGGGTTGAGGTGCACTCTCTCTCTCAGAGAGTGTCCATGCCATCCCTTTTTCTCCACAGGACTTCTGTAGTCCCTGTGAATTTGTTTGTTGCATCCACAACATACAGACCCTTGGACAGATTCTGTATTAGGAGGGGAATATTTGTGTTGATGTTGACCTGAGAGTGGAGATTATGAGATCAGTTGTAAACAGGATTTCAAGTTTCCTATGGGATATGGAAGTAGATATGTCAAGTCAGATGCTTGGAAATCAGAAGGGTGTTCTAAACTGGTGATTCGAATTTCTAGATAACAGTCATATTGATGTTAAGGTACTAGATAAAAATCTCTGAAGGAGACAGTGTAGCATGAGAAAAAAAGGGTCAAGGATTAAGCCCTTTAGAGGAACAATAGAATTTTAGATGCACACAAAGGAATAGCCAAGAAATAGACCTAGAAAAACTTGGGAAGCTGTAAAACAGGAGAAAAAACAGAGGACCATGCAGTCACACCAGCCAAGAAGGAAGAATTTTCAAAAAAGGACAGTATCCTCAAAAAATTTTGAGTGCTTCTGGAAGTTTAGTTGGGATAAATTCAATGATTTCTTTTTAGGAAGCATTATGCACTTATTTTAAAGTTTAATAAAAAAATGGGTCTCAAAATTCTCATCACTGTATACCTCAAACCAGTGGAATGATTTCTAAATGATTTTAACTATAACAACCATGAAGAAAACATGTTTATTACAGCTAAATTTTGATCTATGATTTTGAAAATAATAGAAGATATTTTAGACATCAAAGGAAATGTAAAATATAGTACTCATACAATATTTTGGAAAATGACTGCAATACAAGTGCAAGGTTCAACAGAAAAATAAATGGAACAATATACATAGACTTACAATAGTTTCTGGTACATTTAAGATCTCAATACATGATAAAAAAAGTCTCTATGAAAAATAGCCATGTATTCCCTCCAAATATGGTTTAAAATTTAGCTATCTGAACAAAATTCACCTCACTGTATTAAAATGTAAATTCCAGAACTAAATATTTGTTTGTAAAAATGCCATAATTAATTCAATAAAGAAAATTAAGTATTTAAGCAAATGAAAAATCATTACTAGAAACAAAAAATTTCTGGATCATTTCATATTTGTACTATTGTATTTGAAAGCTAGATAAGAAAAATTTAAGAAATTTATAAATTTATATCACTTAGATATAAATGAAATAGTAGTTTAAAGATCTAATGAATTGGGGAAATACTGATAATACATGATTTTAAAATACCAGCATTAAAATACACAAAACACAAAATATTTTAATTATTTTCCTTGTTATTTGCTTAGGTATACATACCAATATTTTTATTCATTATCTCCAAGTGATAAGCTGATGTGCAATATGCATCCATGTCTGTTAATTTTCTTATTTTGTAAACTTTCAGCCATGCATATATGTTACATTTACAATCACAGATATATTTTGGAAAATGCTTTAAGGAAAGTCTACTCATAAAAGTGTATCAAATGAAGAAGGCAGTTAACCTTGAAGTCTATTACTTTACTTGTGTTCCAAATTAGAAACATTACATTTTTACTGGTGGGGGGAAGTAGGTGGCTTGGGGAGGATCTCTGGAATGCAACGATTTGTGAAATAAAGGATGGGCTCGGGGAACAAGGGCAATGTTTGTGTTCATAAACCATCTGAGAACTAACATAATTTTAAATAAAAACCTTCAAAAATGTTTTTTAAATCAATGTGTTTTATTTAATTTGTGGGTTTAAAATGTTATAAGAGAAAACTATAATACCTTGGGACATGAAAAGTAAGAGAAGAATCAAAGTTTGCCAATAAGACAGGAGATGTGAGTGACAGGCAATTTCAAAACCAAATGATTTTATCTTTTCAAGAGTTGTCATAGCTTCAACACCAAGGAAACTGTCACATTTTCAGAGAAGCCACTAATTTTAAAATAGTTCCTGTCAACTTCTTTCATTTTGTTTTATTTCAACTGACAAAAGTATTTACCTCATGTGCTAGGAATAGTTCGACAGTGGTAATTAAAAAAATATAACGAACAGAGGTTGATGGCAAAACACTTTATTTTCTATTTTTGTCTTGTCTTTTCATCATGTATACAACTTACAAACTGAGAATATTGTTGGCATTTATAAATTGAATATGATCTCTAATAAAAATCATAGTAAGTGAAATTCATAAGTAAAATGATATAAACTGTATTTTTCAGTGAAACACATTCCTAGTTGTGAAAAATCCCGGTATTGAATTCAGTACATTAGTATCATCTAATTATAGTTTCCTTTGAGTCTTTGCCTTATTTTCGTCAAGTTAACTGCATGTTTCTGTTACATGATTTTTCACATTCCTTCTAAATCTGTGTCACAACCTATCTTTCTGTGACAACACTACCAGTAATCAGAAATGGGAAAAATGGCAATATAATTTTTATGGCAAAATGTTTAGCTAAAATGAAACCATCAGCCACAAATGAGAGATATTTTGGAATATATATTATACCATATGCTAATGTACAGCTTAAATTTAGTAAAAAACAACACAAATTTTAATACATTTATTTGAATGCTTCATCAAACCAAATTGCATTTTGGAAGCACTGAGTCAAAAAGCGTACTACATAACTGTTGGATCGGCATTCTCAGTGTCCGTTGTACATTGAATTTATGAAATATTAATACATATTACAGGTCAAAAATGTTTCATGGATGAAAATACTTGGAAATGCTTATTCAAATAGTGTAAATCATTACTGACTGAAGAATTTGTCAGAGCATTTTCAAGATCTGTGACGATGTGGCCTTTACTTTACTTGAAAGGTAACAACACATTAGCCTGCTACAGTCTCATGGATGCCTGGAGAAGGCCTACAACTGCTGGGTCAGAAAAAAATGACTCTGTTTCTCATGGAAGAGCAGGCAGCAAGACCCTCAGCATATCTGCTTCAGTTCCCTTTCTCTTTATGTCTCTTGGAGGGAATGCGAACAGGCCCAGAGGAAGTCAGCACAGACAGTGGACTACAGGGCAACAGAGGAACACTGCATTTAGGAAACTCAGTTTGTTTGTAATCGGCAGTAAGCATGATTTTCCTTTGCTCCTGTGTTTCAAGGCTGTTCACCATACAAATATACTTGAAAAGTCCAGATCAAAGACACCCTGTGCCTCCTCCCACAAAACACCAAGAAATGCAATATCTAATGGAGAATTGTTCCCTAAGAATCCTTTACAATGCTTTACTTGCCTTGTGAATCTTAAGAATGTACTAGGATTTCCCAGATCTGATTGAATATGAAAATCATTAGAAAATGTAGAAAACATAAAACAATTGAAACAGATTCTCTCTCCATTTCACATGCTGGCTAAGATTTTCAATCAACCTGACTTTCTGTTACTGTTACATTTTTAAATGTTTTACGATCTAGAAGGAAATAAACTTTTTCTGAAGTTTAATTGAACTATTTACTTAGGTATAATATCCTGTATTTAAATCATAGCTCCAATACTTACTGTTTAAATATAGGAAAAACAAAGAATAAAAAAACTCAAAACTTCAGTGTATTATCTGCAACATTTTACCTTGTGAATTAATTTTTTACTAAATAAAATAATACATGTAAATATTAATATGTATTTTATAAGCTATTAAAATTTTGTCTAGTGAATATATATCTTATATCATTATATTAAGAGCATTAGTTTTATATTGTTTTATTCCATAAAGTATTAAATAAGTCCAAAGTAATCTAAAATTCTATTAATATAAAAATACTAAGGGTCAAGTGAAAACTGAAATAAGCATTGTATACACAGAAGAACATTCACATACACATGTTAAACATTTATTTAAAAATGACAAATGCCACAAACCAAAAAAATTTAAATTTCAAACAAAAGTGAAATTGAAGATAGAACAGTAAAATAAGGACCAAAAACTTTTTTAGTTTTAAATAGTTCACGTTTGTTTTTAAATTATCTGTATAAGCATGATCAGAATGCACTTATAATCTGAAAAGAAAAATAGAGGTATTAATATCCCACTTAAAAGATGTAAGGACAACCCGTTGAGAATGAGACTGATGACATCCGTCCCTTCCCAGTGCACACAGCTTCATCGTAACTGTGGGAGAGAGGACCCAGAGAGCTGTTGCTCCCTCCCTGTTGGCCCATCTGTTCAAGAGTATTCAAAAATAGTGACAACAGTCAAGTTTATATTTCTTATTTAGTAAGAATTAATATTGTCATTCATAGGAGCCACAATTATTTTAACATTAGCAGGTTAGAAATATATTTTGTTTTATTTAATTAAAATGTGTTGTAATATGTGTTGAAATAACATAATTAGAAAAAATGTTTCTTGTTTATTAAAATCTAAACCAACAGAACATGTTTCAACAAATTTCTTTTAAGATGCATGGGCTTTCTTTCAAATTAACTTTAATAAGATCAGAATAACAGAATCCAAGAATAAAAGTCAAACTTAATGTGCTCATTATTTGTGTGGTACTCAATTATTTTACTATGTTTCTGTTTGTGTATAGAAGTTAATACAAAAAGAAGACTATTTGTTTTCAGTTTTACCTTTGTCTGCACCTACTTATTCTAATAAATTAGCCAAAATAAATATAATTTTCATTATGCAACTAAAAGTTATATAAAGACACTAGTCTGCTAGTTGTGAACTTGTTTAAACCACCAAGTGTCGAAGTACCTTGGCAATGTTGCGTTAGTTAATGAACTTGGCAAAAAGATTCTCCAGATGCCATATTAAACGATGGAGTTTTCTGTAAAGTCAAATATTCTTACTTGTGTCTTTCCAGATGGCCTTATCCAAGCCATTATTTTTCAGCTGTCTATGAAATAAATGCTAAGCCATCCATTTGGGAATTACTTTGCCAGAATCATTAAACCCATTTTGAAGGTAGCAAGGTGGGAATATCAGAAAAAGTTTGAAGCATGTTTGGAGATATTAATTAAATATTTGAACAGGTAAATGCTTAAATTAGGGAGTATCTGTGAATGCAAGAAAAATAATTTCTCAAGCAAGGCTAATGTGCCTAGCTACATGGTCTTTGTTTAGTTAGATATAATTTCTAATAAACCATCTATAAGTTTTTAAATATTTCCTTAAGAAAATAAAATGAGGTATGTTATTTTAGTCAAAATATCATATGCGGGGCAATTTTGGAAACTTTAAAGCAGTATCATAAGTAAAACAAGAACAAATTATTTTCAAACATAAAACAATGAGAAAAAAATCTGACACAATGATTATGTATTTGGTTACTTTAAAACAGGTTTCATCTAAGGATAGATAATGGATCTATTACTCTTAAAAGCAAATAATTCTTCAATAAATGCGTGGTTTTTAGGCTCTAGATATAAGGTAATCAGTGTTAGGTATGTAGATAATAAGAGTATTTTTTAAAGATTTTTATGTATTTATTTTTAGGGTGAGGGGAAGGGAGGGAGAAAGAGAGGGAGAAAAACATCAATGGGTGGTTGCCTCTTGAGAGCCTCCTACTGGGGACCTGGCCTGCAACCCAGGCATGTGACCTCACTGGGAATCAAACCAGTAACTCTTTGGTTCACAGGCTGGTACTCAATCCACTGAGCCACATCAGCCATGGGATAATAAGACTTTTTGAAATGTAAAATGGTTTCTATCTATTCTTCAGTATCTTAGATGATGTATCTCCATCTGTCTCTATCTATCAATCAGTATACATGTGCTTGTTCATGTGTGTGTATAGTATGTCTCCAACTGCTGTCATTCACCCTTTTGCAACTCAGTTTTCTTATAACTTGAGTAAGTGAAGGGCTCTAAAATAATCACTTATATTAATATTAAATGTCATGAGTGTTTTCATTTTATCCCTGGCAGTTAAAAAATCACTATGGTAATATTAATATAGACCATATGAAAATCAGTGAACCAAGTCAGGCTTTTTTAAATAAAGCCATTGTCTTAATTATTTCTATTTTCTAAATAAACTAGTTTAAGTAAAAAAAACAAATATACTTGAATTTTAGTGAAACTTTTCTGTAGAACCAAACTAAAATGCAGTCACTTATTTTAAGGACAAAGTGGGTTAATGTATGAACATAATGGAAACTTAAACTTAAGGGAATTTACAGCTGTTCCCATGAACTAGCCAAGGGCGCCAGCCAATCCTAAAGTGCCAAGTCTGTTCACCCCATCTCTGGACTTCCTTAGTCCCCTGACTCAGCTACCCTGATCACTAGGCAATAAGACCATAGGCAATCAACCAGCTGAAAAAAGTAAATAACTTCTATATTTATCCTGTAGAAATCTCTTAGTCTCTGAATATCTTAAAACTCTTTGTTCCTTAACCTTGAATTTCTCAGTTTGCAGATAGAAATGCTTGAGACAAACTCACCCTTGTGCTGTGTTTTTTTCAAGATGCGGTTTGGTGTTTGACAGTTCTTAAAAAACGAAAGTATCCATTTTTCCCCACCATTAGTTGATTAACTAATACAAGTGAATCAGCATAGTTAACTAGTATAATTCATTGATTTACTAGTATGAGTTAAAATATAAGAATCTAGAAAAGGTATATACCTGGCAATAGTTAATAAAGTACAGAAACAAACAAACAAATTTTTAGTCATAAAATTTACTAAATCAGAACTTTAGTCTAATCAGGACAAACATAGAAATTAATTTGTGTAGAATGGAGACTATACCATAGATCAGTTAGGGCACAAAAATTGAGCATGGTTACGGTGTATGTTATCCATTCATTAAAAAAGTCTATTGGATACTTATGACTGGCTTGGAGCTATGTTACGCATTGCTGACACAATGATGAACAGACAGATAGGGCCTCTATTCTTATGGAAAGATTAGTAAGAAAAACAAAGATTAACATCAAACAAACATGAAAGTCTAACCACGAAATATGCTAGAATGGAAACATAGACAATTTTATAAACCCATAAGGTTAAAGAACTTGGTGATATCTTCATTGAATAACTGTCAAACAAATGAGACATTGAGGATGACTAGGAGGAATCAGACAAAGGAAAGAAGGAGTAAATCATGCAGGAAAGAAAATGTTCAGTGCTGTGCAGTCAGAAGCATCACAGTGCGTATGAGAAAGTGAAAGAAGTCCATTGTGACTGCAAGAGAAGCTGGGAACAGTGATGAGGAGGAGAGAAAGGTAGGCGAGGGGCTTGTCATAGGTGCCCTGAATGTCATGTTAAGAATTTTTGTTTTCTGCCTGTGAATTGAGCACCTGCCTGGGAACCATTGGGTCACTGGTTTGATTCCAGTTCAGGCTACATGACTGGGTTGCAGGTAAGGTTCCTGGTAGGGGACACATGAAAGGCAACCACACATCCATGTTTCTCTCCCTCCTTTTCTTTTTTGCTTCCCCTCTGTTTAAAAATAAACAAATTAATTAATTGATTAATTAAAAATAAAGAATTTTTTTTCCAGCATAAGAAAGTAGAAAGTCATTGAATGTTTTAATCAAGTAGGTAAGTTGTGGCATAATCATATTAATCACATCTTCATTTTGAAAAGTTATCATTAGTTACATTGTAGAAGACATATTGGTAGTGGGGGGAGGTGGTACAAGTCAAAATTCTAGACAAGTTAGAAATCTTGCAGCAATTCAGGCATGGACTATGTGGTTGTGATGACTGTGGAGAGATAGAAACATATTTAAAATATATTTAGTGGATAAAAAGAGAAGCTTTCATGATGGATTTAATAAGAGGGGCATAAAATGGGGCATAAAGTGATGATTTCTAGATCTCTAGTTGTTTTTTAATGCTATTTATTTATTTATTTATTCTGTACAGTCCAACTTGAACTACTTCATATTTTCATATATTCCTGTTTTGGAATATATTTTATTGATTATGCTATCATGTTTGTCTTAATATTCCCCTTTGCCCCCTTCCACCTAGTACCCTTATTCCCTCCAGCAGTTTTCCCTCTTAGCTCATGTCCATGGGTCATGAACATAATTTCTTTGACTTCTCCATTTCCCATAAAGTTTTTATCATCTCCCTGCCTATTTTGTACCTACCAATTTGTACTTCTTAATCCCTGCAACTTTTCCCCCATTCTCCATTTCCCCTTCCCAACTATAACCTTCAAATGATATCCATATCTACGATCCTGTTCCTGTTCTGGTTGTTTGCTTAGTTTGTTTTTTAGATTCAGTTGTTCATAGTTGTGAATTTATTGCTATTTTAATTGTTCACAGTTTTGATCTTCTTTTTCTTATATAATTCCTTTTAACATTTCATGTAATACTGGCTTGGTGTTATGAACTTCGTTAGCTCTACTTTTTCTGGGAAGCACTTTATCTGCCCTTCCATTCTAAATGATAGCTTTGCTAGATAGAGTAATCTTGGATGCAGGTCCTTGCTTTTCATCACTTTGAATACTTCTTGCCAGTCCCTTTTAGCCTGTGATGTTTCTTTTGAGAAATCAGCTGAGAGTCTTATGGGAACTCCTTTATAGATAACTATCTACTTTTCTATTGCTGCTTTTAAGATCCTCTCTTTATTTTTAACTTTTGGCATTTTAATTATGATGTGTATATGGTGCTACTAAGACAGGGAGTAATATATTCCTTATGAGTGTTATACATTTATGGCATACTTGTATGTTTACAATTGTTTTTATGTATACTTTTTACATTAGTTGGATGGTGGTACTCTGAGATAGAGAAGTCTGAGCTAAAACAATTGGAAATTAATTAGGAAAGATGATGAGTTTAATCTTCAAAGTGTTGAGTTTGAAGTATCTTTCAAATATCCAAGAGGATCTATCAGAGAGCCAGGCAAATACGTAGGTATGGTGCCCAAGTGAGACCTTGATGGAGCTTTAAATCTGGAAATCATTTGTGTACAGTTGCCAGTGAAAGCTGTGAGTAATGATAAAACTGCCTGGAGAGGAAATATAGGAGAAAAAAGTGCAGGAGCCACTTGAGGAACTTAGACATTGGAGAGGAGAAACCAACTGGCAAAAAAGATTGACATATATTATCTAAGCTGTAGGAGAAAACCAGGGTTAATGATACAGACATCACAGTTACCTTAGTGATTCTGAAATGGTAGAGAAAGGGGGTTTAAAACTAAATGTACTGAGAGTATTAGTAAAATTTTCCATCTCATCAGACAAAAAAAGGGGACATCATCATATATTTACTATTTACAATTGATAATTCTCGAGTATTCATGGAAAATAATCTTAGATGGGATACAGCATAGGTGAGAAGAACATTGACTCTGAAGTGTTAATACATTGAATCAAGCTAAACTTTACCTGCCTAGAAGTATTTATCTTTTGCGAACCTCAAAATAACAGGTTTAATGGTAGTAACTAACTTATGTCTAAGGATTGTTTGAAGATTTAGAAAGAAAAGGAGATAGGAAATATATGGGATAACATTTTTTAATGTACAAAGTTATAAATAAATTATATAAGACATAGACTGATCTAATTGTGTATAATAACATCTTAAATAGTGTTTCTAACTCTGGTCTTGCTACCTAGTATTTCCAACCTATAAATTCTGCCTCTTATCCCTCCTATTCTCTCCTCTGAACTTGAGGTACTCAATAAAATGTTTGCATTTTATATATCTTTGTCTTCTTCTTACAGTGTCCAAGATAATACTTTTCACATAGTGTAGCCTCCAACCATATTATTTAAGCCTCAAAAATATGTGTGAGATAAATGTATTGTTTATTCCATGTTCAGACGTACCTAGAAACCTTCTACCTCAGTACCACCTTGCTATTGTGTTAACTTAATAATTATGCCTTCCAATGGCTTTTAGAAATTGTATTTAATTGAAGTAAATAGTTACAGAGCAAATCAGTATTTACAGTGGTATTCTTTAAGACACACATTGAATCAGTATCATCTACACATGCCTCTAAAGTCAAAATGTTATTAAATACATTTATTTGTTCCAACTCTTTTTAAAACAACATTGTATTTCCCCTTCCTTCCTAGCTGCTTCAGTTTTCTCCCACTGTCTCTACCCAGGGTCAGGAAAGTGTGGCCATGTTTAGCACAGTGCTAAAGGATATACACAGACTTAGCTTCATAAATGCCTAGTTGAAAGCTGAAAGAATCAGCTGTGCCTCTCTCCAGCTTGGTGGACCCTTTCTAGGAAGCTTTAAGGTACACATAAAATGTCAACTCTGAAATAATTTGTGGAAGATTATTTTTGTAGTGATTCAATTTGATAAGAACGGGTATTAAAAACTACCTTAGTGGACTTATTTGTACCAGTCTGACTTATTGGTCATTTCCATAAAGATCACTGAAGTGTAAGGATAAACTAGCAAGAGGAATGGCTCTCAAACCACCAGCTCCAATCATTCTGACCTACCTGCCTCTTGTTGCTGAATGCTTTAGGTTTGTTTAATGTATTTCTCTGTTACATTTACAACCCAGGATTCAAATATGCAGCTTTCATTCCTGGCTTTTGACCTCTAATTACAGCACCTGAATTCCAATTGTCTTCCTCATATTATGTTTCTAAATGGAATATCCATTCTATTTTTTGTCATCTTAAATGTAAAGGACTGGAGAAATATGTCAAAGTAGAAAATACTTTTGCCTGTGAATGGTGGAATTATGGGTAAGTTTTCAGTTTTTTTCACTTTTTAATTAATTTTTCTTTACTTTTCAAATTCTTTGGTCAGCAGGAAAAAATAAAAAAAAATAAAGTAAAATAGATTTAAGATGATTAATGTATACTAATACATCAGCTACAGATATTGTTAAAAAATACCAAAATAGTAAAATAAGGATTTCCTTCAAACACAAAATAGATCCATTATTATTTTAGTTGAAACTATGAGTGTCATCAAACTATGAAATGTAATATGTGAGAAAATGTGTTGGTCAAGCCCATAAAGAACAGTTACACATGCATAAAGGAATACAAAGAATATTATTACAGAACAGTAGCTTTTACTAGAAGATTCAAGGATGAAAGGACATACTTTTCATATAGCACTCAATGATTATTTTCTGGAGCTGAGTTTTTGTGAACTTTTTCACTTTTGAAGATCTTTGGAAAAATGCTCATATTCATACATTTACTCTCTCTTTTTCACCCCACTATTTATTTTTTAAAGATCTTATTTATTTATTTTAGAGGGAGGGGAAGGGAGGAAGAAACACAGGGAGAGAAACATCAATGTGTGGTTGCCTCTCGTGTGCCCCCTACTGGGGACCTGGCCTGCAACCCAGGCATGTGCCCTGACTGAGAATCAAACCAGTGATCCTTTGGTTCACAGGTTGGCACTCAATTCACTAAGTCATGCCAGCCAGGGTTCACCCCTTTATTTCTTCTTTATGAAATTTAAAAGACTATATTTTTACAAAATTTTATTTTTTCACAGTACTCTCTTCAAACAGTTTTTCTACTTAAATGATAGGAAATACACTGAAAATTATTCTACAAAAACAGATAAACTGAGCTACAAAATTAGACCTTTATCAGTGTTCATTGCTTCAGTGACAACACTAAAGTAAGTTAGAAAAGTGGTTTTAATACTACACTTAAAAAGGGTTATGATTGCCGTTTACACAGATCAGATGGGAATGAGCATGGTGGCCACTATCTTAGATGAAAACACTATATGGCCATGTGTGCACAAACCTGTATAGATGGAGCTACATTAAGGGAGGAACTCCACTTTTAACATATGTTTATTATCTTCCTGAGTACATACAGTGGAGTTAATGCCCAAGTAGTGTTTTTCTGCTCGATTTCTTCAAGGAGCCATGAGAAATCCAACCTCTCCCCAGTGGTACTTACACTGCAGAGGTACTAGTTCCCTTGACCCACTGACTGCTGCCACTACTTCAGAAAAGAGCCATTATTATTCCATAAATTCATCATTGGTCCCTGCGCACTGATGCTGCTGTTGCTGCTACTAATCATGCAATGTCATCTCTGTCATGGAACCAACACTTCAACTGGCTCCATGTGTGACCTTGAATGACACTCCACTCCTCCATGTACTAGAAACATACTTGGTACATAGAAGCCAGAAGCTATTGATTATTTATATTTTCTTCTTTATTTTGATAAAGGCACTTTTCTCCTAGCCCCAATTCTACCAAGTTTTTAGTGAAACCACTGTTGCAAATTTAACAGATTGCATTTGTTTCCATGGTAACTGCACATGAGTTTATAAGGTGGGTTACAGAAAGATGTGAATGACAAACCACAGGTCACTAAAATCGTTTATTCTCTCAAAACTTGATACTCTCTTATCAAGTCATGTTTGATCCCACTAAATTCATCTTTCCTTAAAAACATTTGTAAAGCACCTAATTTGTGCAAAGCATACTCCAAATACATTATTAACATTAACTCACTTAATTCTCATTCTAATTCTAAGGATCAGATGCTGTTATTGGACTCATTCCACAGAGGAGGAAAGTACAGCAGTGAAAGTTAATTTACTTGCTTAAGGTCATAAGTCACTCAACTAATAAAAGGAAGACTCAGGCTTCAAACCCAGGCACGCTGGCTATACTCTTGATTGCTCCTTGAGACAAGCTGCCTCTCTGCTCATGGAAAGCAACTCAGTATCTCTTGTAAATAAACACCTAGTGACCCTGATCTACCAGTTCACCATAGGGTCCAGGCTAGTCTAAAGTCACAGCTCACTACATGGGCATCATGCCCTTGCAGGGCTTTGGTCGTAAGAAATTTACATGTGTTTACCAGTGCTTACTCTTGTTTCAAAGCTGAGGAAATTGCTTGGTTGCATAGCTATCATCTTTTCTTGCACTTCTATGCATCCCTCTTATAATCATATTATCTTGTTTTTGTAAAATGCTAGGCAGGTAGCATATAATATAATTTCAGAGCATACATTTTGCAGAAAGTCTTCAAGAGTGTGAATTCAGACCGTCATTTGTCATGTAAACTCAGGCAAACTGCACTCTTTGTGGCTTGGTTTACTTACGTGCAAAATAGGGATATCATACAACTTACTTTCAGGATTGATATGGGAATTACATTAGTTAAAATGTATAAAGCACTTCAACAATGCCTAGAATGTGGTAAGCATATGTCAGGGTATAGTTTATATAAAATTTGAATAGTATGTTACCATTTTTTGTGCTGTTAATTTGACTTCGCCAATTATTTGACAGTTATTGCTTATGGTGCTTTTGCAATTCTAAGGGTGCACAAAAAGTTTTTTTACCTAAGTATCATAAGTACAGTAAAAAAAACCTACTTATTAGATCAATTTACCCATACATTGTTAACAAGCAAGTTAAAACTTAAAGACTTAGCTCTGGCTGGTGTGGCTCAGTGGATTGAGTGCCAGTCTGCAAAACAAAGGGTTGCTGGTTCAATTCCCAGTCAGGACACATGCCTGGTTTTCAGGCCAGGTCCTCAGTGAGGGGAGTGTAAGAGGCAACCACACATTGATGTTTCTCTCCCTCTCTTTCTCTTTCCCATCTTCTCTCCTCAAAAATAAATAAATAAAATCTTTAAAAAAACTTAAAAGACTTAAAAGCTGGAATTCAGCATAAATTACTCTGGGTTGCTTACAGCCCTGGCTTCATGTAATTCCACCTAGACTTTAGACAGCCTTCCAGTTAGTGTGGGAATCACACCCACCAAATTACAAATATTTGCAAGGGTAAAATATTTGAGATACTGCAAATTTTGATAACTTTTAACCTTTTGGTTAATGCACACATAGACTGAGAATCAAACATATTTCAACACTCTAAACAAAACATATCATGGCCCATATGTCCATACATATTAACCAATTAATGTACAATAGACTGACATTAGAAAGGGCAGGCCAAGTCATATGTATATATACACATATGGTTATACATAATATATTATATGTAATACATGTAATTTTACCTAGCATGTATAAACATAAACACAGAACAGTTAATTTCTCATGTAGATGCTATTACTGAGTGGCATTTTAAAGCTCTGATAAAGTAGTAGAATTTGATCACATGTGAATACAAATATGCTCATGAACTGAGGTCAAATGTAAGATGATTAGCCGGCTTATATTTCATATTGTTATAATCCTGTGCTATTTAGAAATGTCAACTGAGTAGTAACTTAAAAAATTGACACTCTATTTTCTTATCTTTCTTTTAAATGCCATACCACAGAGCAAAATCGATGTGGGCTAAAACGTACTTTGAGTTGTTTTCAGACTAAGGTTTTTATATATTAAGTCAATATATATTTTGACTCCATTTATGCAATGATACATCACTTTATTTCAATGAAACATGTAGTAAATAATTTGAGCTAGAACAGTAAAGAGAAACATCTAATGAGGGAACGGTGGAAGTAAAGAGAGAGTTTGCTGCCTCCAATTTTGCTGCACTGACCATTCAAGCTCCAGTGTCAATTCTTTAATGCACATTCCATCAGGATAGATTGGTACAAGGATTGTTTTTTCATATGCCTTTCATTTTATTCATGCTATTCAACATTTTCAGATTTAGAATTCAGAGCTGATCCAGATTCCGACTCTGGGAGCTCCTGACATACATTTACCAGATTTCCAATGGGTGCATGACATGCTTTATTCATGCAAAACATACTCATTGAAATTTTAATATGTGATGCTCTCTGGGCTGTGTTCAGAGAGAGTCCCCACTATAGACATGTTTACAAATTCACTGAAGAAAATATACAAGTTTGCAATTGCACACTAGAAGATAACTGCATGCTGGAAATATTTGTAAGATGCAATGGACACTCTTGGGAGAGGCACCCAAATGAGACTGGGGCACATAGAGGAAATATCTGGGAGAAGTAGAGACAACACTTTGATCTTGAAGTATTGGCAAGAGCTTGTTGAAAATTTCAACACTTCAGAGTGTGTAGTAGTGACAAACACAAACTTTAGCATGGTTGAATCTCATTTCTATCAATAAAAGGTTGCATGCCCTTGCAAGGACAACATGTGGGGATGTGCCAAGTGTTCACTCTACCAAGATATTGGTCAAGGCTGCAAGTCACAGAAAAAAACAGCCAGGGCTCTACTTACTAACCCATGGAAAGGGCTGTGGCAGCTCAAAAGGGATTTTTTTTGATTCATAGGTACAGTAAGGGTTAAAGACAGATATGATTTGATTAGTTACTTAACCTCATTAGCCCTTGGATATCTAAACTGGGGGTGATAACATTAGTTGCTTTTTAGATTAATTATCTAAAATAATTCCAATAATTTACTTTGCATGTACCTATTAACAGCACACTGAATGTTATTGTAAATAGAGTATATGTAATTCCTGAGAACTAAGGGTTGCAAGACTTGATTCTGCATCAACTCAGTGCAAATCAATTAATAGCAAAGATGAAAAGGGAAAGACAAACATGGATAATAGTGGTTACTGACACCACTATCCTCCCATATAGTCTTAGAATATGAAAATAGGTAAAATATTCTCAGATACAAAATAGTCCCACACATCCTGAACTTAGAGTTACTTTTCACTAGATGCAAAAATTATTTTACTTCTTGTGTTTTTTATTTTTACCTTCTATCCACATTTTATTTCTTCTTTTCACTTTGTTTCTTCTACTTTCCCCTTCCCATACATTATGTAATGGAGACCTGCCAGTCTTGCTTATGAATATTGCTAGTAGCATAATACTAAAAAGCTTCAAAGTTCTAAAACATTCACATTGTTAGCCACAAACTTATTACATATATAAATGGTTTTGAATCTGCTAATAGATAAATTAACTTTTATTTTAATGTTCAACACAATATAGAGAGAATGATATTTCAAATATTATCCACTTTACCCCTTGCTGATTCTGTTTCTTCCTCCTGAACTTCTCAGAACAGCACCAGGGCCAAGGAAATGAATCTTTTGATTAGGAAATAAATGGAAATTGAAAATCTGTCACAAAGTATCCAGTAGAATTGCACAAAGCAAAATAATTCTTCAATTCTGTGATGAAAAGACGAGCTCCCTCTGTGATCATCACTTCCTAGGATTGAAGAGTTCATGGTTGTGTGGTTTGAAATTAAACTGAGTTCAAAAGTGTGAAAAAAATTTTTTTGCCATTTATCTCCTGGGGGGAAAAGCCTAAAGGGGTCATACAATGGGATATTTGAATTACTATGGACAAAACCCATTATTATTAGATAAACACATATGGTGGTTATTAATAACTCCTTATATTGTTATATTTCTCAGGAGTGCATAAAATTAAAACAGAGAAATTATTATGCTTTTAGCCTATATATTTTGATATTTAGTTTTCTGTTATATCATTATTATATTTATGCTGCCAAGCATATATGACAACTTCCTAAATATATCATTACAGACTATGACAGATACCAATTATGGCTAGTTTACATAGAATGATAAAAATAATAGGGAACATGGAAAAATCTTCAAAAATATTTTTAAATAAATGATGAGTTTAAAAAAAGAACATCTTTTAGGCAACTTCCAATAATTTAGTTATAAAATAGAAAAACAAGGCACTATTCATCAAAAATATATCATGTAGTGGGTTGGAGATTACACGTATCTCCCCAAATATTTGCACAGGAAAATACCTATTCATAGGAAACATACAAAATAATAACAGCAAAAGAACTTCAATAGTAAATTATGTCTTTATTTTATAACAGTGAAAACTTTTCCTCAAATTAAAAAGTAAGTTAGAAATTAGTATCAAAAATAGAGCACAATCCTAAATTTCAGTATTATTTTCTTACCTTCAGTCATTCTATATCTCAGTCAGGATCTTTCATGGCTCTATTTCAAGTCAGCACCTGTTCAAAAATAGTGTTGGGCTTTTGTCGTTTGTTTCTCAACTGCAATATGTTTTTTTCCTTCCTCTATTTACCTTAACAGTTCGTGTGATGACTGTTGGCTAACTTTATATGCAACCTTTCGTTGCATGATATTCATGTAGGGCTGCTGCTACCCAAGTAGAGAAAGAATGTGAACACCGCAGCACAGACCAAGAGATGGATCCCATGACCATTGGGAATTTACATCTACACTTTTTTCAGAGAAGGTGCAAGATATATAATCTGTACCAAGGGGAGTTACATTTTGTTAGGCAGAAGTATATTGATTTTATTTGTCATATCAATTCAACATGTTTGTAGAACGATGCATTCCAATATGGAGCAGTCACAAGAATGTACTGATGATTTACCAGTTTTCTCTCAGTGCCAAATAGAAAGCTATAATGAAATCAGAATTCAGGAAAAGGAAAGAACATTCCTCTGACTCTATTTGCTGTCCCTAAGAGGGTTGCCCAGTGGTAGCTATTTCTCCCAGCAGCTGCAGGTGCTTGTCCTCGAGCTTCTTTGCATGCCCTTAGAACTCGTCTCCTCGTTCTTTAGTGGGACCAGCCAAGACAGGTTACATTTCTGTCTCCAGGATTTAAGTTTTAGATCAGTGGTGCTGTGCTTTTTTTTTTTTTTTTTTTTTTTTTGCAGTTTTATATCTGGATTATTTCTGTGGTCATTTTTGGCTCATACACCTTTCCATCAGCACTATAACTAATTCTGTATCTTGAATATCTTCTGTTGAAATACCTGGTATGGTTTCTGTTTTTATGTTGGATCTGAATCAATACAAATATTGAAACAAATATTTCTTATTATTTGTCAAAAATACTTGACTTTTCACTGAAAACATTTACTATGCCATTCATAAATCCAGCAAACACTTGAAAATTCACAGAAAGAAAATGCTACATTGTACAATGATAAATTTACCTTGAAAATTAAAGTTCAAGTTACCTCATAATTTCACATAGAATCTTGATATTTCTATGTGTTACTAACGAAGACCCTTGCAATCCATAAAAAGAAATTCTTGGTGGAAAAGAATTAACTAAACACAATTTCTATTTACAAACAAGTCAAAAATAAACAGAAAAGGCCAAATCAAGGATACATGTTTGAAAATATCATGATTTGGAAGTGAATTATTTTATTAGGAAATTCTGTAAAAATTGTCTCCTGTTTACTTGAAACACTTTGAAGAAAATAAAGAGAAGGAGGGGTCGGTTGTTAAGCTATTTCATTCCTAGAAAATGTTCTTTGGGCCCGACCAGCATGACTCAGTTGGTTGGCATTGTCCACAAAGTGAAAGGTCGATGGCTTGACTCCCATCTGGGCACATGCGTGCCTGGGTTGTGCATTCCGTCCCTGGTCAGGGTGTATATAAAGGCAACCGATCGATGTTTCTGTCTCACGTTGATGTTTTTCTCTTTCCCTTTCTCCTTCCCTTCCCTCTCTCTAAAAATAAATGAACAAATAAAATATTTAAAGTATGTTCTTTGTGAGATAAATCCAACTTAATTCTATGAATACAGTAATTTGGGGAGCTATTAGAAAACAGAGCAAAAGTGAAGGAGAATAATATTTCTATATTAACTGATTCTTTATAAAATGGAAAAATCCAAAAAGCAAGGGGAACGTGAAGACTGAGTTGTTGCCAGTTGTAATGAAACAATGTTTCCTGAAGTATTTCACTAATGTATGGTAAGAAAACTAATGGGCAGTGAAATAACATTGTAAGTTATAAACAACAAAAACGTATGAAGTGTTGTTATAATTAAAGAGAGGTTCTTGCATTTCAGTAACATCAAAGAAACTGTTGATATTGACTTAGATATAGTTATAAAACATAAATTTCCAAAAACAAAAAACAATAAACAAACTTTTCTTGATTTATTAGGAAGCACAGCTCTGCTTGTGAAAATGACAACAAAAAATTAACATTGAGGTGCTGACTTCTAGCCACAGTGCAGGAGTGGCATGGCCACATTAAACAACTTTCAGGTAACAATTACAAACATCTGATAAAACTTTAAAGGACTCCTTAAAGTGTATGAAAACAGGCCAACACTGTACAAGGAGTTCATCTCAAAAAACTGCAACTGAAAGAAGTAAAAGAATTATGAGATTGTTAATTTTGGGGGTAGGGAGGTTTGCTAGAAAGTGTGGAGTCATGGTTCAGCAGCAAGTGATTAGGAAATAATGGTAGGTACAAATTTATAAATAAGCCCCATTCCCAATGTTATTTTTTTTACTACCCTTTCTTTTTTTTTTTTTTTAGTTTTACTTTTTAAAATTTATTTTTAATCATTATTCAAGAGCAGTTTCTATCCTTTACTCCCATTCCAGCCAACCCACTACTTTGATTTGTATGTTTATACATTTGATGATGCAATCCACATTAAATCTTTTTGGAGAATAAATGAATAAATGAAGAAATAGAATCCTGAGTCTCTCAAAAGAACTAATGAAGTGAGTCAATTCACTTCATTAGCGAGGCATGCTCTGGGTTTCATGCTAATTACTACTAAGAATACTCATTATATCTTGTTAAAAAAACAGTTTGTGTAGCCTTTCAATGGTCAGATAAATAAATTCTCATCAGCATCTCAAACTCAAATAGCTCTTTAACTGAATCCATTGTACTCATCTTACCTGAGTCTCCCCATCTTACACCATCCATAGTGTGTCTTCTCTACTAAACAACATGACCACATTCTCTTCAAATCATTTGTCTAATCACTCAACTTGATCATCTGTTAATCACACTTTCCTTCAAACACTGTACCCACTACATCACTCTTGGGTATTTCCATTTTTACATTTATTTGTTCTTATTTATTTTAAATTAACAATGAACTATTCATATACTCAGCACATTAACCTTGAATATTTCTTTCTAAAATACCACATTTCTGGACAAATACAGAGTGGCAAAAGATGATTTGACTTTGGGTGGTGGCCACCCAAATGTACACTTGAAACCTATATAATCTTATTAACTAATGTCACCTCCAAAATTTAATAAAAATAAAATAAAATATCAGGTTTCTTCTGTTTTAAAATGTTTTAATGTCTTAGATTAAATTCTTTCCATGGTTGCCTAATGCATATTTATACTATAAGAAGATTAATTATTTCTTCCTCTGCTCTCTATATTAGAGAAGTTAATTTTTTCAAAAACAAACTCAATTCTCACTTTCTTTATCATGTTTTGTCAAAATTCATTAGTCACAATAATGATACTATTGAATTTATTTTATCATACAGCTGATTACTTGATTACATGTGACTTCATGGTCATTTTAATTAACTTAATCATCACTGTTTCATCTCTATATCTTAATGGAAGCTCCTAAAGAAAATTCTTTGAGGTAAACTTTTTTTTTTTTTACAAATCCTCTCAGTGACTAGTATAATACTCTCTATATAGAGGATGCCTAGCAAACATTATTTGCATAAACACAGTTATTACAGATTTCAACTGTCAACACTTGACCACAACTTAATTCATTTTGTTCAAGCATTCTTTAATTGTACTGATTTCGATGGACAGTCAAATGAGCATTCAGAAAGAATTTTTTTAATTGAAATTATCAAATGAAAAGCCATAGCAAGAATTCTTTCAAATGTGCTTTAGGGGAAAAATAATACCATATGGTCCTAACATCAACAAAATCCAATTTTATACTGTTTTTTGTGTGTAACAGATTGAGTTCTATAACAAATATGTTGGTCAGCTAATGAATTCATTAAGTATGATTAACTTCTGGATTATGGCAAACCTGCTTATGTATGAAATTATGGTTTGAAATGATTGCTCATTGGCTTGTAAATCTAATAACTTGGTTTGTATAAAGAAAATCTATTGTGTGTGTGGTATGAATGTCACTTGTAAAACTACAATTCATAGGAAATGGACAGTGTGAACTTGTGTGACTTTGCAAATTGGCTGAAAACTTTTTTGTGACATATGCCAGAAGGAATGTTTTACGTAGCCCGCATAAGCATGTTTTAAATCCTAAATCTTATCTTCTCTACAGATTATAATCAAAAGAATATGAAATTTGCTCCCTTAAAGTCTTCCTTTCTCAATCCTTTATTTTAATAATTTCAAAAAATTGTAATAGATCTATTTGAAATATTTGTTAACAAATATATATTTTTAGATGTGGAATATTTGTGCTATCTACATTGCATGCTTTTTTGAAAGTGGTAGTAAAATTAAAACATCTTCAGACCATTGAATCTGTGTGGCACTGAATACGACAAGGAAGACTTTGGACTAGATGTTTACAAGTTTTTTTTTGGCACAATTTTCTTTAGTTTCACCTATAGAATGCCATTTGAATTAGTTCATTGGACTATTTGCAAAGATTTAAATTTCTGAGAGAATAGAAGAATGTAGGAGACCATTCTGCATGGTGTGGGCCCAGCTCCCACTAGGAGGTGTACAGGACCCACGCCCATGGATAGGTTCTCCCGTGGGGAATCAGGCCTGCAATGTGCCTAGGCTGCTTTGAGTCTTTCTCTTGCTAAAAAACTCCCTCACCCTGATTACTGCAAAGTAACTTCCTAAAATCCATGCAAAACCTTCCAAGGCTGAGTGTAACCGGTTCAACCACTTTTGCCTTTTCATTTGCAAATATCCCTCTTCTGTGATGTGATTAGCAGCATTGGCTCCTTTGTTTTCTGTAAAAGGTAACCACCTAAAGTGAACCTGTGCATAGTAAATGAGGACCACCATGTAATGTGCAGAGAGATAGAAATAAAGACCTGTCATGGCGGAAGCTGTGGCTTTTGCTCCCCTTGAGAGAAAAGCCATGCTGTCCCTTTTCCTCCACCAGACTCGGTAGTTCTTGTGAATGTCTCATTTCATTCATAATGATGCAGACACTGTGGACTGTTGTCTGCATCAGAAGAGCAAACCTAAAAATTTCTCCTGACAGAAAACAACTAGGAATGTTTGACTTCATGTTTAGCATTGAAACTAATAAATAAATCATGTTACTGGTTTTCTAATATAGAACTCTATGCCATTATAAAAATACAAGGTATACCCAGAAAAATCCCAGATATTGTTAATATAACAAGAATGGTTTGTGCGACATCAATGTAACCTGGCAACTAAGGAGAGTGAATTGGAATGCACTTGTGTGAAAAATGATGACTTCACTGTATTAGTCAGTGGGGTGGTAGAGGTTGGTGAGTGATCATGTGTACTGTGTGGTCATCACATTAAAAATGACTGAGAAGGTAGAGGCATGAATCTGCATCCAATTTTGCATTAATCTGGGACTTCCCTACATGAAAGCTATTCAGATCATTCAAAAAGAAGCAGCTATCGGCAACTGATGACTCACAGCTTTATCACAACAACGAGCATGCTTATATACCACAACTTATGCAGAGTTTTTGGTGAAACATCAAATCATCCAGGTGACTCAGCCCCGCTACAGCCCATACTTGGCACTCTGTGACTTCTGCCTTTTCCCCAAACTAAAACAACCTTTGAAAGGGAAGAGATTTCAGACCATTAGTGAGGTTCAGGAAAATGCAATGGGGCAGCTGATGGCGACTGGGAGAACTGTGTGAGGTCCCAAGGTGCCTACTTTGAAGGGGACTGAGGCTTCATTGTTCTATGTACAATGTTTCTTGTATCTTGTATCTTCTTCAATAAATGCCTCTATTTTTCATATTACATGGCTGGATACCTTCTGGGAAGACCTCATATGTGCTGCCCACCAATCATTATATACCTTGAACATAATCTTCCTTCACCCCACGTTGTAGCTTTTTCTTTTCCATTAGAGTTGACACTGAAGTGATTCTCTCACAGTACCTAGGTTTTAATACATTTTTGTAAGAACAATGTAACAAAGAGAAAGTACTCCAAAGTAATCTATTTTAACATCAAAGGATGAAATATATTTTAGTGCTGTGTTTTTATCATCCTCACTATAAATCCTGCCAACCAGCAATACTCAGGGAGAGCTAGAGGTAAATAATTCAGGAAACAATTATTGAGTGCTTATTAGTTATATTATAATCTCTTAAATTTTATAATGGAAAGGTACAGTAAATGTTTACTTACATATGGTTTCCAAAAGTAATAAATAATATTTCCCCTTTTGACTTAACATCTTTCCTGGTACGTTTCCAACTGTTTCAAATATTGAAAATACTATATCCCATATCTAGCATAAAGTCTGAGAACCACACATGTACTTTGGTAAAAATGCAATGTTTATTATGGAGTGAGTTATAATTTTTTAATAAATGAATTTTAAATATTAAATCTCATCAGTACATTACTGTCATTGCTTATTCTATTTGCTGAGTCCTATTGAAATTGGTGCATTGAGAATTTTGTCCTGACTTGAAAAATTTAGATAAAAGATATCTGAGTGTGTTTGAAAATAAAACCAGATATAAGAAATGAAAACCAGGAACTTTCCCAGAATCTGAAAGATTGTGGGAGTGATTGTGCCTTTAACAGAAGTACTACAGTATATTTCTAAGACTACTTTTTAGAGCAATTTACATTCACAATGAAATTATGATGAAGGTACAGAGACTTCATATATACCCAGTGACCCCTCATATACACAGTGTCCCCATTATTGAAATTCTCCCAACAGAATGGTACATTTTTACAATTGGTGAACCTACATTCACACATCATAATCATTCAAGGGCCCTAGCTTACATTAGGTTTTACTCTTTGTGTACCTTCTATAGGTGTCAACAAATAAAAGACATGTTCATAATTATAGCATCATACAGAGTATTTTCACTGCCCCACAAATCCTGTTTGCTTTGCCTATTCATTCTTACTATCTGGAGCCCCTGCCCTGGCCTACTGGTAACCAGTGATCTTTTTACTATCTTCATAGTTTTGCCTTTTACAGAAGGAAATGTAATTAGAATCATTCTGTAGGTAACCTTTTCAGATTGGCTTCTTTCACTTGCTAATATGTATTTAAATTTCTTCCATGTTTTAGTGTTTGTTTTCATATGCAATAGTCAAGGGTGGAAAACTTTTTCATTGAAAATTCTAAAAGAATAATAGAACAATCCATGTATGTATTCATAAATTCTGATGATGCAGACAAATGTGATAATAGTAATGGGAAAACTATGCTAAACTTTACTTTGCCCTTTGGATCATAGGTTCTTTTTCACTATGGGTATCTAAAAGACACAGTCCCTGAGGAAGACGGAATCCTCTAGCAAGCTGCTTTTGGATTTCATCTGTATGGTGACCTTTCCTAGGTTCCCATCCTGTTGGTTTTTTACCTGGAAATGGAAAGTCAGCTCTCCAGGGTCTACGGCCTGCCAACCCACACTGTAGGTTTGGGACAAGCCAGTTTCCCTAATTACATGAGTCAATTCCTTATAATAAATATCTTTATATAGTCACATCTTATTAGAAAAATACTAATATACCTGCTCTCTCTTTAATATTCATTCCAAACCTGGGAGATTACATATACTAGACATATATATGTCTACATATATGCCCATATATACCTATATATCTATATCATCTATACCTATATCTATATGATAGAAGAGAAAACAATAGCAATAGGGATAGAGCTAGAGAGATGTATGTAGCCAGTGATCTTCAAACAACCCTGCCTCTAGTGGTCTGGAGGTTTCAGGCCTTTTCCATGTGACAATGCTTTGTCATGTATGAACACTTGAAATTGGTAAATTGCCACAAAGAATCCCAATAGAACCAGGCTTAAGCCATTCCATTCCCATGCGGTGATTTAAGTCAGTTATAATAAGGAAACGAAATGAAAGCACACAATGCTCCTTTGGTTTTGTTTCCCACATTATGTCATGAGAAATTCTTTCATGCATGTCACGTGTTGGAATCTTGGATGGTGAATACAGAAGCCAGCCTCTTAGTGATGCAAATGAGAATGAAAAGGTTGTAATTAGAGGTCATCACAGTCCATCATTTTAGGAATAAATGAGAGAGGGAGGTTGTCTCATGGGGGAAAAGTGGTGTGTCCAGATTGCGTCAATGGAAACACAACCTCTTTGTCTACCCTTCCTCAAACATAGGGTCTGAAGTTTAAGATCAGTAACCTAGGAACTGTCAAAGAAAAAGACTTCATCATCAGAAGACAAGGAAACAAAGGTCAGTGGCTGTATTTATTACCCCATGTTAATTTTGGTTGGGGAAAAAAAAACACCCACCTTGGTTAAACAAAAAATTGCTTCTGATCTGCATCTTAGCTTTTCTGGTATCTAAGACTTTCAATTAGCAAAAGAAACTGATATTAATAGAAACTTTGGGAAAGCAGAAGACATCTTTCCTAATATTGTCCAAAATTTCTTTAAAACAACATACTTATCCTTAGTTCTAAAGGCAAAATTTGCTATTTTAAGGGATTAAATAACTTATCCGAGGTCACCCAGCTTCTCAGTGGTCATACTTGATTTCTAAAGAAGACTGATTCCCAGCCCCAGGACTTATGACTAAAGTGGGCTGATTACAAAGTCATGCTCCTTCTGTTTGTCCCTGTTGGAATGTAAGTGCCACAAAGCAGAGTGTTTGTATGTGTGTGTATAAATATATACACAGACTCATTCACCTACACATGTACATAGATGAGAATCTCTATTCAAGTTATATAAACCATTATCTGTATCTTTCTATTTTATAATATACCTCATACATATTTTCCACTGATAAATGAACTAAACAAAGAAGCAAACATAATTGCTATTTTAAACAAAACGATGCACTGTGGTTCAACAAAATAAAGCCCATGGTTGATTTAGGACTTGAATCTTTTCTCTGACATCAGTTCCAAAACACATTAACCTGAAAATAATGTCATTTACTTTTGTTAACATTTACTACTTGAGTATGCACATGATTCACGTCAGATTTTATTGATATTAGAATAGTTGAGACAACTTTTTGGTGTTCCAAATGAAGTCAATGGCCTGATAAAAAATAAAATTAATTAATTTAAGTATTGATAACTTGAGTCCCTACAGTGTTTTTCCTTCTAATCTACTGTTAGCAAATTTTTCTGCATGTTCATTCACTGACAGAAAGCCTCTTTTTCTTTTTTTCCCCAGTACTACAGCATTTTTGTCTGTATGCAAGAACTACATTTTGGTTTAAGAACATCATTAAACCTTGGGTCTATATTTAAATGTTAATGTTGCACTTTAAAAAAATCAATAGCATTTCAATTTGCTTTTTGTAAATAATATGTTTTATTAAAAAATAAGAAACTGTCAGGGGTTCTATTCTCATATGGTCACTAATATGCTATTTCTTCTAATTTATGTAAATTAGCCTTATAAAAACAACTTCTGTTGGTTAGTGTCATTTTGACTTGCATATGTGCATTTCCAGATTCTTGAAAATCAAGCAATTCAGATGATTTTCTTAATGATTAGATTGTTGGTCTATTGTCTATTTTTCTGCTTGTTTGTTTATTATTTATCTGTTTTGCTTAGGTCATACAAAACATTTTACTCCAAATCAAGATGATGTGTTAGATCCACTTTTAATAGTTTACTTTTTAATTATTTTATTAGTTGTAAACTTATGACTTATTCTTTTCTTTGTTTTTTTATTTTTATTTTATAGCTGAGGGCAGGAACAACCTCATACACACCCAGCAAGATTTGTTTTTTAATATTCAGTTAAACAATATTGCTGTCTGAATTCAATCTTTTCCAGCAGCAAAGATATATCAGTCCTTGGCTCAAGAGAGAAACAATTCAGGGAATTGTTTTTTTCAATAAACCTGAGGTTGACTTTCATGGACTGTTTCAAAGAAATGGGTCAGATTGGTGAAATTTCATTTTTGTTATTTGCCTTTTGCAGTTTGTAAACTTGGAATGCACATGTATAAGAACCAGGTACAATGCTGGCATGATCTTAAGGTCACCAGTATCTTAACACATGCGACAAAAGGATGGTAGGACTCAAAACACCTTACATCCAAAGAAAAAGATATCAAAAGGCTTGTGCCAAGTTTTCAGCTGTAGTCATTATGTGAAATGTTTCTTCTAACCTAAACCATTTTTATTTTTGCTGTACTTCTGCTGCTCCTGAGGTCATCTCAAAATAAGGAGCACCTGTCTAAACAGCAGATGTGTGCTCTGTATTAACTGTATTTTGAGGATGTCAACACTTGGTTTCCACTGGAGAAGCTTGGGTGACTCTGAGGATTTGCAGATGAAGCAGACTTCGCCAGTAACCCTGTCCCAAATAAAAACATGTACCATTGTAACTATGTTATGTTCTGAGATGTAGCTTTTATATTTCACTAGGAACATTAACCTGCCTGAAATGAATTTTTAGAGCTTGTGGTTTTCCAGCTAGTCTGGATAAGTACCACCACCACCATCTGCATCATGACTAATTATTTTATTTCTTAGGCTTGTCCTAAGATCGTTAGCTATAATATATCATTTAATCTTCTACACAACTCTATGAGGTAGGAATTATAATTATTCCCAATTTACAGAGGAAGAAATAGAGACACAAAGACACTAACTCACTTGCTTAAGACCCAAGAGCTAATACGTATAAAAGCAAGACCTGAACTCAGGAATTCTGGCTCCAGTGACAAACCTGCTTCTAAATATGAACATAACTACATTAATTGAAAAGCATGTTAATCTTCTCAGGCTGCCATAACAAAACACAACAGACTGGGAGGTTAAACAATAGAAATGTATTTTCTCACGGTTCTGGAGGCTGGAAGTCTGAGATCAGGCTGCCAGCAGGGTCCGTTCCCTGGGAGGCCTCTCCCCTCAGCTTGCAGGCCACACCTTCTCCCCGACTCCTCACATGGCTTTCTTCTGTGTGTGCACATTGACAGAAAGGTCTCCCATGTCTCTTCTTCTTTGTACAATAACGCCAGTCCTGTTGAATTCAGTTCCCAGCCTTATTACCTTTTTACTTAACCCCTTCAAGGCCCTACCTACAAATATAGTTACATGAGAGGCTTGGGATTCTACCTGAGCTTTGGAGAACACAGCTGAGTCTGTGACAAAACCCAAATATCAATACTATCCCCAAAAGTTTGCTCTAACAATTTAAACATTAAACTGCATTGGTTCAATTAATTTTATTTCCCATCAAATTTAAAAGCTCTTATGCTCCATTCATGCAAAATTCTAAAAAATTTTATTGTGGTGACTTTTCTAGGCTGAACAGTGGTCAACAGCCTCTTAGATAGTCAGTGCCTAGAATATTTTAAAGTGTAAACAGTACTTGAAATAGATTCTAGTCTCATTCTTTCCAATATATCTGATTATTAAAAGTTAGATTTAATATTTCCTACCAACTGAAAATATGATTCTGTGGGTAGAGATATCAGGTACTACTACTTTGTTTCTGACTTTGTAAGATGTGAAAAACATGCACCATTGAGGAAAAGGTACAACAAATTGTAATACTTGGTTGCCTGAAGAATTAGAAAAAAAAGACAAATATGGACAAAATGTGACTTCAGTTGAAAGCCATGTATAGAAAATTAAATTTGAAATGCAAATATGGATAGAAAATACATACTAAAGACTCCAGGTCACCAACTAAAAAAAAACAAACAATAAAATGTTTGTTTTCTGCTTTCTGGACACTTCAATCTGTTAATAGTGTTCCTATGATCACAAAACCACTTGACAATGAATTGAGCTGAACGTTTTTCATTTGATGTAACCGGTGCTATCTGTTAATAACTGTAATCTGGTATTGTTGAGTGTTAGAACAGCCTCTACAAACATTGATATAAAATATTTCTACTCTTTTTCCTCTCACCTTTTCCTGGACCATATACCTCAGTAAAAAAGTTTGGTTGTTAAATACATTTGTCTCTAGAAAAGGCTCTTCTCTTTTCTCATACTGATCATTTGAGGAGTTGTCAGTATGAAAGGTATAGGAAATTTTGTTTGACCTATTAGAAAGTTCAAGACTGTTCCTTGGCCATTCCTGGCCATGTTTCTCTTTCTCCCCCTAATGGAAAACCACCCTAGCCTGGTTCATATACCATGCATTGGTATAAGGTGTTTAAACAATTCTGATTCAGCCCCTTGTACTCTCTTGTCAGACTAATAGTTCTAAATCATAAAGATAATGAATTGTTGGCTGAGTACACTGCTTCCCAAACCCTCCTAGAGTGCTTCACAACCACCAGAGTGGGTAATGGAAATAATTAGATTCTCTATGTTTTATAAAAATGTCCTTGTTTCTCCTGCTCCTGATCTTTCTGGATGAAAGTTCTGGATGTGAGCAAGACATTGTTAGAAAAATGGTAAAGTTATTATGGCTACTGGAGTAACATCAATTCATAGAGAGCAAAAATCATTGCACATGGAAAAAACAATACCTTAGACCCAGAGAGGTATAATTATAAGAAGTGACATTAATCATCTTTTTTCTTCAGAAACACCCCTGAAGGCTTCCTCAAGAAACAGCAGGCTATGGTCTAATTTCCTGCTTCTCTCATGCAAATTATTTGTCCAAATCTCCCAATATCTGCCCCACCTCATTCACACAGCTACCCCTCAGTCATTCTGTGTATGAACTAATGTCATCCAGTCAGTGAACAGACATACAAGAAAGCTTGTATTGACTGACTTCAGGCAGTTTTTTTCTAAAAGCATGCACTAAATCTGGTTATTCTAACTGAACTGAAAACACTAAGGCTTTCCAGCTAGCCAGAGGCCATGTTGATGGTACCACATATTTGCACTCCTTGAGTGATTTAGGTTCCCCATATCACCAAAAATTGTCAATGCTTTCATTGTCAATAAAAGCATTTCAATGCTTTTATTATACACATCCTCAGAATTGTACTTCCTGTGGGAAGCAAGAAATTAATTTGTCTCCAACCCAAAAACATGGTTATTGCACCTTAGTGGTCCTTATGACAGGCCATCAATTATTTAAGAAAATACCACAATATACTACATAGCCCTCAAATGACTATAGAAATAAACTAAAAAAATGGAGCTGTATTTGGTTATTTGTTGTACTTAGCTTAATGGTGACCTCCAAAATAAACATCCACATCCTAATCCTCAGAACCTGAGAATTTTACCTTATTTAGGAAAAGGGTCTTTGCAGATGCAATTTGGTTAAAATATTGTGATGAGGACAGTATCCTGGATTATTCAGATAGGCCCTAACTTCAACGACAACTGTGTCAATCAGAGAAAAGCAGAGGGAGGTTTGGCAGGCAGAGGTGGATAAGGCAGTATGACCACAGAGGCAGAGATTGGAGTGATTTCATAGAGAAAGAAAGCCTGGAGCCACCAACATTTGGGAGAGGAAAGAAACAGATCTTCCTAGAGCCTGGAGAGGGAGTACTGTTCTGCCAACACCTTGATTTTGGACATCTGGCCTCCAAAAATGTAAAAAATACATATTTCAGTTGTTTTGAAAGACCACATTTGCAGTAATTTGTTACAATTAGCATAGAAAACAGATACATTTGAGGGAGTTTTCCAGAAGGATAAATAACATTAATTTTGTGCTTCTTACAGATAGTCATCTCAAAGAACGTAGTGATTTAGTTACAAAAGATCATATAAAATGTGTACCTGACTTTAGTCAAAGTGATCAGTTACACAGTTACCCTTGGAGGTGGTCAGGTCACCCCCAGTTCACTTGTGAAGTTGTGGATGAGAAATTTGCTGTAATTTCATCCATATAAAGCAAGGCAGTGGCTGTACAATTGCAAATACATCCTGTTGCACCTAGACTAAAACCTACTGCCAAGGGAAAAGTCAATTCATAAACCTAAGAAGAAAGTCATTTGACTTTCTAACAACACTGTTGGTTTGGTTTATGGGATTGGATTCAGGAATCTAGAATATATGGTTAAGGCCAATATTGCAAGTTAACCTCACCATATTGCTTGTAATTTTGTTGATAATATTCTTAATTAAATACTGACTAGATAAATTGAACAGATTTAGCCCCAGTATCTGTTGTTCAGATTCATCAGGGTGGCCAACCAAATGGTGTACCCATGTGGAAATTCTCTGAATGCCAAGATGATATAACAACACAGGGTGGATATTGATGAGGGACATTTCTCCAAGGGTCTCTCCTGTGTCTAAACATCTTGCAAGCAAAGACATTGACTGTCTTTTATTCTGACAATTTTTTCAAGAATATTTATAAAAAAATAATCTTAGGAGACAGAGACGGTATCTCCCTTCAGAATAGAGAACATGTACCCTGGCTGGTGTGGCTCAGTGGTTGAATGCCGGCCTGCAAATCAAAGGTTTGTGGGTTCGATTCCCAGTCTAGGGTATATGCCAGCTGAGGCCAGGTCCCCAGTAGGGAGTGCACAAGAGGCAACCACACAGAGATGTCTCTCTCCTTCACTTTCTCCCTCCTTTCCCTTCTCTAAAAGTTAAACAAATAAAATCTTAAAAAAAGAATAAAGGGCATTTTTTAACTGTCTATTATAATAAAGACAAAATCTCCCCCTGGGAAAAGGTTGATGACCATTGTGAAACATCCAGGCTCTCTAAGCTGGGGGATCCTCTCCTGCAACATATCTCCCTGCATGAACAGGTAGCATCAGGAGTTTCTTCTGCCAGTATAACTTTTTAGTTCACAAGTAGGATAGAACTTCAGTTTTCAGAAATTTCATTGCTCTTGCGATTGTAAAACAAGAAAAAGGATGAATTTTACTGTACACATGTACCTTATTAAAAAATAACAGAACAAAGTAGTTGAAAATCAAGGGGCAATCATATTATTTTGTTTTATTTTATTGCTTTTTAAAATAAACATGGCTTTTTTAAGATTTTGTTTATTTACTTTCAGACAGTGGAGAGGGAGAGAGGGAACAAAACATCAATGTGTGAGAGAAATGGGAGAAACATTAATGGGTTGCCTCCTGCATGCCACCAACTGAAGACCTGGCCCACAACCCAGGCATGTGCCCTGAGAGGGAATTGAACCGGCGACCTTTCAGTTCACAGCCAGTGCTCAATCCACTGAGGCATAGAAGCCAAAGCTATTTTTAATAAAATACAAATTTCATCTGTTAGTTCATTTTGATTAATATTAATCTTACTAGGTTTAGTCCTAGATTATGTATATATATCACCATTTCTTCAATAAGTTTACTGTATTATACAGGGTACAGGGTTCAGGTAAATTTTGTTAAATTCCATACAAGTTGATAATGTTATAGCAGGAGTATAGAATAGGGTGTTTGTTTTAGAATTACATATAAGGGACACTAGCACTGATGTGTATGTATTTGGTAGGTGAGGGAGGTGGAAGGGCAATTACAATGGGCTTCCTGACTGTCATTACAATAATTTTAGAAATTGTAACACAAGAACTTCTGGAGGTATATAGAATCAATTCAGTTGTCACTTAAAAGTATATAAAATTATGAAAAGAATGTTAAAATAATTCGTGAT
>CM052538.1:35952154-35978066 GCA_028533065.1 Trachops cirrhosus
CATGAAAGACAAGGACCTACATCCAAGATTGCTCTATCCAGCAAAGCTTTCATTTACAACGGAAGGGCAGATCAAGTGCTTCTCAGATAAGGTCAAGTTAAAGGAGTTCATCATCACCAAGCCCTTGTTATATGAAATGTTAAAGGGACTTATCTAAGAAAAAGAATATAAAAAACATGTACAGTAAAATGACAGCAAACTCACAATTATTAACAACCACACCTGAAACAAAAACAAGAAGAAACTAAGCAAACAACTAAAATAGGAATGGAACCACAGAAATGGAGATCACATGGAGGATTAGCAACAGGTGAGTGGGAGGAGGAGAGAGTGGGGAAAGGTACAAAGAATAAGTAGCATGGATGGTAGGTAGAAAATAGACAGGGGGAGGGCAAGAATAGTATGGCAAATGTAGCAGCTAAAGAACTTATGACACATGGACATGAACTAGAGGGAGGAATGTGGGTGGGGGAGGGTGTGAAGGGTAGAGGGGGATGGAGGGGGGCAATGAGACAGCTGTAATAGCATAATCAATAAAATATTTAAAAAATAAAAAAAACAAATGGAATTTTCAGTTTATATGTGTACTGAACTCCATTGTTTTCTTTCAACTTATTGCTGACATATGTAGACAGTTTAACATTGCCTACATATATAATAATTACATATGTAATAAATAATGTTATTTAATGCTGTCTACATATGTAATAAATAATTACATGTGTAATAAATCATGTTATTTCACATCACCAATCTATAGCTGGTGGATCCATTTTCAATGACTTCCAGATCACAGGCTTCACGCTCAATGTGTCTTTGGTTTCTCTAACCTCCTCTCTCCAGGTAAAGACTGTCAAGGCTTGAGCATCATTGCTCATGCATTTCCAGGACCAGGTGGTTTTTATTTTAATTCTGATTTCACTCTATTACTTACTAGTATACAGAATGAATAATCAAAAAAACTCAATGGACACTTGGACAGAGATAATGTCTTTTGTTCCAAGGGCCTCTCATTAACACTTTGCCTTTTGTATTAACATCTGATTTTGCATTGCCATTTCAGTTCCCATTTTTATGTAAATAAAGGCTGACCTCTGGCATTAGATGTGTTATTAAAAATGCACACTTGGAAGCACATGTATTTACTAATTAGAGTGACTCAGAGGCTTTGCAGGAACAATATAGAACAGCATTCATGATGGCTAAGTTTTCCCACTTTTTGCTGTTGCTTAAATTTTAAAATGTCATTCTTTGTTTAACTGAATTCCATCCACTTTTTAAAAATAACATTTTAAAAAACAGCACCAAAGTTTCTTGGCCAAAAATTCAAGGAAATGCTGTTCAGTGGAGCTAAAGCTTCTGAGAGCTCAGTAAATGTAGCATAAATTTGAAATCTGACATTTGCTATTAAGTTTATACATAGGAGAATTATTGTGTGGAAGGCTTAAATTTCATATTTGTGATTTTTTGAAGTCATTCTTTAGGATTTTCCAATTCCAATTGATTTTAAATTGATTTTTTCTTTAAAACATTTATAAATCTTAGTTTTGAGTCCCTAACAGAACAAAATATATAATTAATATAGTTACTTTAGATTAAGTTATAACATTGGAATTTCATTGGCATTTATAGGTGATGCCTTGTGTTATTAAGAAGAAAACATGTCTTGGGACATTTTTTAATATTGTTGATTTCATAGAAACTATCATTAAAATTGACAATGCAATATTAATAACAATTTAAACACATAAATTTTTTAAAAAATGTTTTAGACATTTAGGTTTTTTCCTCCAATCAAATAAAACAAATATAAACAGGTAATTGAATTCATTAAAATTACACGTACATTTGGACGTTTGTATTGCATTTGATAGTTTAAAAATGTAGACAAATATATATTTAAAAATAAAAATGTAACATATTCTCAGATTTAAAAAACACAAAAACATAGAAAATATTTTTAAAGAAGTCTAAACTTTAATCACCTGAAGACAATTACTTTTAATAATCTGTTACATAATCTCCCAGACATACTTCTCTATATATGTATGGTTGTGAGATTCTCTCTCAAAAAAGTAGTACAAGTTCCATAATATTTTATAATTTTGTTGTTTTAAGTTAACAGTATATAGTGAACATTTCATAGGTTAATAAACATTATTTTTATAATAATTACATAGTTTTATATTATGCTAAGGTATTATGATTTATTCAACCAAACCTTTCCAAATTGACATTTTAGTAGCTGTTGCTCTTTTGATGCCATAATACTTTGAAAAATAATTGTACACTTTTGCATTTTTCCAGTTATTTTTCTTTGCATAAATCACTAGAGATGAAATTGCTAGGTCAAAATATATGCACATTTTTAATTTTTATTCATATTGCATTGTGGAAAGGTCAAATGAATTTCCACACTGTTCAATAAAATATGATAGTGATTATTTTATATACCCTCACCAATTAAAGTGGGTTAAGTCCCAATGAAGAGAAAAGGTATCTCGTCATTTAACTTGCCTTTTTAAAAATTACTGATTCTTGCAAGCATCTTTATGTATGTATATTATAGACTTATAAGACTATAAAAAGTAAAATTTATCTGCCATATGTGAGGTAAATTTTTCCTAGTTATTTTCTTCTCAATATTGTTTATTAGTATAGTTATTCTTGTTTGAGTGGATAAGTTGTACATTTTTATGAATTACTAGCTACATTAATTAATTTAAGTATTGTACACATTTTGAATGTGCTCATAATTACTTCCATGGAGTTATTTTTTCCCTTATTACTTTAGCTTATTTTAAAAATCAAGCTGTCCTTCTCAAAACAATGTAAACATATATTTCCAGAAATGATTCTCTAAAGCCAAGGAGAACATCCTTGTTTTTCTGTAAAACAATTGCAGTAAAAATTACATACTGGGCTGACCAAAAAGTTTGTTTGGCTTTTTCTGTATGATGTTTCTAGCAGTGATTAGTTGTCTTCAACTTCTTTCAGAACAATTCTGTTAGATTGTATTGTGATAGCTATCATATCAGTGTGCACTTAAAAAGAATACTTATCAAAAGTAGTGAATTTTTGTGAAGCCATTTTAATATTGAAAACGGATTTGGCACATCATGCTTTATTATTTCAAGAAGGTTAAAAATGCAACTGAAAGGCAAAAAGAAATGTTCACTGTATGGAGAAGGTACTATGACTGATGGAACGTGTCAAATGTGGTTTGAGACGTTTCTTGGTACTGTTGACATTTTGGTCAAACAATTTTTTGTTGTGGGGCTATCTTATGCATTGGAAGATGTTTAGCAGCACCTCTGGTTTTTACCCATTGGAAGCCAAGAGCAGGAGATAGCTGAGATACTCAAAATATCCAAATCAATAAAGTTATTCGTGAAAATGGAAAATGGGTCTTTTATTTTTTTAAAAAAATTACATGGATTTTTAGGCCAACTCAATGCTTTAGCTTCTCTACCATTTGTTCACCAGAGCAGGAAACACCTCTTTGCCACCCGCAGTCCTTTTACTTTTCTCATTTACAAGATTTGTGTATGTGTATCGATTGGGCACAGGTAGCTGCAACCCCCGTGTATTTCACTGATATATTTGCATCTGTTGTAACAGGATATTTTCTTCAGAAATATTGTGTCATTATCCATCTAGAAGTTATTGAGTGTTTATGTCTATGAATATTTTATGATATCCTGGTAGAGTTTTCTTCCCTAAATAAAAGATAATTAAATCAATCATATTATTTTTATTGTGGTAGAACCTAAGATTTTAATGTTTTAGGCTGAAAACATATAAGGTATTTCCCTTATAACAAATGCTGTGATCTATGGATAAGTTTTTTATATTAAGCATTATTTTTAAATTATTAGTAACAATTTATTAAACTATATTAAATGTAAATTTTAAAAGTAGCAAAATATAGATTCCCCCCAAAAAAGAACTTGTTGATTTTATATAAAAATATTGAAGTAAATGTTAAGGGCACAAGCATAAATTATGGAGACTATGTAGTCTTATCCGTAATAGCCATGTCATTTAACTGAAATCACATAGTTCTTATATGATGTGGACTCTGGTCAGCAGTGTCCACAGTATTGTGGATGAGAGGGAACAAATTCACAGGGACTGCCAAAGTCCTGCGGAGAAAAAGGGATGGCACAGCCACTCACTCCAGGGGAGAGCACTTCAATGCTTGCCTTGACAAGCTTTTATTGGCTCTCTAATAGCACATATCAAAGAAGGTTCTTGTTCATTATGCTCAGGTTGGCTTTAGGTGATTACTTTTTACAGATAATGAAGGAAAGGATGCTGCTGATTACTTCTTACAAATGAACAAGGACAAAATGTTGCAAATGTAAGGGAATGATAAGAGTGATTAGTCTGGATACACTTTGTTCTTGGGGGAATCAACATAGACTTCAGGAAGTTACTTTAAAGATATGCAGTAAGCATTTGCGGCCTCAACTCAGGGTGAGGGAGTTTTAGCAAGGGCAAGCCTCAAAGCAGCCTAGGTATAATGCAGGCTGGTTTCCCACAGGAAAGCCAGTCCCTGGGGTTGGTGTCCTGTGTGCTGACATGCGCCTATCAGTTTTCCAATGGCGCAAGGCTACATTTGCCAAGCGGATCCATTCCTTATACTTCTATGTGTAATTCCTTCTAAATAAATGAGAAAATTTAGATTTTGATTGACTCAGACACAATAAGGTATATATTTACAGTCAATTAAGCATGAGCATAGAATAAAAACATTTTGAGATGCTTTAAGACACACAATAGTATCTTACATGTATTCTTTCTTAGAAAACTTGCAGTAAATGTGTTTCTGGAAATAAAGCAGAGGCTAAATTAAGAGAAAAACATAAAGTATGAAACAGAAGACTCAACAGGGAAGGATTCAAATAACATGTGCAGCAGATCTAGAGAGCAGTTGGGTCAGAAGGAAACAGGAGAAAGAGGGACTAAAAGGGAAAAATTGCAGTTTATTAACTGGAAGAGTATGCCCTTTGAAAATCACTATGTATTCAAAGGAGCATATGGAAAAAGTAATGGCAAGGATACAGACAATAGAACATTGGAAAAAATAAATAACCAATAACTTTTAGAAAAACACTACTATGAAAGGAAATATGATTATTTATAGTGTACTATTTCATTCTTCAGTGAATTTTTATAGATATAAGAAAAACTCAAATTGCTAGCTTAAATTAAATGGTAATATAATTTTATCACAAGGGTCAATTCAGAGTATAGTAAGGAGCTATACGACATTTATCCTCACTCATAACTGTTAGGTAGGAGGGTCTACAAGTCTAAGACCCAAAATAACAGTGGAGTTTAATATATAGGAATCAAAGGTAAATTACAGAAGAAACTTCTGGGAAGATTAACAATAGTCACCTATGAGGATAAGAGGCAAAGAAAGTTGTCAGCATGACTCTTGCTTTTATGAAGCTTTTTGTAGTATCTGATTTTTTTTTCTTTTTTTTTTATTTTAGTTTATTCAGTACAGTTTCTATCCTTTATTCCCTTTCCAGCCCACCCACCCATTCCTCCCCTCCTCCCTCCCCTTTCCAACCCCCTAGTTTTGTCCATGTGTCCTCTATATTTGTTCCTGTAAACCCTTCCCTTCTCCCCTGAAATTCCCTCCCCTCTCCCCTCTGGTCTCTGACAACTCTATTTCAGTGTCTTTTGTTATATTTCACTTGATTTTTAAAAATCTACAAACATGCTTTACTCTGCTAAAATAAAAAAATTTTTTTAAAGAAAAGGTTTCAAACATTGCCTCAATACATATGATATCACGTTTGTTGCTGCTCCAACATTAAAGTCTATTCCTTTCATTTAGTGTAGTAACAAATCAATAAGTGATCACGCTACAACCTTTTAATGTTAAACACAGGTATTTGTAAGAGAATGTTTCACTGATATAAAACATTGATTAACTCAATTGTGATTTTTATGTATAATTTAATACTTTATAAAATTTTTTGCTGTCAACTTTTAAACTCCCATTCCCATAACTGGCAATTTATTATTTCAGTTTTTTCCAATTATTTTAATCTAAAGGTACTTTTGAAGGAAATGTGATTTTAAGCCTCTAGAAAAACTAATTATGGAAAAGATAGCAAGGCTTCAAAAGGATGTTGCCCTGCACCCATGTCCCTTGCCAGCTTTGTTTTCTTGGGCACCGGCAACTATCATTATCGCTTTTTCTTATTTTGACTGTCTTTTTTTTCTTTTTAAATTTCATTAATCAATGTCAAGGTACTCTCACTTGCTCTATTAAGCCTTATGATGAGATATTTAAGATCAGCAATGTCTTGAACTTCTGGAAAGCCCATCAATCAGAGTTGTGTTCAGAAAGAGAAAACAATGCGATTGGACTTTGGATTCTCTTTGGACCTCTTTTGTCAAGAAATTGAAAGTCAGTCATCTTATTTTCTGTTTCTACTTTGTTTAAAAAGTTACTATAAAAAATAGCAGTCTTATAACATTAAACCATATTTTTGAAAAAATTTACAAAGTAGAACACATTGCTGACATTCTTTGTTAAAAAATAATAACCAGAATGTGTGTGTATCTCTCTGTGTGATTGAAATATAATAAAGCTCTGATGATAGCAGCTGGAAATGAAGACATTGAAACATTTAAGTTAATAAAATAACTGTGTGAAGATTTTAAAAAAGTTTTCTAAACTATTACGCATAAAATCTAAATGCTAGTGAACATAATACAAATTGAAAATAGGAATCAGTATGTTAAAAAAATCAGGAGGCTGTCAGGTCAGAATGTCAGTCTGGATTTACACTGTTATAATGTGCACAGCACAGTTGGAGAAGGGTGATGGCAAGGTGACCTCCTGAAGTGCTTTACAGTCCTTAAGATTCTACAGCAGCCCTGGCTGGTGTAGCTCAGTGGATTGAGTGCTGGCTGCGAACCAAAGCATGGCAGGTTCGGTTCCCAGTCAGGGCACATACCTAGGTTGTGGGCCAAGTCCTCAGTGGGAACATGAGAGGCAAACACACATTGATGTTTCTCTCTCTCTTTCTCCCTCCCTTCCCCTCTCTAAAAATAAATAAATAAAATCTTAAAAAAAAAAGATTCTATGGCAACTGAGCACAGACAGTCGAGATGATGCAACACCTGCATAAAATGAGCCCCTGACTTTTGTAATCATCACACTTAATTTTTTTCTTATAAATAAAATTTATTGATTGATGCCTAGTTTAATTGATTAAATAAAATTATGTAATGTTTATTATGAAAATGAAGTCATCTAAATATACTTATCAATCAGCAATATTAACCTGAATCTCACAATTAATCATGCTGAACCTCAGCTTTCTGATAGTTCTTGAATAATTAAGATTACTCTTAACCAGAAACCAAATTACAGAAACCAAAGTACAAAATCTCTCCTAATACAAATCTTAACGTTAAGAATTTTAAAAAATAACTGTGACTTAAAGCATTCTTTTTGTATTTTAAGCAAAATAAAATTAAATATTTCATTGAAATAATGTGTGCTATTGAAGGCTTTTAAAAACAAATATAGATTCAATACATATTTCTGTGTGGATGATCAATGAACTTGCATTTTGATTCTTAGTCCACCTCTCTACTTGTGTCTCTAAATTGCAAATACTTACTGAATATTTTGATACATAATTATCTTATCAAATATATTGTAATTACTTTAAAATATAGTCTTTTAATTCTATATCTTGATTTCTCACACTACCTTAGATCTTATTAACTTATCATTTTAGTAAGTGTTTCAAGAATGTCCTTGCCTTTAAAAATCTCTATGTTTTTATCTATTCTACTGATCACCACTGTAATTATCAAACTAAAAAACAATTCTAATTATGTGACCTGTGATGGTAAATTATATGTGTTGACATAGCTGGGTCACTGTGGCCATATATTTGATAAAACATTATTCTGGATATTTCTGTAAAGGTTTTTTTGGGGGATGATATTAACATTAAATCACTGGACTTTGAGTCAAGCATATTACCCTCCATAATGTGGGTGAGACTTACCTGATTAGTTGAAGGTCTTACTGGAAAACAGACAGACCTCTCCTGGCAAACAAGAATTCTGATAGCAGACAGTCTTTGCACTCAAACTGTACTCCTGAGTCTATTGGCTGCTGTGCAAGCTGCTCTGGCCCTTGGGCCATATTATGCAATAGACCTCATGGTCCTTGAAAGGTCAGTGGCAATTAGGGATCTAGTCCAGAGCCTGTAAAAATGAGTCATAGTGCAGATTAGGATTTTGGAGCAAAGCCTTCCCATCCTCTCTGGATAACTGCTGTCTTTTCGAGAAAGGTCTGCTATTGACCTTTAATAAGGACTGAACACTTAACCACAGGCCACCATTACTATGTGATCTGAACTGCCTATTGGGAAGTGCACATTATCTGATCCACAAGTCCTAAAGTTGGGCATGTACAGCAGTGCTCCATTATCAAATAGAATTAGTACATGTGATATCCAGCCTGAGCAGGGCCTGAGAGCACAAGTAAGTTACGTGAATAAGTGGCCCAAATGACTTGGTCTCCTCCCCTGCTACACGACATTCTTTCTCCCAGGCCTTACTGATGGCCTCAAGGGAGTTGCTCAGGATGGGGAAAAGAAGCTTAGGCCAGGTTTATAGATGGTTCTACATGATCTGCAGGCACCACCTGAAGGTGGATAGCTGCAGCATGATTGATCCTTCCTTTAAAAAAATATTTTATTTTTGATTTTAGAGATAGGGAAAAAGAGGGAAAGAGAGAGGGCAAGAAACATCCATGTGAGCAAGAAACATCGATATGAGGAAAAAACATCAATTGACTGCCTTTTGTACGTGACTCAAGGGGCCAAATCTGCAATCCAGAAACGTGCCCGGACAGCGAGTCAAACAGGAGATCATTTGGTACACAGGGTGATACCCAACCAACTGAGCCACACTGGCCAGGGCCACTACTTATCATTTCGAGAACAAAGTACATATAAACAAAGCTGCCAAAAGGAGGGCTTGTTAGGCTTAATTTTTCATCTCAGCTTATCTGAGTCACAGTGTCCATGTACAGTGGTACCATGGTACTCCTTGTTAATTCATTGCAGAACTGTGACGAGTGCTGGAACCAACAAACACTGAACATATTTTCCCATAAGAAATACTGTGATTAGAAATAATTCATGAAAGTTCCCCAGAACTTTCACATTTTACTGGTCTAATATTAAGTAGTGAGGTTTTTTTTTTAAAAAAATATAGAACCTTAAAACTAAATAGACATGGATAAAAAATCAATTAATGACATAAAAATAAAGTAAAATTTAACTTCACCGTACCTGTGCTCAGAGGAGTTCCTGGCAAAAAGGTGTGGGATGAGGTAGAGGAGGAGGAGGAGGAGGGGGTTAACTGTTGGAAGAGAAGCCCTCTTTGAAGACGAATCAGGTGATTTCTCAGGGGTTTCTGTCTCTTGGCTTCACTGAACACTGTTGGAGACTCAGATTTAGGGAATTTCACTAAAAAATCCTATCAATAGAAACTTGTTTCTGTCTATGTTTGAAAATGTTTCTAAAGTGTGACACCGACCTTAAATAGGTCCATGATTCCACTTGCTAAAGCTTTGTCTGGATGAAACTTCTCCACAAAGTTTTAAACTCTAACCCACTCACTGCACTTTTCTTTTATCAGTGCAGTAGACACTTCCTCCCTTCTCTCCTCCCCACCTGAGGAAATTTCCTCAGCCACTATCTGTTGCTGCTTCTTTTGAAATTCCTGCAGCTCCTCAGTGCTCTGCTCTTGCTCCTCCACTAACTCTCCGACATCTTCATCACTGACCTCTGGGCCCAAGGACTTGCCCAGAGACAAACTATGCTCCACTATTGGGCTACCAGGATCATCCTCAAAGCCTTCGAAGTCCCTTGGAGTTATAGCTTCTGGCCACAATTTTCTTCAAGGGAGAGTTCATGGTCTTGTTTTAAGAGACTTCATTCACACCAGGCCTCATCTGTGAGAGTAACACAGTGGAGGACATTAAAACACTCCTTCCAAAACTCTCTGAATGTCAACTGTGTATCAAAGGTTACTTCAAAACACCTCTGGAAAAGGACTTTTGTATAGAGTATTTTGAAGCTGGAAATGACCTGCAGGTCCAGGGGCTGGAGTGGAGGAGTTTTATTAGGGGACAAGAACTTCATGGCTATGAAACTGAGCTTCCCCAGTAAGCTGTCCTCCAATCCTGGAGAGAGAGCAGGAGCATGGTCCATAATTAACAGAACCTTCACAGGCAGTTCATTTGCCTGCAAATATAGATGATATAGATAGATATAGATGATATAGATATAGATTATATAGATATAGATATAGATATTTTCACACTGGGGCCCAAAATTTTAATTATCCACTATATAAAAAAGTCCTCATCACCCAACTTTTAGTATTGCCCCTCTACATCACATTTAACTTGCTTTTTATCACATTCTCTCTCTGATTCATTGTGAGGGAGGAGTGCAGGTGGTGAGCGAGCAATCAGTGAGGAAGCATTTTTTCTTGCAGAGCAGTGTCACGACTCATACAAGTTCTAGCAAGTGTGATGAGTCCCAAACAAGCACCAAGTGCTGAGACAGGGTTTGGCGAATTCTGAAGCAGGTGAGTACTGAGGTATGACTATAATTTTATTTGGTGAAAAATTATTCTGGATGTTTCTGAAGGTGTTCTTTTTTAAATGAGATTGATATTTCAATAATTGGAAACATTTTATATATGTGTGTATGTATTATGTGTGTGTATACATATACATATATACACATGTGTGCACACACACACATATATAGATAGATAGATAGATAGATAGATAGATAGATAGATAGATAGAGAGAGAGACAGTCTCTGGATATATATTGGGCCTCTGTTCCATGCATTGCTAAAAGAACTCTCTCTGGCTGAATTTTGTCCCTCCCTACTCCAACCTAGGATATAAAACAAAAAACTAATTTTAAGGCCAAACTAAAATACTCTGTACTTTCAGTTTTAAGACAGACCCTGGCTAAAAAAGACTGAGTGCTTGAAACTGTACTTCTAGTTTAAAGATGGAGTACTGGACATTCCCAAAGAAACACAGAGAAAACAGAAGAATTTTATAAATGCATTATTGAACTCAGAACCAAACTCAGTACAAGAAAGGAAAATCTCTCTGAATCAAAAACAGAGCTACAGAAAAAAGCAGACAAGATATTTTAGTGCTCATTACCATTGAAAATCTCAGCTATTACCCCCAACTGCTTTGAACTAGCTGCTTTGCTACTCATGTTGCAACCTAAGAAGCAATGTAAGCCAGCCAGGAGGCACTCACTACAAGCACACTCAAAGTTAAGATGGAAAGACTGTGATGCAGAATGTAACCCATGACTATGATAAACAAAATCCTGAAAATTAACACAAAATTAAGCAGTGTAATATAATTGAAGGAGATGATTATTAGATAAATCAGATAATATCTCAATATAAATATATGTAGGGTTCTGTAAGAGATAAAGATGGGAATCACGTGTTTAAAAACAAGCTAAAAGAAACTGCAATAAAATACTGTATATTATATGTAGACCTTGGAAAGAAAAACATGATTTCTAATGGAGAATACAAAACACAAAAAACAAATGAAGAAGTTGGAAGATAAATCTGAAGAATTATCCTATTTAAGAAAAAATTTACCACAATTCAATTATTCCACTTAAAAATTATATGCTATAGAAAATAGATTGAGAAATTCTGAGATTCATTTGTTAGTAAACTTAAATAAAGACAATGAAAAAAAAGCCATGTTTGATGAAGTAAGAGCTGCTACTTTCTTAGAATTGAAGAAGAGAGGTAATCCTCAGATTCACTAAGTGGAACCATTCTTAATACCAAGCATACAGTGATAGATAAACCAGACCCCCTCAAGCATCAGTCCTTAGTTGGGGAGGGTACATGTGAGAGGCTGAGCCACATAGATCATTCATTTCACAAACCGTCTCCTACTGTCAATGTTCTTTTCCAGACTCTGCTTTCACTTTTAGGCACATAAAATCTGTACTTCAGACCTAGCTCACTTTCCTTTGCTTGTCCCATTATCATCCTTGTGCTAACAAATTTAGTTTTCATAGCGTTCTCAATAATTGCTTGTAAGTAGTCAATAAATAATGAATACATGAATAAATATTTGACAAAAAGTTAATATAACACTTGGTGAGCCTGTTAAAGGAAATAGAAGATATTTTAAAAATAAAATGATTATGTGGGTTGAAGAGAAGACTAAAGGTTCCAAAAATTATAAAAACCCTGTTGGCTCATCTCACATTCTAAATCATTCATGAAGGCACTAGATTGTACTAATAATTATACATATAATTATTATATAGGGATATAATAATTTTATTATTAGGGATATATATAAAATTTATATATTAGGGATATATATATCCCTAATAAAGTATATATTTATTTATTAGGGATATATATCTCTAATAATTATAACATGTAATTTGTCATGAAATACAAAAACTATATCTATTCAGATATATGGGTTTACTTGTTGATGACTAAACATTTCTCTTTTATTTTCTCTGTATTTATTCTATGTTTATGCAAAGCAAATAATTTATCTAAATTTCTTTATGGAATGAAGACTCTTTAAGAGGATTTTAACCACTCATTCTTCTATTTCCATCAGAAAGCAGACTTGGGTTCCATCTTCAGTAATATGTACTTCGTGATAATACAGAAAGCAACAATGGGTAGGACCGGACATTCTGACGTGATAGACCTCCAGGTTCTTGTAGAGATATGAGAGACATGATATGAGCCAGACAATATTCTCTTTCTGCTTAAGGCTTTAAGAATGGGAAAGCAGAAATAGGTCAGAAAGAAAGAATTATTCTTTCATGATAATATTACAATTCTCTATCAATGGAATAAATATTATACATGACATTCTAATTGTTGTGGCATGCTTTTCTAAGACTAAACATGAACATAAAAACCTGAAAACCATTTGCATACTTATTCTTTCATCTGTTCTCTCATAGATATTTAAACTCTACTGTTTCTGTTCATAGTGATACAAAAATGAATGAAATAACTCTTCTACCTTTATGTTTATTGAGTCTACAATGTGAATCAGAGTTGAACACATCCATATATATGAATATATCTATTGGAGTTTCAAAGGAGAATATCATAGACATAAAAGTAAAATATTACATTAAGGAGAGTTTGAAATTAGTCAGGGCTCTGTATAGCATACATTTGGTAGAAGGTTCATAATGAGATTGAAAAAGAACATTCCAGAGAGAAGAATGAGGGTATAAAGAATGCAAAGGCAAGAAAGTAAGTGAAAATGAGTTCCAAAAATGACAAGTGTTTAAAATATCTGGAGAACTAAATGTATATGTGATTGTGACGTGATTGGACTGTGCCCCACGCATCATAAGCCTTGTGTGCCAAGGATTTGGGTCTTATTTGAATAGACCTAGTGGAAACTATTACACATATCCAAGCAGCAAGATCGTCTAGTTTATCTTTAGTAATATCATTATAGTGGTAGTATTGAGTTATGGTTTTAACTTTTTTGTTTGGGAATCTTTTCATATTAGAATACATTTTGATAATGATGCAGTGTCTCACAGTTGAGAACTCATTTCATGGAAAGCAGGTTGAAGGGACACGAAGACAAGGCATTTTTTTTTTAAATGGCGATTCTCAAACTTTAACGTGCATATGGACCAGCTGGGCTTCTTGTTAAGGGTAAACCATCATTCTACAGGTCTGGCCAATATCAAGAGACCCTGCACTTTTCACAAGCTACAACTGAGCATATTTAGTAAGAATATATTGTTCTTTGTACATCTAAGACAGAGAGTCCAGTAAGTGGTTAAAATTACTTTTCTCCAATTCTGGAGGGAGGTTTTGATACTTCTCAGGCTAAGAATACAGTAGATATCTAGTGTGAAAAAGGTGTGGGGAGAGGAATCTTGAATCCAGTAGAATAGCATTTACCACTGCTACCAATTTTATGTAAATTTCAAATTTTACAACTAATTTCTGCCTGAATTATTTCAAAGTGATGACCTAGAATTACAATGTTTTCAATGTATACCCCTCTGAGAAATTTTGAGTGATTTCAGGATTCAAAATGCTTACAATTTTAAAAAATCTGTATGCATTTTACTTTCTCACCTGTATTGTATAGCTTTAATGAGAATTTCAGGATAATCTTTCAAAATCCCTAGTATCTTCCTTACTTTTATCTCTCAAGACAAGTCAGAAGAAACCCCTAACTATTGCTGCTTACATTAATATGTAAATGTGGTTATACATATTTTATAGAGACATTTAAGTGACTTAGTTGAAGCAGATTCACCTGTTCATCCTTTGGATAGATCTGTGTACCCCTGTTAACAGCACAACAATTGCAGGCATCTGATTCGCATAAACAACTTATTAAGTGCAGTAAGGAGGAAAATGCCTCTATGTATTAACAGTATTAATAATCCTGATGAAGAAACAACAGGGTGCCAGTATGGACCTTTTCACTGGTGAACCCTCTTAACTTTTTCAGTGTGAATGAACACAAAGGGCTTAATGGTTTCAGGGGTGTTAATGCTTAATGAAAGGATTCACATTACTGGAAAAGGCACAGGGGAACAGAATGGAAAATTTCTGTTTGACTTAAATAGAAAATTCATAAAAACAATATAGAATTCTTACTTGAGACCCTCTGGAATGTAGGAGACTACTAATACAATTTTTTAAAAACACTAAAATAAAATAAATATTTCCATTTTTTCATTATATAATATACACTTTTCAGATTTGTCTCTCTGGATTCTGACATAAAAAGGATTAGAGGAATTAAAGCAAATAACTTTTCTTCCTAAGTAAATTCCAATCTTATTCTCTGTACTGACAGTTTATTGTGACTAAATTAGTGTTTTCAAAATTCGGGACTTTCAAAATAAATGTGATGACAACAGTGAACCTGGATTTTTCTATATCACTTTCAATAATGTTTAAGAAAACCATGTTGATGCTTATTTTACACTTAGAGTTACTTATACAAAAATGAAATGTGTCAATTTACATTTTAATTATAATATCAATTATTAACATATTTTTCTTTTAGCATATATAAGCATAAGTAGAAGGAAAGATCTTCTAGGGAAAGTTTAATCTAGCAATCTCCTTCTATTTACAGCAAATTTAGAATAGGTCATATGGAGTTTTGTTTTGATAATTGTATATATTTTTGGACATTAAAATCAGGGAACAGCAGGATTTACTGTTTCCATGTCATTTTCCATGGGAGTCTATAGACTGACACTTCTATGGAACATGCTTATATTAGAATAATTGTGAAAGCCTTTGATGTAAGTAAATGATCACCGGGCATCTTTCCCATGGACTGCTAGGCATTGCTGATAGACATTTTTGGAGGCAGTCTGGTTCTGCAGGGGCTCAGGTGTTTTACTGTCTTCACTGGACTGGTAAGCAACACTGTGTGGATGGAGATTACTGTGCAAGGCTGTTGGTGATGCAAGTTGATCCGCTTCACAGAGATGGTAACTAATAATGTCTGGTGGAGATGCAACTGGTTTTCTCCACCTCAACTTGCCAGGATGAAAGAGATTGTTCCAAATATTACCTTTTATTTTCTGTTTGATATTGGCCATTTTTGCATATATTGGAAAATTTATCTTAGCATTCGTAATAAGCTATTTACCTGTTTACTCATAGGGCCCTCTTGAACTGGTGTTAACATCTTACTGGTTACTTTATCAATTACTGAGTCAAGTAAGATCTTTGACACATGATTATATTTTATTTTATATGTGAGTCATGATTTACCTTTTTAAAAAATATAGTCTTTGCTACTTGTTGAAAAAAGAACCTTTTACCCTTAGGCACAGACTACGTACAAATGTTTAGAACATGGATATGGGGGAAAGAACATACTCTATTCAGTAAAGTATTCATGGTCATGCATAGTTTCAGGCTGATGTGAGAATTTCATGCAAGTGAAGACATTTTTCTCACATTGAAAATAATTTAATTATTAAATAAAGGAGTTCTTAAAGCAAGGTGTATGGGAAAGTCCATTTGACAAATGGCAATAATCTCAATGTTTCCCACTACACATCAAAGTCTATATCTTTTCTTTTTTAAGATCAGAAAATTCTGTCATTATTGACATTTTAATTATATACTCCAGCATTTTTTGTTTACCATTCCACATATAGTAATGGTTCACTTATTCTGTGTGATGACTAGCCCCCTCCAATTTTAAAATATGCTATATACCTCTTTAGCTTTCTTTGCAATTAACAGGAATCACCATTCACATCATTGATATAAACAAAAGTATTTAGAAAATGTAATATATTATTTGTGAAGCATAGAATCATAAGCCAGACTAGATGCAAAGCCTCGTAACCTGTGTGTGTTGTAAATAGGTTACACATTTAAAGCTGTTATAATGATGCAGTAGAAGAGAAATTTCTTTTTCAGACCAGAAAGAGGTAACTCTGATGCAAAGACCTTGAGAAAATGAGTAAGCATGAGCTCTAGAGCACATTGGGGAGGGTTAGATTTGAATAGGAGGCTGAATACCATATACAATGATGCAAATAAAAAAAGAAAATATAGATTGGTAAATAGTAGCAAATCTTTAAACATTTGCAGCTATTTTCTCTCTGCAGTATAAGGTAAGGTCATCAGATGAGACTGAACCAGTATTATTCCAGTTTTAGAAATGAGAAGGTGACTGATGTGTTGTATTGGGGTATAACAAAATAAATTGTTTTCTCTGTAAGTAGATAGCCACTTTGCTGGATTTAGTTTTCAAAGCACTCATCATATATGTCCTTATGTGTGCCAGTTCAAGTGTGCTGATAATACCAATTCTTTGGGCAGATTTTGAAGTGTCCTCACTTTCATATCCCTGAGGTTCCTCTTTCCTGGCCTTGTGACAGCCTTGCAAGAGTCTACAGTTGTGAGAGGATGTGGGACACATACACAATGGCCGGCCTTTCTCACGATATAAACCATAAAGACATTCAAAACAGAATCAATAAATGTATAATTAATTAATCAGGTTCACTTGAAAATCATGCTTAAAACTAGCTTAAACATTTATAAGATTTCGGCTTCAGTATTATGTGTGGTATTCGCATTCAGTGTCTACAAGAATTCTTTCCAAGGCTTTTTTTTTTTTTTATCTTTCAGGATATGTCAGAAGATAAAAAGACATGTTAAAGACAAATAAAAATAAAAACTGATTTGTATATTTTGTAAATGTGTGAAGTAATAATGTTGTAAAAATACATATAATCAATAAAAATAAAAATCCAAAACATTTATCAATCAACAAGGATAACATCAAGAACAAAGTTTAAGAGATGTGTTAGCAATTTCCCAATTTATTGCTGAAAGATTCCAAAGGAACCCAAGGTGAGGGTGAGTGCGGAGATGCTGCATGGAGTCTGGAGCCTTTGGTCTCTGGCTCCTGTCCTCCAGGAGGGCATCTCGACGGACCATTAACTCTTCTTTCTCTTATTACATGTTTTCTTACTTTGTTAAGGTCTTTGAACCATTCATTTATTCCTTTATTCTTTTATACAAGCTTAAAGGATAATTTTAATAAGCAGCTGGTTTCTGTCCCTTCAAACATGGGTTTATAGACATTCACTTCTCTGATTACTTATTATTCTTAGACCTACATATGTTTTACATTTGTTTCAATTTTTTGTATTTATAAAACCATACATTTCTGTTTTATTTTCTATAAATTATATGAATTCATATAGAATTCTCCTTTCATATTTCCAACTTCCATTTTCACTCTTTGAGAGAACTGTAAATGTGAAGATGTTCAAATAAATTATTACTATTTTTTTACTTACAAGAGGCTCATATACCAAGGAATAGTAACATCCTGACAAAATAAGAGCAATGGGAAAGGGAATGAAGATATATAGGATGAGTAAGAGTTTATTAATTATAAACCAGAAGTGATATAATCATCATTGTCCAATAATTATGCATACAGAATTAAATGAAAATTTTTTTTCTTTTAAACATTAAGTTCTTTTTTCTTCAAAGAAATAAGAACAACGATTTGTTGCATGCCTACTTTTGTTTAAAGTCCTTTCCGTTGCTTCTCTAAAATCAGTAGTTTTCAAAAACATACCTTTTTCTCATAACACCATTTTATGAAAATGATTGAATGTGTCATAGAAACAAAACACAAACAACACAAGGAAACAAGAAAAGACACCTGTCGGATGGAAAAGGGATGGTGGGACTTATTCAGCCACGCACCTGTCCTTCACAGTGGTGTGGTAGCTGGAGAAATTGTAACACAGGCAGACTCACTTTGCTGATAAGAGAATGCATCCATTATCAAGGAGAGAATTTTAACTTCCTTAGTTTCAGTAATTCACTCTTGTAAAAACAAAATATATTTCTTAGAATTACATTAAAAATGATGAAGAAAAATGAGTAGAGTTTTAAAAGCTTTTTAAATCTGGTTTCCATGCTTATTCTATTACTGCGTTCCAGTAAGTAGACTCAAATACCTCATCTTGGTATGTCTGTTTTTTTTTCCAATGTAGAAACAGAAAAATAGATTTTAGTATAAATTGCCATCCATATATAGCTCCTTATGATTTAATTTTGTTTTTTTAGTATTGTTAGACAAAAAGATAATAACAGAAGAATGTGAGTTAATCTTAAAAATAATTATATTTATTCTTTAAGTTTTACTGTTGTTTAATGATAGACAATCTTAACATAATGGTCCAAGTGCCAGAGTAAGTTGATTGTATCTTTACAGAGTTGTAACTGTGTGTTCAATTGAAAAGGCCAGTTTTTAAAATACACATGATGACATGAGGTCTTATTGCCCAGAAATTGTGTAATCTGTTGTGATCTTTTATTAAATTGTTATATGAGATTATATGAGGTTAAGGAGCACATATTGTCATTCTGTAACTGAAAAAAATTTTTTTTTCCTGAAGACAAATCTGAGGGTACAGGGAAGACTATAGAAAGAATAACTTTTGATCCAAGTGCATGCCTTACTGGGGCCACTGAATACCCAAAGTAGCCTGTCCACCAAATAAGAACAGATGACAAATGAGCTTTTCATTACTAAAACAAAAACTGTAAGAGTACAGCAGGAAACCGAGATGAAACAATACTATAGAACTAATATTCTACTTCTATAGAATAATGAATGAAGATTGTAAGAGGAAGACAGATGAAGAAAGTCCCTTGTGGTTAATATTTTTTGATCTTTGAATTAACAATCAAATATAAATGGTTACTGCTACCTATGTATTATTTGTACATATAAATTACAAAATGTGTCCTGTAAATGATAGTTTTGTTTACATCTTATTCTGATCATTTTAGTAAACTATTAATTTCTAGGTAAGTAAAAAATAATAGCCTCTTATAGAAACATAAATAAGGAATGTTAAATATTAGTTATGATAGAACAACAGTAATAGGACTTAAATTGATCTCATACCCTTCACTACTTAATATTAACTGTGATTTTCTTCATATTGGTATTAAATTTTCAGTGCTGAAGACATCAAGAAATTTGGTCTAGAAATTATGCTACTCATCTAAGATATGATAGAGAGCAAGCCTAAGATACAGTATTATGCTATTACTAGCACATAAGTAAGTCATCTAAGGTACTATTCTAGGCTCAAGGAATTAACCTAGTAAAAGGGAGCACTATTAACTGAATACAATTACATTATAAATGTAAACTTTTAAACTCAGGACAGCATTCAGAAATTGTAATGTGCATACAAATCACCATGAAATTTGCTAAAATGTAAATTCTTTGGCAGTAGGTCCAAAGTAAAAGCTCAAGATTCTGCATTTTTATCAAGCTCTTTGGTGAAATTGATGCTACTAATCCATGGACCACATTAGAAGAGTGCTTTACTCAAAGTTCTCCAGATAAACAGGGCCAATATAAAATGGATGAGAGAGATGGGAGATAGAGAGAGAGAGATTGAGATTTTAAGGAATTAGTTCTTGCAATGGTGGAGGAGGTAGCAAGTGCAAAGTTTGTCAGGTAGGCTGGCAATTCCAGAAGCAGCCAAGGATGTCTGGTTGCCAACTTCCTTCTTCTTTGGGGGACCACTGTCTTTTCTCTTAATGCCTCAAATGATTGAACAAGGCCTACCACACTATGAAGAGTAATTGACTTTTCTAAATGTCCACTGATTAATCGCATCTGAAAAATACCTTCACAGAACCATCTAAAAAGGTGTTTGATGAAGCACATGGGTACCATGGCCTGGCCAAGTGGACACATGAAATTGATCATCCCAGGCATCAAGGCTCCAGAACAGACAAGGCAGACTGTCAACGTTTTGTCTCCTTCTCTGCATCTCACAAGCTAAGTATGTTTTTTTTATTTTTAAAATGGTTGAAAAATCAAAAGGAGAATAGTATGTCATGCAGAAAAAATTATATGAAGTTCAGATTTCAGTGTGCCTAAATAAACTTAATATTGGAGCACAGCCACACCCATTCATTACCTACTATTGTGGGCACAGAGTTAAGTCCTGTGACAGAGATGGTATGATCCACAAAGCATAAAAAACTCATCTTTTACAGAAAAAGGTTGTTCACTCCTGATTTAAGGGAAAGAACATGGTTTTATGCGAGTAGATTTGAGATGAAAATAGAGTAAGGAGAAACAATAATGGAAGAGCGTAGTCCTCAAGCTTTGATGTACATCAGAATAATTTGGATCACTTGTCAAACTACAAATTTCTGGCCTCCACTCTGGATTTGTAATTAATATACCTGGGATGGGGTCTCAGAATTATTTTTCTAAAAAATTCCAAGTTGATTCTGATGTGCTGTTCTGGAGATCATACTTTGAAATCACTGATCTAGCATAGATTTAAGAAGCTTTAATATTTTTTTCTGAAGAAAATGAACCTGTAAAGGAGTTAAGAAAATAGCTGGAAGAAGTAGGAGAACACTCAAGACCATAGAAAAGGTACTCTTTCAAGATGCTGAAGTGTTGAATTATCAATACATGGATGGCTGAAAATCACCTGTGGACTTAAGGAAAAAAGTCTCTGCCATTCTCTCTTAGTGAAGATTGTCCTAGTATATTCTTGGTATATCATGGGAACACAACTTCTCTACATGCCAGAAAGTTGAAGTTAGTAAGTGATACAGGCTAAATTACAATTACATCAATAAATATCTTTATTATAGTTGAGATGGACATATGCTATCTCATTATATGACATAATAAATGTATATTAGAAGAGCTGAAAGAGTTTATTTGATAAGCATTCTAGTTACTATTATAAATCATAAAAGCTCTATATAATTGCCCCCAAATTAGTATAACTTATGTCAAATCTGACCTATGTTGTTTGGTGTTTTCTACCATTAGCACATGGTGTATTAATCATTTTTTAAGAGAATAGGTAAATAAAAACAGCCATATGTAAGGCCTAGGTAAAACTGGTGTCATTCTAAGTGCCTCAGAAATAAACTACTGCTAAGAAAATGCTCTACTGAGTTGCAGTACTTTCTTAATGGTGTTTTTGAGTAAATATATATTATATATATACATAATATATATAATATATATAGCTCCAAGAGAAAATGTAATTTTCCTTTTTAGATATTGATTTCTTTGAGATTTTAATCATGTAAAATAAACTGAACACATAAAAAGCAACTGATAAACTTTTTTTGTGAATACATTTCAGTTATAAAATATGAAAGATATTACAACCTATATTGAAAAACAAAATTCAGTTCTAATTTTCAGAGAATGTTTTACCATTTCCCTTTAATCACCTGAACAAAACCAATTATTTTTGTTTTATGTTCCTATCTTTTGATCTTGGAAGAAATCTATCTTCTCATAAGAATAACAAATAAATTGTTTTTAATAATGGAAACTAGAGGGGAAAAGTCAAAATGTCCATCATTAGAAATTTGATTAAGTGGATCATGTTATACCCATACAACTTGATACTGTGCATGGGCAAAACCAATTCTTTATCTTTGATGTGTACTAGAAGTCACACATCTGGAAGAACATTTATAATATGGTTTTATTTCTTTTCTGCTTGGAAGTTTCCCATGAAGTTAAAGATTATAAGCCACTGGAAAGGCAGGCCACTGGAAATGCAGGCCACTGAAGTGAAAGACCAGCTTTCCCTCCAAAATATACATATTCATTTTTATTTTTTCTTCTGTGTGGTTGCTTAGGCAGATAGCTGTGTGTACCAAGAATTATTAATGGCTTACAGATAATGCCTTGAGTCTATTGTAATTGTTTTCTATTGTAATTGTTGGTCAGTTTTTTAAAACTCAGGCTCTGAATCATTAATGATAGAGAACCAGGCTAAATTTTCCTTCTTCAAATTTTTAACAATAAGCTTTTTTTCTTAAAATTTTCAGTCTTAAAGTTCTTAAAAATAAGAACATCAACTTCTTATACATATATCTAGTTACAGTCTATGAGTAATGTGGAGAGCAGGACCAGTAAAATGGTGTTGGTTCAGTCCAGATGAGATAAAGTATGTAAAACAAAACGGCATCACTCATGTCAACCAAGATGGCTGCTGGTGCCATGATACTTTGGCTCGAGAAGGAAACGACCTACATCATGCCGGGTACCCTGCCAAATGCCTGCCCGTGTGGCACACCCAATATATCTGCATGCAGACATACCTGCAGAGAGGACACACCTACTGGTAGAGTGCTGGGGCTCTTGGCTCTGAGCCACAGAACTTCTACAGCTCAGTTGAATGCCAAATTTTCAGGTATAATTAGGGTGGACTTCAGGTGACCACCAAGACAGCTGAGCTCCACACACCAAGGTACTGTCTCATGCTGTGCTAATCTTCTGACCGCAGTGCTGCCAGCGGCTCTGCCCTGCTGGACCCAGGCCTCATTTGCTCCACTGCCAACCAGGGTCCAGGAGATTTTGCTTTGCATGATACTGACAGCTCTCTTGTCCACTGTGCTGTCTCCCAGACCTGTAGACTGAGACTCTGGGATTTGGGTCCATTATCCCCCATTTCTCTTGTGTTAGATTAGTTTTATTTTTTTTAATATAAAGAAGTCATCTAAAAAGTTATTTACCTTTTATTACAAACAGAGTCCCTTTCCAAAAATGTCTTTCTTTATAAAAGTACAGAATGATGAAAATGACTGTTATTCATTTTGAATTATAAGGCTGAGTAGTCTATCAATAACAAAATACCTATCAATACAATACTAACAAAATTGCTATCAATAATGAAAGAGCTGTAGTCTAGCAAAGCCAGGTTTAACAAACTCCATATAAGCAATTGTTTCCCCACTATTTTAGACAGAGGATATTTTATTATTAAAAATTAAGTTCCTAGACAAAATACATTACAGTATTGTCATTTTTCAAATTAATGTAAAAGAACAATAATTTTTAATGAATAAAATAATTTCAAGGCACAGACAATAACTTTCTGATAAAATATTAACCATGTTGTAATACTGAACACATTCATGCTAAGAAAAATTCTAAAATGTTATTTTGTTATATATGTTAATGTTAAAAATGTTAAAAATTCTAAAGTGACCAAGCATACATACAAGTAAAATATAATAAAGTACACATTTTATCAAACAATTTTATAAATTCCAAATATGCAAGTTTCAGTATTTAAACAGATGTAATTTGAACAATGTTTTAAGGATATTAACAACTTTTTAAAAATGTTGTTATTTAAGCTAATGTATTTTTATTGTTACTTGTCTTTAACAATAATAAACATTTAATTGTATAAATCATTTTATAGACAATATTACATGTTATAATTACATGGTATATAATAGTACTCTTGTTCAAGAGGAAAAAAAGAAGATATAAAAGAAGGAATTGGTGGGAAGAAAGAGAGAGACAATGTAGAATAGGGAGGTGAAGGGGAAAAATTAGAAGAAGCTACAAACACCTGATACCATAGGAAAAAATGTATATGAATATTGAATAGTCTGTTACAATTTCAGATATCTAAATAATAAATTCTTAACTTATATTGCTTCATATAACTATTCATTGAATGCCAAAATGATAGATTTTGCTGGATTTTATTCTCTTACTGGAGGAGCATTAGAGAGCTGGGGAATAATCAATTAGATAAGCAGAGACCAGGAAAGCAAAGCTGTGTCAGATCTTTTTATTCTGTGAATATTCCATACTCTTCGCTCTGTTCTCTTGCCCTTCATATAGTGGGCATGTGGCTGCATTATTAATTTATAACTTCTGACTAAATTTCTAGAGAGTGTTGTTTGTAATTGAAAAGCTTATTTCTTTTTTAAAAGGTTTTATTTATTTATTTTTAAAGAGAGGGGAAAGGAGGGAGTAAAAGAGGGAGAGAAACATCAATGTGTGGTTGTCTATTGTGTTCCTCCAACTGGGGACCTGGCCTGCAGCCCAGACATGTGTCCTGACTAGGAATGGAACCAGTGACACTTTGGTTCGCAAGTCGGCACTTGGTCCACTGAACCACACCAGCCAGGGCTGAAAGGCTTATTTTATTTGTTCACAGATATAAACTCCAAAATAGCACAGATCAGTTTTTACTTCTGGGCTAATCAGGTATTTGAAGTATTGAGTAATGTATAGAGCAGTTATCACACTACATCAGTGGATGTTTATGAAATGGATTTTAGCCTTTTTCCATTATAATTTCTGTTGCAGTAAAAGTTATTTTAAAGTATGTTGATAACATTTATTAGATTACTTCAATTTTTTTTGCCATCAAGTACCTTGCTTAGTTTTTCCCTAGTTCTATGATAGACTTGTAAATAATCTTGTCATCATTATGGTGATAGTATATGAGAAATTATATAACTTTTCCCAAGCAAGAATTTTGTCTATTTCTCCAGAAGTATTTATTTTTCTTAGACAAAATAAATGCTCTAAAGGGAATGGCTATGTAGTTACACTATACTGACTTATTTTCCTGGATATATATATATATATATATATATATATATAGTAATGACTACACTTAACTTCTTAATTAATTGAGTCCCAGGACCTGTTTTTTTTAAACAATATCTTTTTAAAAATATTTATTTATTTCCAAAGAAAGGGGAAGAGAGGGTGAAAACGAGGGAGAGAAACAACGTGTGGTTGCCTCCCACAAACCCCCTACTGGGGATCTGGCCTGCAAACTAGGCAAGTGCCCTGACTGGGAATCTAACAGGTGGACCTTTGGTTCACAGGCCAGCCCTCAATCTACTGAGCCACATCAGCTATGGTTCAGGATCTGTTTTTAATGAATTTATTCAACAAGTTTTTATAGGCCAGCTGATTTGTCCTTTAGGCACAGTGTTTTTTTTTTAAGTTTCTCTCTCTTTTTTTTAATTTTAGTTTATTCAGTACATTTTGTCCTTTATTCCCATTCCAGCCCACCCACCCATTCCTCTCCTCCTCCCTCCCCTTCCCAACCCCCCTAGTTTTGTCCATGTGTCCTCTATATTTGTTCCTGTAAACCCTTCCCTTCTCCCCTGAAATTCCCTCCCCTCTCCCCTCTGGGCACTGACTACCTGTCCTCTATTTCAGTGTCTTTTGTTATATTTTACTTGTTTCCTTGTTTTGTTGTTTAGGTTCCTGTTAAAGGCGAGATCATATGGTATTTGTCTTTCACTGCCTGGCTTATTTCGCTCAGCATAATGCTTTCCAGCTCCATCCATGCTGTTGCAAAGGGTAGGAGCTCCTTCTTTCTTTCAGCTGAATAGAATTCCATTGTGTAAATGTACCATAGTTTTTTGATCCATTCATTTACTGATGAGCACCTAGGTTGTTTCCAGC
>CM052538.1:35978566-36028512 GCA_028533065.1 Trachops cirrhosus
GTCAATTAATATTTGACAAAGGGGGCAGCAACATAAAATGGAGTAAAAATAGTCTCTTCAACAAATGGTGCTGGGAGAACTGGACAGCTACATGCAAAAAAATGAAACTCGAACACCAACTTACACCATACACAAAAATAAATTCATGGTGGATAAAAGACTTAAATATAAACCGTGACACCATTAAAGTTCTAGAGGAGAACATAGGCAGGGAAATCTCAGATATTGCACGCAGAAACATTTTTACTGACACATCCCCTAGAGCAAAGGACATAAAGGAAAGAATAAACAAATGGGATCTCATCAAAATAAAAGGCTTCTGCATGGCTAAAGAAAACAGTATTAAAATAAAAAGAGAACCAACTCTATGGGAAAACATATTTGCCAATCATAGGCACAGTGTTTTACAATTGAGTTGCAATGGTAAGAACAAATATCACTTGGTGCACTCTAGACATTGCAATACAGTGGGATACTTAGATAATAGTCTGGCGAATGTGGTAAATACTGTCATTTTTCTTACCAAATTGTTTTCTCATTTTCAATGAAGATTTAATCTATTTTATTTTTATGTGCAATTCAACACCATCTAAATCATCCTTCTCCTTCCCATATGATGGCTTATTAATCAGTTTGGTCTCTTGTTGAACACGTGTGTCAGTTATTTATCTAGACATTGTAATAATGGCAATAAACAAAACAGATGCAATCTTTGCTATTAGTGAGCTTATATTCTAGTATTTTCAACAAACAGCAGGCACCAAAACAAAATCCCAAACATGCACAGATTAGTAATGAGTATTATGATAATTAAACAGGATAAAAAGTAAAATAATCATGGAGAGCAGGGAAGGTGAGTTTTGAGCAGAAACCTGATGAAGAAAGGAGAATCATAAAAATGTTGATGCAAAAGTAGTATTAATAAGGGGCAACAGAAAGTTATGAGAGGACCTTGGCATACTTGAGATTCTTCAGTAAGACCAGTCACATGTGACTAAAATTAATTAAGGAAAGGAGATATCAAAGAACAACAACAACCACCATTTAAGAAATAAGGCCAGAACTATGTAGGATACACTCTAATTTGAGTTCTGCCAGACATATTAAAAAGTTGAATTTCAAACTAGTAAGCTATTTTAGAGTGTAAGCATCAGGGTAACATGAGGCAATTTAATTTGTAAACTATTTTAGTCATTTTAGGAAGGATTTAATTAAGGAAATAAGAACAGAAGTGAAGGGTCAATTCTGTCTTATGCAATAAAAAAGGAGGTGATGAGAAATGGTGAATTTTGGAATATATGAGTATAGAGCTCACTGAATTTCCCCAAAATTTTAGATTCAGAAGACAGTGGATTCTAGGGTTTCATCCTGAGCAAATGAGAAAATGGGAAAGAGTAACAGAGAAGCAGACTTTAGAGCACAAGAATCGATCAAGAAAGGCAAATACCATATGATCTCACCTTTAAGTGGAACCTAATCTAGAAAACAAACAAATGAGCAAAATAGAACCAGAGACTTGGGAATAAAGAACAAAGTGACAGTGACCAGAAGGGTGTGGTGGGGAGAGATATTGGGGGAAAGAAGAGGGAGGGGCAAGAAAAGGAACATGAATACAGGACACACGGGTGTGTACAATGGGGGTTTGACTGTGGGAGTGGGGGTGTTAGGGTAGAGGTGAGCAATGGGGAAAAGCAGGACAACTGTAGCTGAAAAACAGTACAAAAAAGAATTCTGGTTTGGACCTGTCAAATTCATGATGGTTTTTAGACATCCAAATGGATATATTTGGAAGAGATTTGAAAATATGTCTGCAATTAAGAGAGTCAGTTTTGAAAGCCAATGTTTTGCAGATAATGACATAGGTGACATAAACAATTATTTATAGTTATGAACCTGGATGGACTGAGTGTAGATTAGGCATGTGTAAAGCAGAGTACCAGTGAAACCCAGAGTACCAGTAAAACCCAGGATACTTCAAGAGGTATGAGTTCTCTCTAGAGGCTAAGGGACAAGCTTCAGGAAAAATAATTTGATATCTCAGAGACTGAGTAAAAGGAGGACTGAGATTGACTCTTGCTTTTGTCAATATGGATGTCAATACTATTAATAAACTTGAGAGTAAGCTAATGAGAGGATATGAGTTGGAAAATAGAGTAGTTATTGTAGAAAAGATTTATTAAAAATTTTTCACATAATATAGAAAAGTAGAGCATTAGCTGGAAAGAGTTAAGGGATCAAGGAATGAAGACTTCAGGATAGAGGGTATTGCTACATGTTTGTGTCCTGGTGAAAATGATATAACAGAGAAGAGAGCATTGATGCTGATGTGGAGACAAGAGTTAGTTTCTGAAAAAAATAAGTTTTAAGTGAAGGGGGTGATAGAGAAATGACTAGATAAAATGCACTGATATTGCTAGGCAATGCTACAAGCCCACTTGAAATCTGTGATATTAAATAGAAGGTGATTCCATTGACAGTGACCTATTTTTTCCCTAGTTAGTTGCTACAGGTAATGAGATGACAAAGAGTAAATTTTAATAGGATTCCAGTTTTGTCAATTGAGAAAGACAGATGAAGATGAAAATAGGGATTTAAGATAGTTTATAAATGTTATTATATTAATATAGTGATGAATCATGGCATCTAAGTTGGATAAGGTGATTTTGAGATGGTCAAATGAAGTGAAAATAGCACCATTAATGGATTGGAAAATGTAGAATTATTATAATGAGTAGAATAGTTGTGCTGATAATATTAGAGTTTGTAACCAGAGAAGGGACTGGCTTAGTAACATTTTGGAGGTTACTCAGTTATTCATAATAGAAGTTATGCTATAAGCCTGGGAATTGGCAGTAGAGGTAGGGTAGAGATAAAGGCAATGATGAAAATTTTAAGAAATTAAAAAAAATTGAGGGACTCTTTGCCCGGGACAATCTGGGACCCCAGGAGTCTACAGACAGAAATTACCCAGGTTCTACTTCTAGCTCTGGGCTCTGGACAGAGGCTAATCTTAGACTGGAGAAAGGAACTTTTTAAAAATTCTATCTGTCCAAAGGTAGTGCCCCTATTGAAATCCATGCACACAGAAGAGACCTTTTTAAATGATTTGGACAAATATAATTTTTGTGCTTCTGTGCCCTGATTTGAAATCAAGTATGTAGTAAAGAGGGTGTTAACATCCCTGAGGGTGTTTCCCTGAATGAGGACTAGCAGGAAGGTTAGCACATGGCCACACACAAAAAGGGTAATAGACAGCACTGCTGGCACATGCTTCACATGGATTGAGATCTTAGCTAAAAGAGGAGAGAAGAGCAATGGTCTTGAGGAGCTCTGAGAGGCATGGAAGACATCTCTTTGCTTATAGGTCCTTTGGGTGTAAAATCATCCATCATTTGATAGGGCTGCAAAGTAAGTGATTCCTTGAGGTGACAGCAGATTTCAGTTAGATTAAGAAAATGAAGAAAAATATATTTTTTTCAGAGAAAGTTTGTACAAGTCTTACAGCTTGTGTATTGTTTCAGGGCTCCTTAAGGTTTTTGTGCCTTATTTGTTCATTTGTAATGTGGGAATGATAATACTATTAAATTGCCAGTTCACTGTGAAGGCTTAAAAAGGTAACGAAATGTACACAAAGGACATAAAACATAGAAAACACTTAAATATGACTCCCTATTATATAGTTCTGAATGTGTTGCTGGTATGTGTACAGGAAAGAAAGCAGGTAAGGGTGAGTGTGATGCATGAGAGGGTGTGGGTAGTGACGGTCTTACCATGAGAAGCCTTAAGTGGGGAGGTTCCTTCATAGGTGCATATCAGATCGTTATCCCCCTTTTGCATGTAAAGTATCTCCTGTTGTATGAATGTATAACTCAAATATAATATTCACTACCCACCCAGCTTTTCAACTACTATATATTCATTTTTAAAGATTTTTACTCTGCCTCATTTTCTTCTTACTCACATTTGTTTTTCTTGACTAACTTTGTGAGGGATGGTGGCCCAGCCAATACCTTGCTTTTCATTGGCCTTTTATCCCTGAAATTCACCTTCAAAATAATTAAGTCAATCCTGTCCATTTATAATATTTATGTAAGGTGGCTTGGGGTACAGATAGAAATTAGATGTGAAGCTAACTTCCCTATATTACTCCCACTTTGGAATAGAGTCTGGGAGACTGGAGAGTACAACAGATTTTGTTTAACTGCCACTGACACATAATCATTTCTAATCTCTTGATTTCAACCACATGGGCTAGCCAATTCGAACTTTCTCTGAGAATCATCCATCTCCAAGACCCAGCATGTTTCTCTTCACTTCACTGGAATGGGGGACTAGTCATTATTAGCAAGCAGCTGAGGCTGGATGATTAGAAGTATAGGGCAGGAATCAACATTTGCTGATATCCATGGTGTTAATACACCCACCATGGCCAATTTCAAGTTACAACATGATATACTGAATGCATTTCTGGGAAGAGATACACAGTAGCCTTCCATTGTATTAGTATTCCACAATAAAAATAATAGACAAATAATCACAAGAAAGTTGATGATACAAAATAGGACAAGATGAGTTTTCAGTATTAACTGCTTTTATTTTTATATAGTTTATCTAATTATAAATTCATGGAATTGAATCTTTGATGATAACTGTTTTACAATAGGCTTTCAAATTTCTGAAAGATTTCTGTAGCAGGAACATCTCTAAAGCCGTGGCTCTCTTCAGAGCCATAGTAGATGGCTTGGTTGGCAGACTAGTACAGTTGACAGAATGAAAGCATTAGCACTCCCAAGGGCAACCTGCAACAAATATGAATGAGAGCTACTAAATAGATACCCAGCATTCCATGCCTCAGGCACATATTTATGGGAGAGAAGTTTTTATGCCTTTTGGTGATAAGCAGACTTTTACGGGAGAGAAATTTTTATGCTTTTGGGTGATTCTTGCAGAAATCTTAATAAGACACACAGCCTGACGTTTTTTCTTCTTTACCTTTCTTACTTTTCCTGCTCACCAACTCCTGATTTCTAGGAATCTGATAAACAAATTACCTACAGCCAGGACTTTGACCCAGGTTATGCTTTGGGAAAAAAAAATGAACAAACAAAAAACTAAGAAGCTAAAACCAGAGGAGCTCCTAATAAACAACTCAGAAATTCTAAAACTAGGTCAAGGTAAGATAAAGTTATCTTAAAATGGGACTGCTTATCTGTCTTATCTGCGGGGATGCCTGGAAGTCTGATTCTGACTCTAGGCCAAGACAATGAGTTCACAGGCTAGCTAGCAGTTTAGCTATTTAAAGTTTGAAATTCCGGCAGCACCCAGAGCCACTTTGTTTATGTTGTTCAGAGATGCTTAAGTTGATGACTTGCCCCTGATGAAATCAATTAGCAGTTTGGTTGGATGTGTGTCCAGTTGTCCTAAAAGGCCAGTCTAAAATCTTTTGTCCTGGATCTCCTGAAACCAACAATTCTCCTGTATGTCTCAGTCCTTCACAGTGCAGAGTTAAAGAGCATCTTGTGTGACTAAGAAAGGACTTTGAGAGCTGGGCCTAGAGGTTCACTGGGCACCCTGTGTTTACTGGCACATTTCTACTGTTCTATACAAAATCATTTAGCTTAATTCATGCTTTACATGAGGATGCTCTGTGGAGCTCAATTATCTAACAATTATCTAACCTGTGTAATAATGGCAGGTCCTGTCATCAGAGTGCAACATGTATTCCATGCTGCAACACCAGAATTAATAATATTCTCATCTGAGCTGATTTGAGATAAAGTACAGTCAAAGTGGAAACATTGGATTATGGAGTCTTCTAGCATTCCCCTGGTATGATGCACTACTGAGCAGTAACAGAGACTGATGATAAATAACTTTATAACTTAGTAGAATTTTTGGATGTAAGGCTCTGTTCATTCATGAGGTCCAGGGAATGTTGCCACAATTCATCCTACAATTAAAGAGGTACATTGTAGACCAAGCTCCAGCATAACTGGTAGACCTACATCAGTTGCATGAAGTGGTGTCTGAGTTTCCCCTGTTACCTGCTTGTGTTGGACTGACATCTCTCTCTCAGCTCATTCATGTGTGACTCAAGTGGCTCAGATCCTCAAGACTAGCTGATAACCAAGGAAAATTGGGAGTCTGTCTTACAAATTGTTTTGTTCGCTGCATTGGTATGAGCTAAAGTACCTGGGTGTCTTTTACACCAGGCAGACCTGTGAGAACTACATGTGGATGTATACTTTAAATGAGTGGGAAGTGCCTGAAGTAATGATATACATAGAGCCTGGGTAGTGGTGGATAGCTTGGTGGATTTGTCTAGGGGTCTGGATGGGTGAGTTGGAAAGTTAGAGTCAAAGACATATGAAAAAGTGACATCTAATTGAATGGATGGGTGAGAATGAGCACAGAGTGGGAGAACTTTTATATTTCATGGTGAATGCACCACAGGGCATCCAAACAGAAGAAACCCTTAGAAACCAGGTGTACTTGATGGCCTGCCTGTAGATGTCAGCTAGCCTGATCTGTGGATTCTCCAGTGCTTGTACAGTGGGTTCATATTGGAACAGCCATAGTGAGGAAGATTTAAGTTATGCAGCAGGGTCCATCAGCCCAGCGAGTATAATGCCGATTGAGCTACTGTTCTCCTGGAAGTAGTACTTGACATCAGACCAGCCACTTGGCTCTAAATAAATCATGTCTAACACCATTCCCCCTTCCATATCTATACCAGTATGGGCTTGCTTACCCTGATTATAGTGTTTCTGCCAGAACCATTAGGGAGAAGCTGACAGTATATCTGACTTCCTGACATTGGATGCCGCACAACAAAACCTGAAAACAAGGTTCCATTTTTCAGTGAAAAATTTGTAACTGTGCATTTATGATCACAGAACCCACAGATTCCAACATATACACATTACTCTGAGGTACTCAGCTAAGTAGAAGGCTGGAATGACCTCACCTAAGGCATCACATGGAAAATGAAACACTGAAAAGTTATGGTGCTGTCCTCTAAAATGCAGTATTTGTAACTCAGGAACTAATGAATAGTCTTTGATCACCGGTAGCTAGAATATTTATATCCAGAGACCAAAGATTGAAAACAAGATTTATCATTAAACTCAGTGACTTTATGGACTAAATTACTCCTGCCCTCCCAATATGTAATGAAGTCCTAATGCCCAGCATCTCAGAGTGTGATTATATTCAAAGATAGAATCTTTAAAGAGAGAATTGGGGTAAAGTGGGGTCATGCGGGTGGGCCTGACCCAATTGAACTGGCATCCATATAAGAAGATAAAATTTAGAAAACACACAGTTAAGGAAGACCATGTGAAGACATAGAGAGGAGAAGGTAACCATCTATGAACCAAGAAGAAAGGTCTCAGAAGGGACGATCCCTGCAGATTCCTTGAACTTAGTTTTAGACTCTTGAATTGTACAAAAATAAATGTTCATTGCTTATGTCACCCAGTTAGTAATACTTTATTTCGGCTGCCCTAGCAAATTTATATGGTGGCTAAATTATAGAATTTATATTTTCTGTGTTTCATCTTGGGCTCTGCTGTACTGGTTATTCTGGTTTGGCACTGGAAGGAAATCATCCTCTGCTAAACTTGCATTTTGATTACTGAACCAAAAGCCCAGTAAACTATCACATTGTCAGGTATGATTGGCCCTCTTTACTATGAGGAGCTAGGATTGTCCTTTCATAATAGGGACAAAGAGTGATATGTCAAACTTGAAGATGTCACTGGGGAATTTCCTGAAGCTTCAATGCTTGTTGAATAGGCAATTGCAGTGACTACAGTGTGAAAAGACCAAGGCACTCAAGGACTCAGATGACTCAGGATTGAGGGTAAAGCTCCCCATCAGGCAATCAAAGCCAACTGCTGCAACGCTGGCTGAGAGCGAGGGGAAATTGGCACGGGTGGTAGAGTGTGAAGATGATGTCATTGACAGCGTTCGTGTAGTTGCAGCAGCTTCTTTCTTCTGTATTAAGACTGATCACATCCTTGTAACACAGCAGGCTACATGATTTGTGGGGACCAATGCAAATGAAAATGCAGAACCTCTTGTCAAAAAGGGAGTGATTTGCAACCTTCATGTGGGGAAACACTGGGTCTCTGGTTATAGGTGGGCTACACGTTTGTTTCTAACTAGTTGCCTGCCGTGATGCTATAGGTTATGACCAGGACTGTACCTGCCATGCTCCACTGCATTACACTATGGGGCAGGCAGCCCAAGACCAACCTTTTTTTCATCTGCACAAGGCTTTGGTGGTGCCAAATGGTGATGGTGGTACATTGGCCTTTGCCATAAATGTGACCTTGTCTCTGCAGGGAAGGGACAGGTGAGCAGCACAGGTTGATGGACCCAAGCAGTTGAGGCCAGACACCTGAGATGCTAGTAGGAGGGGATCAGGCAGCCTAAAACCATTTCCATAGAGTTGGTAAGACATGGGGCAGTTCAAAAGTTGTAAGGCATTTCAGGAGCCTAAGATCCATGTACCCCCCTCCCCTGTCAACCAGCATATACATGTACACACACACACACACACTTTCTTGTTTCATCAGATTCCACGTACAAAACACAAGTTTAAAGATAACATTAAAAAAATTTCAAGACAGATTGCAAAGTGTTAAACGTCGAGCAAGAAGCCTTATGAGCATGGACCTGGCAGGACTGCACTGGTCACAGGTCAAGGAGGTAGCCTTTGACCTGAAGAGTAGAATTAATATGAGGCTTGAGTGGGCCTGAGCAGCACAAGAGTTGGGCCACAATGAACACTTGCGCTGTCATGAGTCACACTCCCCGGCTTGACTCTGATCTTCTCTACAGCTAAGGTGGATTGTTCTGACTATTGCTGAAAACACAACCTTGGCTGTGTGTTGTACATACAGCTCTACTGCTCTGATTCAGGGCCATGATCAAAGCCAAGCAACTCGCAAGCCCAAGTACCAGTGCAGCAGAAAAGTCTGTGCATGTTAAAGCACCTGAGAACAACTTACAGTAATGCGGGATGGGGGCTGGTGGACAAATGCACACATAGCCTGTCATCTCCTAGAGGCTCATTCCTTAGAGGCCTTGTGAAAACTTCCCGTAGACCTGGTGGAAATGGAGTTCTGGGTTACTATAGCATCATCATTGTGGCTTTTACTCCATTTCCTTTGCTCACTCTTGGCTTTCAGGATTCATCTATAAAACAAAAACAAAGCCCATGCACCAAAGCCATTGCCTCAGGCACTCATTTCAGGTAACACAAATTAAGATGTGGTCAGGGGAACACTGGCTGGTGTGGCTCAGTGGATTGAGCACCAGCCTGTGAACTAAAAGGCTGTTGGTTCGATTCCAGGCCAGAGCACATACCTGAGTTGTGGCCCAGGTCCCTGGTTGGGGGTGTGCAAGAGGAGTGTTGTTTTTCTTCCTCTTTTTCTCCCTCCTTTCCCCTTTCTCTAAAATAAAATCTTTAAAAAAAGATGTAGGTGGGAGAAATGAACCTTTGGTATCATTACTTCCTTTTTCAATATACCCCTCACTCATTGTCCAGAGCTTTAAAAATCAATAATACTGAGGAATTTAATTATATAAATCATAGCTTTGAATGAAACTCCCAAGATGTTGATGGGACTCCAGAATTTGGGGAAATTAAGAGCTTCATTTTGAAGCTGCACTTTCCTGTTTTCCTAAAAGTAGACAACTTCTACCTTCCGTCCCTTCACACTTATTTGAACATATTTTTTCTCCTTTATTCTAGTATTTTGGGAGAGTATCAAGAATTATCCCTTTAATTCCTGATGTTCACCACAAATGAATAAACCACTATTTGGGATGAAATCTTTGAGGCAGTAATGGAATTTTAACTTTTAAGCCCAGTGTTCTTTTGATAATGTAGATTGATGTTTATGTTTTTTTTTTGAGTCAGTGCTTTGTCAATAGAAATCATGTTGCTCTTTCTCAGAGAAATGCTTTATTTTCCCAGATATAGATTGTAACTGCACTGTGCGGCATGCCTATATTTATCTGTGTGGACGGGAATATTTTCATATTTAAACAGACACTAAGTCCAGAGCTGAAGTCCAATGGTCCTAAAGACACAGTGTAAAAGCTTGGTCTCTGTCTTTCAATAGAGAAACAACCCTGGAAAGAACTAAGGTAGAATGGTTGAAGCTCACTGATTCACAGGATACAGCGTTCTATATTTAGCCACCCAAGACAGAATCTTTGGACTCATCCTTCTCTTTGCTAAGCAAATGACATCAATCTATCCATGTGCTCTATTGATTCTACCTCTTTATTTTTAATTAGTTCCTTCCTCTCTATCAACCCCACCATCACCACTATGTCCTTGTTCTAACCATTTCTCATATGCCTCTTGCTATACCTCTGTCCTAATTGGTTTGCTTGACTTTCCCCTTGCACACTCTAAGACATTGCCCACACAGAGTAACATACAAGGATGACAGTTTTCTAGATCAGTGCTGTCCAATAGAACTTTCTGCAATGATGGGCATGTTCTATTCCTGCAATGTCTAATAGGAGGGTTACTAGTCACATATGAGTACTTAAAAAAGGTCTAGTGAGCCTGAGGGAATTAATATTTAATTTTAATGTATTTAAATTAAAAATTAAATAACCATATTTGGCTAGGAGTTTTCATATTGGACAGCACACCTTTAGTATGTAAGCTCCAAGAAGAGGCTGTTCCGTGGCAGACTATTACTTCTAACTTCCCCCCAAAACCCATGTTCACATGGTGCTTTATTGCACTTAATTTTCTTTACTGGTATATCTCACCCTGATAAGTTTTCATTCTTGAGGACAGGAAAGAAATCTTATTTTGAAAAATCACAATAAAATAGCAATAATATCAATAGCAATGACTAGGGATAATGAATATTTACCTCTTCTCCCTATGTTCCTGCTTTAGTTTCAGAAAAGATTCCACACATAATTCTGTTTTTTGGAAAAGTCATTAGAAGATCGTTTTCTCTCTTGACCATTTCCTTGCCTTTCTTTATTGGGAAAAGTTTAGAACCTGTTTGCAGAGAGCCTAACATTCACTGGGCCACATCATGTGTACTTGGCCTCAAAACAACCCCACAAAGAAACACATCTTGGCCAGGCTTTGGGGCAGCCTTTTGGAGGAAAGATTGGTGATGCAGAGACTGGCCATACTGTTTCTCCCTTCTGCTATTCTAGACACTGAGTTTATGAGGCAGGTAAACCTTCTGTATAAAGAGTGTGTAATTGAAGTTACATTTGCAGATCTAATTTTACTAACAGATAGCTTCCAAACTCTTGATTGGAAGGAAAAATTATAAAATTTCAGTTTTTTTTCTCAAATTCAAGTTGCAGACTTTAACTCAGTAGTGGCATGAAACCCTATACTTATATAGGGACTTATATGAGATTCATTTAATAAAGGTTCAGCTCCCATTGGTTTCTTCTATCTTGCCTCAGTTGATTAAAACCTGGAAGGAAAAATTGATTAAGATTTGGTATTCCTAGTTCCTGAAGACTAATAAGTACTAGCACTTACTTGGGACTTACTCTGACATGATATGATTTAGTATTTTATTCTTTATTTCCTTCAGACAGAGTGTTCTGAATGCCTATGTTCTTCTAGGAACTGTGCTAGGTGATAGGGAGACAGCAGCAGCAAAATAGGCCTGGTTTCTGCCTTGCGCTTATGTTCCAGAGGGAAGACAGATAATCAACAAATAGGCAAAAATTGTCTGTTTGAAAGTTGTTTTAAAGAAACTAAATATAGAGCCATGATGATAAAGATGGGATACACTGTGATATTTTAAACAAGCTGAGTGACTATCCCAAGCAGACATTGAATCACAGATGTTATGAATAGTAAGCCCAAGTTCTGGGAGAGGAGAGTTTCCAGTGTTAGAAAGAGCACATGCAATGATCCTGTGGTAGACAGTAGCTTCGAGATTCATGTGACAGGAAATTAGAAACTATGAAGTAAACAAAATAGTCAGTGAATTTATTATTAACCACATTGCAAATGAGGAGTCTGGGGCAACAGAGATGTAAACTAACTTTTCCAAAGTCACGTGCTGGGAAGTGACAGAGCCAGAACTCAAACCACGTCTGTAGGGCGTGGTGTTTAACTGAATAAGAAGATGAATAAATGAGTGTTGGAAACAGACCTATATAGAGATCATTACATTTTATCTGATAAGCCAAAATGTCAATACTATTCTATTAATAATAATGCTATTTAAGGTAAAAGTCACATTAATGATAGTAACTGAAGTAATATAGGCATATGAGACTGCCAGCTGGGCATATGCTTTGAGTTTAGATTTAACAAAATAAAACTTGTACTAAAAATCCTGTTGTAAAAATGAACCTATTATATTTCATATCCATATAATTTTGTGGTTAGGTGACTTCTTAGTGTTTTTAAAGTTTTTTTCTATGATAATGTTTTAGCAGCATAGTAAAATATGGTTAGTGTTTAATAGAATTTTCCATTTAGGTCATAAAAAGTAGCTATCAGATTATGTTATCTCTACGGTACCACTATGTCTGTGGCGATGATTATCGATGTCTTTTATCTACTGCTCACAAAATAGAATGAAGTTAATCTCCTAGGAGGAATAACTCAGAACAACTCCCTACAACAGATTAAATTTTGGAAAAATAAGTGGAAATAGTAAGAGAGTCCTATTACAAATCATTTGCTGATAGATATATAATGTCACTTACTAGAGGAAGTCAATGGTTATTTTAAGTCATGATTTTTAGATATTTTATGGTCAGGTAGCCCTTTGAGGTTTAATGAAGACTAGGAGTTTTCTCCTCCCAAAATATGTTTAGACAAATTCTGAAGTTTTGCAGGGTTTCCCAGGTGCTGTATGGTTTTCCTTTATCTATTTCACTTACCCCCTGTTGTTATGAGTTGAATATATGCAAGTATACATCTATTTTATACCTTTTGTTCACATTAAACATAATACTATCCTAAAAGTTTAACAACCTGTGTGTATGCACATGTATAAACACACATAATTGGTTGTCCGTGTGTGTGTGTGTGTGTGTGTGTGTGTGTGTGTGTGTGTGTGTGTGTAAGGCTTTTCTGACTGTCAGTCTTGCTGCCAGGCCCAGTCTTTCCCTCCGGCCCTCAGGGCGGATGTCTTGTGCTGATGCTCTTTCTATAAACAGCTGCTTGTTATGCAGTTCTTTGCTCTCAGACAAGCTCTGTTCCCCAAGTCGACTGCCTTCCTTGGCTTAGAATATTTAAATATTTGTATAACTTTTAATATCAAATGACACATTTGTTAAGGAAATAAGGCCAAGGTCATGGTTAAATTTTGTTTTAACATTTTATTCAGTAACCCCTTAGCTTAAGACAATACCCTAGGTATCAAAAAATAACGAAATGCAATACCTACTTCAAAGGTAATGAGTTTAACTACTTGGTTTTGTTTTTTTTTTTTTTATGTTTCAGAGCTCACCCAACTCCAGCCAGGTGCATTGTAATTGAGCTACTGCGTTGGTCTCCAGGAAAAACAGTTATGGGTATGGATGGACCATTATTCAGATACATTGCAGTGATACAAATAAAACTCAGAGTGAATATTCCCTTTTCAGTGCTTCCCCAGAGTAACATTGGTTGAGAAAATGTAACATTCTTATAGTTATCTTGAGAAACGTTTATTACATGAATAACAATCGACTCTTAGAATCACCATGTGGTAGCAGTAATAATTGCTACCAGCTAAAAGGCAACCATGGTCAGACATTTGGGAAACCATTGAATTAAACTTAGTCAAACCTTTGTCCTTTAGAATGTTGTGGGAAGCTCCAATAGAGGATAATAGAGACAATGTCAAAATTCATTTGACTTTTGCATTTGGAACACTTTTCTTACAAAAGACAAGGAACATTTATTTTTTGGAAGCTTTCTTCTCTATTATGGAAATCAGGATCATGTGGTTAGACAATAATGAAAGAACAGTTTATGATTAATGGGGAACACTCAATCAATCCTGTAAAATACCTAGGCTTCACCACAAGAATTAAACCATAATTCTTTGCCCCTTCCTCAGCATTAACAAAGCAAAGGACTCAGAGATCTGCAATACACTTGTCCTGAAAACACACGCTGCACATTTCTGAAATATTTCCTTTTATATTAATACTTATCATTATAGTTCACATATTTACATAGAAAAGAAGGATAAATTGAAAAACAATCGTTCCTTGGTCTGACCTTCATGTCTAGTATAGTTAGAATGGTTATCACTCTGGGAAGCATTCAATAAATCATTTTATTTTATCCTTATAGCAAAGTGGAAAACCTTTCAAGGCTTATCTTTTCAAATGACTGTGGCTTAATTTTTATTATCTAAATTTTTTTTCCAGCCAACTTATTTGCTGGCATGATTCTGAGTGCCTTCTCTATGGGGTATATCTGTTTCCATGGACAAATAATCAATCAACTTGATGCTTTCTAATTATTTCTTTCATGATGCAAAATTATTCTAGTGGGCAATTTTTTTGGATAAAAATGTGCTATGTAATGTTTGTAATTGATTGCTAAATTGTGTGGGATTCCTATTAAATTCCCATCATAAAAATATATAAAATAATGTATCGAGAAGAAGTGTCTCTTTGGTCTTGGATGATATATTCAATTTTCTGGGTTATGTTTCCTACTCCATGTCACCTTTGACTTTTTCTTATTTTTCTACATTTGTTAGTAACAAGAGAGGTGGGGAAAAAGTAGGTTTACACTTGTGAGTACACAAAACAGTTTACTATTGAGTTATTATTTATTAATTATTATATTATTTATTTGTATTAGAACTATAATACAAATAACAAAACCTACTTTGGCTTCTCCATGTATATCTGATAAACATATTCAATGTGAAACTGATACAATTTTATGACAAGTTTGACATGGAGATGAGGAGCAAAGGAAATTTAAAATTCAAATTTGGGATATCTACTTTTGTTAACTATATATAAGGTAGTGTCTTCTAGTGTAAGTATGGAAGGGGATATAAGCTGTTTTGAAAGTAAGGAAATCAGTTTGAGTCATGCTTATTTTAAAATGCCTACAATACAGCCAATTTGGATATCATCAGTAAAATTTATACAAATACAGCTATATTTCAGGAAAAATATGGGCCTTAGAGATTCAATACGGAATAGTATTCCCATATATATTAAAATTGAGGACTTCTGAGTCAATATTTCCAAGGGAAAGCATATGACATAGGGTGGAAAGAGTATTAAGACAAAATCTTAGCAATTTAGCATTTAAAAGGAAAGCAGTGGAAATGCCTGAGAATAAATGGCCAGAAATATGGGAAAAGCAGGAAAGTCTGATTTTTTGGATGCCAAGAAAGGGAGGGCATTTAAGGTGAGCATAATATCAAGAGGACCTTTTTGATGCTGTTAAAACTTTAGTCAAGATAAGATTAAAGAAAATGAGGAAAGAAGGACAATCAAACATGACATCAGGCCAATGGCCTTCTGTGGGACATTTGAGTATTTGATCACTTTTAAATATCACAAAAAAACAAAACATAAAAAACCCCAATCCATTGTTCTGGTTTGCCTATATAAACTCAATCTCAGAGTAACTAAATAGTTGATGAAAGGAAATTAGTTTTTATAAAAGTAGTGTGGCCATTAAATGGAGAAAGAATGATGAAAATCACCACTTTGAAATGAATAATGATTTGGTAATGATCATCAATTACTTGTTAACATTACAGAAAGTTGCCCTGACTTGAATTTATCTATGCTGATACAAGTGTACAATGCTACATGTGGTATGTTCTTAAAAAATCAAACCTGAATCTGATGCACATCAATCTATGAGTCCAGCTGCCACTTTATGGGAAATAAAGGGAGCATTTTGATGTTGGTTCAAGTGAACTATAGAAAAATATATTAAAAAGAAGGGACTACTGATTGGATATTTGAAAATATTTTAACAGGCTGTGAAGGTTTAGGTAAGTGTAACAGTATATAATTATATTTTAAAATAATCTATTTTGAAGATACAAACTGAAATATTTTGTGAAGTGATACAATATTTGTTTTTTTTAAATCTTGGAGTCTGTGAAGTTATGTGCAAAACAAGATGGTTATTGAGTTGATAATTGTCAAAGCTGGCTTACAAGGACAAGGAAATTTATTAAAAATTGATCAAATTTTATATGAGTTTGAAGTTTTGATAACATTAAGTTAAAATAAGTAGAAAATGAGAGGAAAGATTTTGGTGAAATGAATGAGAGGAAGCGATAAGAAATTTAAAGTTAACATTTTTATGTTTTGACAGAGAAGAAATGGTAAAGTAGTTCTATAAAGATAAATAGTGTTTACTAAAGGATTATCACATTGTGGGCACTGTTTTCACTCTTTATGTATATATTATTAGATTCACCTAACAGTCACACTATTCCTTGTTTAGTTACTGGATGAGGTACCTGAAAGAATGGAATTAAATGGCTTGGCTACGTTCATATAACTAGTTGGTGAGAGAGTAAGTTTTGACATGTTGGTTCCAGACAACCATGTGCTATGTACCCCTTGTGTACGTGTAGAGGATGAGGTGAAAGGAGCTGTGGAAACTGGTATCTAAGGATATTCAAGAGTAGAAACAATGGATGAACAAATTTAAGCATAGGAGAGCATAATCTGGGACTCAGAAGCAGAGGGATTGACTGTAAAAGAGAGAAAGGAGAGAGCAGAGTTATGTGACCTGAGGAAAGTCACTTAGCCTTGAAATGGAGCAGTATCCTTTTCTACCTTTGTTCACAATAAAAACAGAATAAATGTCTCATGTAAAGAATTGTAAAATTGAATAAAAAGTTTTACTTTCTGGGAACTTGGGATCACTGAGAAACTTCAAATTAAAATTAATTATTCCAACACATTAATATTTCCCATTAACAACTTTTTAAAAACACTAGGGGGAAGATTAAAGAACAAATAACTTTTTCTGTGAAAAATATTTATATTCCAGCATTTCTGCCAACTTCATTCCAATTTATTATTTTTAGCCTACTAAATTCAAGTTAAATTATATTTACTTTATGAAACCTTTGCTTGATTTGAATGGCTATGGTGGATCTTTGTAAATATCAACTTGTTTTACTTTTGCTTAGAATTTGGTAGTGAATCACCTGTGGACTTCAATGTTCCATAACTGAAGTTTAGATATCATAGATGTAAATGTCATAAATATTATTGCAATTCCCTGAGCTTGTAGTTGAGAAAACTATGAGATACACTAGAAAGATATACTGAATTAGAATGTGCTGCTGTTGGGTGGACCAATCAAAAATAAAAAAATATTTTTGATGCTCAAAGTCTGACTTATTCTAAAAACCAAATATGTTGGAAATATAATCAAATATGTTGGAAATATAACCAAATATGTTGGAAATATAATATGTTGGAAAATCTTGGGTTGCCACCCAAGATTTACACTTTGCTTTGTGAAAATGTACAAATTATTTTTTCCTCATTTACCTTCATTTCCTGCATCAATTAAAATAGAAACATGGCCTCAAAGATCCCATTATCTACATAGTATGGTCATCACTGTAGAATCAGAGTAGTGTAGCAGAAATTTTGTGGATCTGATTTGAAATAAATGTGTGTTTCATCCTGCCTTTGAAGAACAGTCAGGGCCTGGACATTTTCTAACAGCTTTGAGTCATGGCTCTTAGTTAGTAAAGTGGAGACAATGAAGTATATTTCAAAGGCAGGAGTGAAAAATTCTAATGCAGTATAGTGCATGTTTATTAAATGATAACTTCCTCACCATCGCCCAATCCCTCTGTCTTCTCAAGAGAGTCCATTGAGTTGTGGGAAAATCCCTTTTATCATATAATATCTACATCTGGAGCCCGGTAAGGGCAAGAATACTTTACTTGCTGACAAAGAATTCAGACTCTTTACATGAATATCTACTAAAATAACAATAATATCCCTTGTAATATGATTATGTGTATATGCAAAGGAGTTATGGATTATTTTCACAGGCATGAGATATCACTTTTTAAAGGCATACTTGTAAATCGACAAAATACAAAAATGATCTACTTCCTTGAATACAACAGACTGTTTGCTATGCCCTTTACAAAAGGAGACCGATGTGGTACAGAGAGAAGAACTGGGATCATTTGTGGACAATGGCACCCCTTCAGGTAAGAACACAATTCTTCTACCCTTTACAGTAAGCAGAGGCTCAACACCGGTTTCTGTATTTTTTCAAGTAATGTTACATTAGTGTCACAAAGCAACTTCTAGTTAGGTTTCACATAATTATGCTCATGCCCTACAACCTCAGTGTCAAACTCTAGTTGCAAAAAAAGTTTGGACATAAGGATTCCTAAAGGTATTTTTGAGAAAAATAGATGCTGATTACATTTAAAATATTTAGCATTAGAAATTCCAACATTTTTATTAGAACTAACAAATCATTTTACAAAGTCTGTAAACTTAATGTCTTCTGTGGGAGGGACACGTATGACAGTCAGATTTAACTGTGTTCAAAGGGTCTTTATTTTTTGAAAAAATATAAAATTTCATATTTTATACTACAAAAACATGTACACAAACCAAATGCACAGAGAGCTTCAAATGGGGAAAATACAGAAGTGCTCATCCTTCTTTGAATTAACGCTGAGGCAGGGACTTGAGATACCCTGAAGCTTAGCATAAGATAAGAAACATTTGGCCTGAAACTAAGAGATCTTAGTAAACATATTAACAAATGAGTGAGTCTAAGTTTTATTCTCAGACTATTATAAATGAAATTTACATACTTTTAAATAATTCATTTAAAAACTATTACAGCCTAAAGATTCACAAATATGTTGGTCATTAAAATTTCTACAGTTGATTTAGGTTAGCCTTAATAAACATATTTTTCCACCTTCCATTTTTTTCTTTTAGGAGAGAAACATGATATTTGATTCTGATTATTATAAATAGACTCTCTTACAAAAAAAGAATTGGTGTCTTCTCCTAAGCAATAATTATGTAGTCATTCTGAACAAGAACATTCAATCATGTATGTGTCAAAAGACTTTTTCATAAATCAACAAGAAATGAATGCTTTACCTACTCCTCCTTTGATACATTACTATATAATTAACAGCATAATAGACAAAAATATTCAATGTAACCAGCTGTGTTACATAGTTACAAAAATGATGATTTATTCCAGTTATTATAATTACAAATAAAACTAGTTTTTTTATTGTTTATTCATTATCACCATCATCATCATCATCATCATCATCACCATCATCATCATCTTATTGTACCTACTTTTATTTATTTTGAGGTTAACATCTGGAAAGACATAAGCAAAGACAGTTTACTATCATACTTAGCTTGTTTTTTTCTTATTTTAAGAAAGAACAAAATGAGAAATGATTTTATTCTACTATGCAACATTATTCATCTAAGTAAATTTCTAACATCTGACTCATATAGAATTTGCTACCCAATGCACAATTACAGCCAAAAATGTCTTCCACTGGTAAATATCTCTGCTTGTGCTTCAGTGAACCCACTTTGAATGGGAGAAAGAATGGTGTTAAAAGGCATTTAACTTTCACATAGAGATTAAATAGCAGACATGCAAACACATGTGTCCAGCTCATATTAACTTTTCTTTAAACTTGAGGTATGAAACTATTTCTTCACCGTTGCACACTGGTTAAACTCTTTTACAAATTGATTTAAGGATGTTCTTAACTTTTGGCAACTGAGACTAATAATGCTGGCCATATTTAAGTTTACATAAAATATTGGAATATAATTTTTACATTAATCCTACAGCTTCAGAATACTGACTTGGTGATTAAAATACAATAAATAAAAGACCATGCATGTTAATTTTTTTCAATGAGAAAATGAAAATCTTTACATTTTTACATATAATTTATACATTTCAATGCCCAAGAACAACTGATAACATGACATTTTTACATGTGTGCAAATGACAAGATTAAGAAACAAATTATGAGTGATAAAAGCAGTAATTGAGTGACTTCAACAGATATCAGTAAGTTGAAAAATTACTCCCAGCTTGTACCTATTTTTCAAAGTAATATTGAGAAAGACTCATACCCTAAAGATATTGCTACTGATAGTTACAAAAACATTATATATCATTTGACAAATTTACCACTTATGCTAAAATTATTGAGTTTGTATTTTGTTTTTGGTTGTCTGGTGGCTGACCAAATGAACTAAAAGGATAATAAATCACAGAATCAATATTTGTCAAAACTTGCTCTGGGTTACTGCCTCACTGCATTTCACAAAAGCTGCCTCTTTCTCTTGTTCCACTTCTCACATTCATAGTGAGGCTGGCACTTCCCAATTGGTGATATATCCCAGTGGTGAACAAATATTTTAAAAAGGAATTGTTTCTTTTTTTAGGGGAAGTACATATTATGTGAAAGTCTCTTTATTACTTCTAAAATCACACTGACATTCCTTAGAAATTCTCAACTGTATTTAGATATGGATGCAAGTTATGTGTCTAACATTTATATCAGTTAACTTTGCAAAATGAACACCAAGATTGCAAAGGAAACAAGTCAATTTGATCCAAATTAATGTACAATGTTCTTTTGTGAGAAAGAGGAAATCTACATTGTTACTTGAAATTCTAATCACTTAGGTGTATCTGGTCTGACCTTCCAATCATCTTTGAACATATAAAGCTGGAAAAGAATTTAGAAGCTGCCTTTCTACTGTGCAACTGATTGTGGCTAGTCCATCAGCACTAAAATTGATGGTAGTTTCTCTTTGAAGTAATACTCTAAATTCTTACTTTGAAGTTTCTCAATTGTTACTTTATCATTTATATTTGATTGTTTTTACACAATTGAATAAAGTGCAACACAATCTCCAATTATTTTGTACATAAGAAATTAGTTTAGTTAATTTTATGTTTATTACAACGAACAAATGTCTCTTTAATAATGGGAAAGCCTACTGACTTGTTGTATCCACCCCTCTCTACTTTTGGAATGTCATGAACCAGTGGCTGTGAAGCATAGTTCGTGTGGAACAGTAGTAAACTATAAACCTAATAAGGAGTTATAGCCAAAAGTAGACAGAACTCAATATATCATCTGAAAACTGTTTGGAATGTTTTTCTTTTCTTTTCCCTTTTTTTTTTTTGGTCCATGTTCTTTAGCAACAAACTACTTCACTGCTTGAGTAAAAGGTGGGCATAGTAGAAAGGAGTTATTTCCCAAAAGTTTATTCTCTTATGTGTTAACCTGCAACTGAAATAGGTGCTTGGGAAAGAGGAAGGATGCGCCATTAGTAGGATGCAGGAATATTTCCTATGGATTCACTAATCCTGCCTACTCCAGTATACAATTCAGTAATAACGAATAGGTTCTCTTTTGTTTAAATGTTGTGCTCCTTGAATCACATGTCATTCCATAATTTCCATAAAGTGTCATAATACAAAAAATTAGGTTCTTTACCAAGAAGCTCAGTTTTGTTCAAATTCTAATAAACTTGTAATTGGAATCACAAATGTTGGTTTTCACCAAACAAAGTATGTAGAGTATACATAGAAACTACCTTATATTCCTTAATAAGGCCAATTACATGATACTTTCAGTTGATTCATCAAAATAAATTCAATTTGATGGAACTGAATATAAGATGAAATTTCCAAATGAACAGACACTATCAACAAATAAAACCTGTCTTAAAATAGAGAAAATCCTGAAGGCAATATGTACCTTTGTCATCATTTCTTTTCTGCCTTGGTATCAAAATTTCTAGAGCTGAGCTACATGAGAAATGGTTAAAAAGGATTAACACTTCGGAGTAATGCTTAGTGCTCTGTGCCTGGATTTAACAACATTAACAGAAGTCTGCACAGTTAAATCCTTCTACATCCTGCTGTAAATGTGCCCTTCGGTGTCACTGTTGCTTGACAAGGTATTTTCTAGGACTCAGAAAGGTGAAATTTCTTACAGAGGTGCAAGATTAATGGCTAGAATAACTGCATTGTAACAGATATCACAAAGTTTTTTTTTCTAAGCCAAAAGGGATTTCATCTTATAGACATTTTCTGTTAGTGAATAAGAAGATTTAGTAGCTTTTGGAAACATGAGAAAAAAGATACAAACTTGTGTTAAATTTTGTTTTACTGCATTCCTATTTCTGTAATTCATAGTCTACTCTGGAACACTTAGTCCTCTATGTTGCTAAAATTAAAAGTTTAAAAATGCAAGCAGAATGGTGATGCACATGTGTGTAAGCACATACAATCAGAATTCCAACTTAAATTGATTCCTGGGTATACAGCAAATTATACAGTATATACACATTTATTACCTAATAGTTTCTAGAAGAGCAACTAAATTTTATGACACAGAAAAATAAATATACACCCTGTATTACACTTATCCTTGATCAAGCAATATGTTTATATACTAGTTTCTATAACTTAACACTGTGTATCAGCACTTTAAAATTACAAAAGAAGGTACCTATTAAGAAACTATCTAGCCATATTGCTCTTCAATACACTTATGTAGATAATTAAGACTTGAAGTAAACTTCAGTAAATTGCAGCTTTTGTTAGCCCACACATGACTACAAAACTTTTCCTTTCAAGTAGATTCTTGGAAGTCTTGAAAGGTGCTGCCTTAATTCAGTCTATAAAGGTGCTGTTTATAGTTATATGTTTCATGTATAAAATGTTGTAGAAGTAGTGAGGAGGATTTCGTTGTAAGATAAGATAAAATTTAACCTCATGCTGTTATTCCAAGGTCATCCTTGTTTCATAAAAACTTGAAGTCACTGGGAGGAAGCTAAGGAAGTTTTTAGTAAAACACTGATTACAAATTCTGTGGCTGAAAGACATGTTCTTAAAAGGTTTAGAAATCACTGAGTTTTTCCCTTTTTCCTCTTTTTTGTTAAAATAAATCTCAGGGCTTGTTTACAAAGTGCAGAATCATTCATTCAATGAAGTGACATTAAAATGAAGTTACAATGGCACCATCCCATTTACCAGCTGCACCTTCATTTCTTGAAGGCTGTTCATGATCTTCTTCTGGTGACCAACAAGAGTCACTCCAAGCCGTCTCAAGTCCCTGCATGGAGAAAGCATACATTGGATGTAGGTATCGATTCAATTTCTAGCACACCTCGATATTTCACGCTGGCATGGAAAACATTTTGCAAAAACTAATTCAACGACAGTCCTAATTTAGACATACCCAGTCTAATTTTCAAAGGCAGGCTCCAGAATTGTACCTTGAAGATTTGTTTGCCATCCAAGAACCATTTATAATGAGGAGTGACATAATATATATTTGCCCCCTGTTCATACATCACTATGTTTGTGACACAGAGTTTTGAAAAAAACAAATTTGGTCATGCTTACCAGTAAATATGTACATTAAAGGGTACAATTTCACTGAATAGTTTTGAAAAGGTGGACCGAAAATATGAACACACCCTATTTTTGCTAAATATAGTGAGCATAAAATATACTTTCAAAATATCACAGCTAAGCAGTTAAAGACTAAATTCTTCAAATGATTCAGGCAGTACAATCATTTTATGTAACAGATATCTTTAGGGGGGAGTCAGCACTACATTGCTCTTATAACACTTCCAAATACTTTATTCTTTACTTGGAACCCAAAGTACCAGAACTTGATTCCTTTGCCAAATAGCAACTAGGCTCTACTGGCATTTAGAGCATTTCGAAGATTTCACAGTATCAGAATTTTTTTTTAACCAAGATACTTCCATTCTGATTCTTTTAAACAACCTTGTTACACAAAAGAACATTCCAGATGTTTAGATTTCAAATCCAACAACATTGTATGGAGCTCAAAGCTAGTGCCCATGGTTTTAAAATGTTATTTTCTAGGATATTCAGGAATTCTATTCCCTAAAATTATATATTTGGCAAAACAATGATTTATACATGTTTGCCAAATAACATTACTTATAGAAAAAATGACCATGAACAATTCAACATTTTCAAATGACAAAGTTGCCATATTAGATTTCTTAGATAATTACTTTAATGAACACATTATGCTAAAAGTATAATGTGTTTTGGCATATAGTAAACATATTAATTCCAGATTGTCCTAGAAGTTCATGAAATTAAGTACAAAGACATTGAATTATTATATATAAAATTGAATATCTTTGGAAACTCAATGACATCTCTTAATTATCAGAGGATATAATGTAAATAAATGGGTACTTAGGCTCCATATTCATTAGTATTAGAAATAATGGCTTTTTAAATAATGTGTTGGCTTTCTTTTTCTCTTTGTGTTTTTTATTTCTTTATTATTTTAATACCTTATGAGACATTTAGCAAAGAGCAGCATCTAAAAATAAATAATTGATATTTCAGTGGACAAATATTTCTTAGAATGTGACTATGAAACATTGAATCTAGAAATTATCATAGCTACATGACACCAAAGTACAATATGAAATAATAGTAATGGTAAGCATAGAAGAAATTCATCATCAAACAAAAACCAGTAAAAATTCACTCTGAAACAAATTACTATTGTTAGTTATGAAATAGAATATACAATAGGTAGTATACAGACTGACATAGAAATAAGAGAGTAAGAGGATTGAGTTTAATCTTTTTTCTTTTAAATTAAATCAGAGTCTTGCCTTGCTCCTGTTAACATTATAGGCTGAATAGCTCTTGGTTGGAGGGGCTATCTTGTATACTGTAGAACATCAAGCAGCATCCCTGGCCTCTCCCCACTAAATGCCAGAATGGTTCTACCACCTCTTACCCTTTGTTGTGACAAGACAAAATGTCTCCAGACATTGTCATATGTCCCCTGAGTGGCAAAATCTCCTCTGGGTGAAAATCACTACACTGAGTACAAAAATAAGAGGTGACCATTAAGATATATTATCCCTATATATAAGAAAAATAGATACCCCTATGATGTAGATTTTTGCTAACCTCATTTTATGGATAAAGAAACAAAGTCTTAGAAAATTTTAATTGGTTGGCTGGGTAGATAACACAGCCAGTGTGTAGCAGTAGGACTAAAAGTAGGAACCTGACACCAAAGTTCATACTCCTTTTATTTATCATTACTCTGAGATATGATTTTGAGCAAAGTACTGTAAATTGCATGCAATTCTTTATCCATCTGTAAGATGAGAACTGTGTAGATTTAACATCAAATATGTAAAATTGTAAAAGAAAGAAGATACTTAATGGAGGAAACTGAACACATGCTTCTTTATCTGTGGCTGTGGTAAAAACATCTATACTTCATGAATATTTCAGTTATGAGCTAAATAAATTCTTGTGTTTTCACATGAAACTTAGGAATCATGAAGATTTTTGTAGATGTAGGTATCCGTGGGTGTGCACTAGCCTACTTTGAAACTAAGTTAGGAAAAAAGGAACTAACATTTCTTAACCTAAAATAATCTCTACTGGAAAATTTAAATAACTAATATTTGAAATGAAATTCTAAAATATGTTTTATCATAGGCTTTATAGACCCAGGCTCAAAAATACTGATGTCATTCATATATATATATATATATATATATATATATATATATATATATATACTAAAATAGTATCTACTTATATACTTACATACTTAATATACTTAATATATTAATACTTATAAACTTAATATACTTAATAATTATATACTTAAGTGTATATATATATGTGTATATATATATATACACTTAAAATGCACAAAATGAGTGATCCAGTTATTAGGAAAGAGCTTTTTAAAAAAATAATCATTACAGTTTGTTCTAAAAGACCTGAAAAAAAGAATGTATAGGTTTGTCTACTGAAAAAGCATGGACTTTGCATATACAATACCAAAACCTTCATTTTGGAGTGTGTAGATGTATGTAAGCATGTCTGTGCATGTGTGTGTTTTCCATACTCCAACTCTTGGTTGTTTTGTCTAGCTGATATCAAATGATTGGTTTAACTTATTTTATTTCTGCTGTTTTAATTTATTGTGATATTTTAAGTATAACTTTATTCTCTGAAAAATAATACAAGAAAGACTTTGGTTCAATGCTTTGTAATTATATTTGTGATGATATTTATAATGATATTGCAAATGAGAATTAAAGTGGAGTTAGAAAAATGTTTCCAGTAAAGGTTAAATAACTTTATTTCTATATTGTTAAATGTATTATTTTCTTTTAAGTAGTTTTGCTTCACACTTTTGTAATTTCTAACAATTCCCATTTTATTCTTCAAATTACACATTAAATGATCAATTTAGCAGTAATAAGGTAAAAGAAATTTGATAAAAGTTAAAGTAGTTTACATTTTTTATAAAGTTGTTGCTTTATTTCTAATAATTTTGAAAACTGTTTAGAAAGAAATGTCATTATGTACTAATTTACTCATTTCAATTTTCTGTAAGAATATTTTATAACTGGGAAAAGTTTTACCTTTGTCACCTTGATAAATTTTATGCTCATTTTATCATGATCTGTGGAGTCTTAAGTAGTACCCAAAGCCAATTCTAATGATGAAAATTATTTCAGCATAAACTTATAAATTTAAACATAAACAAGAATAGCACTGCTACATAAAAAATAGTTTGCGTTTTGTCAATGAAGCATGAGTAGCTTTAGAAAAGCTTTAAATATATTATTCCATAAATTAAACAATGAAAAACACTGATATTATGATATTAAGATAGCATAATGAAAAATGCAGAATAATAAGAGTTTCTAGTTGATGCTGAAGCAACTCTTGATTATTCAGGATTTAAGTTATCCACTGTGGATGAGTCAGTCCCGTACTCATTCTTCTTCCTTCTGCTTTACACACCTTTTAGCCATTTCTCTGGTACTTAAACCCACCAACATTGGCTAGATAGGAGGAGGGAGAAGATAGATTAATGAATATGCACTAAATTTCAATGTCTATCCTTTTTTCAGCATTTGGTCATTTATTTGTATGTTTGACAATTTCTGGTTCATTTAGAATAGTCATAATAACCAGCTACTGCACAAGAAAGATACATTTGCATTTGGCAAGAGGGAGTTGACTATGGCCTGCTCACGGCTTTCCATAGATGAGACATCGTGAGGGCTAGACTAGAAGTTTCAGATTCTTTATGTAGAACACTTAGGGTTGTGAGTATTCTTATGTGTACTCTAACTGTATAACATTAGCATAGTGATTGTATTAAAAAGTTAAGAAATCTATTTTAAGTCAGTGTGCAAAAATTTTAGTTCAGGGTTTAGGAGACATTCATTTTAGTAGTTTATGACCTCATTTTAATAGATGGTATTAACAGGAACATCTTCAGCTTACACACAATTGGTATAATATTTAGATTCATTGGACTGTACTCATTTTCTGCATAAGCAAAGCTCACAATACAGGTTAGACAAGAAGTTTAAAAAGCAACTATAACACTGTCCTAATTTCAAATCTTTAGATTCAATTTGTAACTCATCTTAAGCTCACATCTCTCCCCGTCCACCCTGTCTACCAAACTTCACTGCATATACACATGACACTGCGGATTGTGCCATTACTGCCATAACAATTACTGTGGTATGAGTACTGTACACACAATAACAAACTTTCAGCAGAGAACAGCAGTCAGAAGTGTCTAAGGTTGAAAGCCTCTTTTGTTGAACATATTTTGATTCTAAGATCTCAAAGTTTTGCTTATGCCCCTCCTTCACACTAAGCCATAAAAGCATGTGCTGGCAAAGAAAAAATCATAAACAAATAAAATCAAACCTTTATGAAAGAATTTCAAGTGAAATAAGTGGTTCTAAAAAACTAATTTTTTACTCTTCCTTTTATAAACAGGCTATGAAGACAATTTTGATGGTGTGAATTATACATATGACAACTTGACCTTTTGCTTTATATTAATGATTTCAACATTCTCCCTAAACATTAATTATTATTATGAATGTATTCTTTCAGTTTTTGGTTTCTTTTCTGGCAATGAGACTAGTGATAATATTTTATTTTGTTATAATACTATACATACTCCATAAAATAAATATTTATATAGGTAAAGAGCATGTGACAAAAAATCATTATCCAAGTATTTTATTTTAATTTAAAAATATTTTTATTTATTTGTTTTTAGAGAAAAGGGAAGGGAGGGAGAAAGAAAGGGAGAGAAACATCAATGTGTGGTTGCCTCTTGCATGCCCCCTACTGGGGACCTAGTCCACAACCTAGGCATGTGCCTTGACGGAATCGAACCTGTGACCTTTTGTTTTACAGGCTGGCACTTAGTCCACTGAGCCACACCAGCCAGGCCCAAGTGTTTTAAAAGGTTATTTTTATTAAGCTGCTGTCCCAGTTCCTTTGACATAAGTCCTTAATAATGACTGATGTTATTATTATTTATTTTTGGTGAAGGGCAAGTGAAATGCACAGAAAACCTTTTTCTTATACTTTATATTTCTACCAAAATGCAGAAATATAAAGTATAAGAAATGTAACTTATTACTCACTATTTTGTGCTATTTAACATAATATTTGATTAATATATTCTTACCAAAAAGGAAAAATGTGGTAAAAATACAATAACTAGAGAACATATTTAGAGGTGCTGAACTCTCCAAGAAATCAGCTTCACTGGAGTGAGTTACCTTTGCTGGCCCAGTTCCTAGGAAGAAATATATTCACATGGGCCCCAGGAATCTGAAGCAATTGACCTATGGAGGACTACGTTCTCTGAAGAGGAAGATGTCAGTAAGTCTCCTAATTTCACATTACACTTCTGGTCAGAGTAAGTAAGTTCAAAGATGGAAGTATCTTATGGGGGCATTATAGCAAGAAGCAAGAAGCTACCAAAGTAATAGACATACAGAGAAGAAATTGAACCAAGTAAACAAAAATTATTGGAGAATACAAATGAAGTGGAGAACAATTATAAAATAGAAGTTATTAGGACTTGAAAGAAACATACAAAAGGAAGAGAGTCTGGGGATAAAAAAGTAAAAAGAAAAGAATTAAAGAAAAGAATGTGAAACCATAATGGTAAATTATTAAACATATTTATAGTATTTTGGGGCCCCAAGGAGATAAAGTAAAGCAGGTAGTTAGTGTAAAAACCATTACTAGTGGTAGTAATTATTCTGTGAAGAGAGAAGTAAAAAAGCAGTAGATGTAAACAAATATGTATATGTGCTGATTTAATAAAAAAAGAGACATTGTTTAATGCAAATAATTTTATTGTATATTTACAAGTAATCTGACATTGGGTAGAAGAAATACCTACAGTATCATTTTAATATAAAATGACAAGTGACTAATAAATTAAAATGACCATTTTTTACTGAAAAATTAAATAGCAATCATGTAAAAATAGTTTTAAATTATCAGCAAAATTTTCTGTTTCCTATTTTAAATTCAGCACAAATGAGCTCTTTGAGTGTCTGAAGAAGTAATGGGTCAGGCAAATGTGTCATCAAGGAGATATGATTTGGTGGGAATGGTAGAATGGGATGCAGTAAATTATGAGAGCAAGCTGAGTGGTGATTTCTGGTCCTTTTTGCTATAGGTATAATGGAAGAGAAATGTTGAGGATGTGACATTAAGTGGTGATAAATGATAGTACCCTGTTACCTTTTTTTGTGGATGTGGAGTAGTTTCAATGAATCTAAGAATGCCAGATTACTACAAATGATGAAAGCATTTCTCAGTGGTCATTTTATGTGAAGTAATGGAATATGGACCATGGCTTACCACCTTAGAATGTTCTACCATGTTCTAATCCATACAACAATATTTTAACCTTTGAATGCATAGCTGCTTGAAGTAATTTATCATTATATTCATAGGTTAAAACATTATTCATATTTATGCAATCTAGATGGGACCACTATAATGACAGTTAATTTTCACAAATAACCAATATTAGGCTAAAATAATCACACATACACAGTATATAATAATAAAATACAGACAACTTACAACCTTAAAGAGTTTAATATTTAACTCTAGTGATTTTTATTTAGTAAGACTTGATTTATCTTAAACGTGCAAACAGAAAAGGGCACAATTGGTTCCACTGAGATTTTACCAAACAACAAATCAGAGGCGGGATCTAATATACCCTTGGATTGCAGGAATAGAAGGTGCACCATTGCGAGATTAAATGAGATTCCTGCCTGGGAAGCTTTATTTAAGATGCTGTTTGCTGGGTATTCAGCACAGCTGAAATTTAAGAATACGTTTTGTTGTTCTGTAGGACTAGTCATACCAATTGTGCTTACAGTTTGTTTTCTATTTACATTCATATAACACAGGTACCAATATAAAAACTTTGTCAAAAAAACATCTTTTCCACAACGCAAAATACCAGTATTTTGCCAAAGAGCTGTTATTTTAATTATTCAAATATTCAAATGCTGTTTGTTTGAAGCAAAGAAGCAAAGACACTGGCCACAAGTAGCATTAACCATGCAGTTGTTAACAATACAGGCTACAAAAGAAGAGGCTTCTTTGAAAGCTGTCACACTTGGACAAAAGTTAATTGATTTCCTTTGACCTCATCCAGATTGGTTTCTGAACAAATTTTCTCGCTCTAGCAATTATGTAAAAATTATCAGAAAAATTACTCACTCCAAGGTCACCTGAGCCACAGCGTCCATTGAACTGTATCCATTTTCCATGAAAATCTCTGTATATCGGCCCATTTTGATTGCTTCTAGCCATTCACCTACTGATCTGTAGGCCCCAGAGCCCAGTGGGCCATGTTCTGCCAATAAATTAGATACTCTAAAACACATAAAACATAAATATTAAAAGTAACATTTTAACTCTTTTGGAACAAATCGTATCATAATGTTAGCTCATTGTCATTATTGATAGGGCAGTATATAGATATAGGTATAGATATAGAGATGTAGATATATGCAAACATGGAGGAAAATATTTTTAAATACAAAACACAAAACCAGTCTATTCAGATTTTTTTGTTCATAGTTTATGAAGAACTATAATGGCTTAAGAAATTAACTTTCTTAATATAAAACATTAGCTAAAAATTTCATGTAGTGATTTAGATGCATGTATTTCCTACTTCTGTTTTGTTTGTAAAAATAATATGGACACCGCTACCAAATATAGATATGTAAGATAATTTATGCAAAGCCAATTGCTTCTAGACTTTCCTAGAGAAACTTGTGTTCATTTAATTAATTTCCTAGGAATTCTATTCTTTATCTTATTCTCTCATATAAGGGTACTTGTTAATTCACCTAGGAGTAGTAGAACATGGAAAACAAAATGTAACCCCATATAATATGAAAACTGAATAAGACCAAACAAGTCATGAGATGTTTTGAACTATACTACATTCATACACTTTGGCCAAATATAATGTTGTGATGATAATGATGACAATGATGATAATCATTTTTTTAAATGTATCTTAAGGAAATAGTTGGGAAAAATGGCAAAAAAGTACATGTGGAATGTTTTTTTGTGGCTACCGAGAATAAACATTAAAAACAATTTAAATGCCCGTCACTAGGTATTTATTTAAGTAAATTTTAACCAGAAGATAAAGATATAGGCTACCTTTCTTTTTGCTCGTGTTCTCTCTACTTTCTACATCCCATTTATACTTCAAACTACACTTGCATAGTTCCTTCCAAACAAATTCTATAAAAGTTGCTCTGGTTGATAGAGCAACGGCCTCTATTTTGCCAAAATCTGTGATCATGTTCCACTCAGTAAGATGACTGACCTCTCAGAAACACCCAAAAACCACCACTACAACCATCTCCCTCTCAAAATCCTACCTTAGCTCAACCCTTCTACCTTTCTGGATCACTATTCTCCCTTTCTTGGCTACCACTACATTGAATATTCATGGTTTCCCCTTAATCTCCTTTGTCTGTTATTCCTTCTTTTCCTAACTTTACAGTTTGAAGGGAACTAGGACTTGGTCCCATATGTTTTCTTTTCAGATCATAACTCCATTCTACTTAGGCATTTTCCCAATTCATTGCTTCAAATAGCATCTATAATTATACAATTTTTATCTTGCATCAAAGCCTCTCATATATTCATATGCCTACATCATTCCTCCATCTTTATCATAAGAATATCACTCCAATTTTTCCAAAACCATGCCCATCTTTTTTACATCCAATTCTTCCTGAAGTGCTCCCACTAGAGTATATGATACAACAGTTTGCTCCTTCCTTTATTTCAGCTTCCTCACAATCTATCATTGTGCATACTGTCCATTCTACCTGCCACATATCACATATCTCAATGCTTCTTTCTATCGTTTGCTACCACCTGAATTTAAGACATGATCATGCTTATCTACACAGCTACTCTAGCCCCCCAGTTATCCTCCCAAATTGTGCTGTCACTCTCCACTCCAAAACCAAAGTTGTTTTTCAGTATTCTTATTCTGTTTAACTCCTGTTACCCACAATAGTTTATTGCTCAATCTGTATACGCAGCACCTAGCCCTCAGCATGACACAGAATAGATGCATGAGTATCTGTTGCATGAGTAAATGGATATCTTATAATGATTTGTAGCCATTAAGCATTGTAGGAAGAAACAGTTGGAGAGTAGGATCTTAAAGTTGAGATTGTGGAACAGTTACAATTTTTTTAATAGGAAAGTATAGAATATGACTATGACAAGAAGATTCCAAGGTATTTTAGAGATCAAAACCATGAAATTAGAAAATATCAAAGTATGTTTTAGACACTAAAACATAATTTGCATGGTTACTGAAATAATCAAGTCTTGCACTAAGAGTAGGAATATAGAGAAAGAGAGTGAATCAGAAATTGATACATTCTAGAATCAGACTTTGGAAAAGGCTGAACAAAGATGGGTAGTAAGTGGTATAGTCTTAAGCCAAATTAGTTTAAATGAAACCTAGCAGGCTGATTCTTCACATTGCATCAAGAAAACATGAAAATTCTTTGTATATTTAAAAACTGCTTTCAGTTGTGATGATGATGCTGATATAAATTAACATGATATAGAACATAAAAATGGATTTTATTTATTTTCTTTATGTTCATTTGTGTCAACAACATAATTCAAAAAAATAGATGAGAGAAATGCCTAATATCTTACATGGCAATAAACAATATAAAAGCAGATATTTCAGGAACAACATAAGGAATAATTGCTAAGAAGATATGTTTTCCATTTGTCACCACAGAAAGTTAATGATCCCTGATGGAGTTTGAAGATTCACTCCTCATTTGTATTTAAAAATGAATTTTTGCCTAGTAAACAAATGCCATGTCAGAATCATAGAACTTATGTAACTTTATTAACAAAATGTTTCTCATTTAGCTCATGCTAATAGGTGGTCAGTTCGGTAACTAGTATGACACATTTTTTTTTCTTGTAACAGTAAACAATGACCTCAAATGTGATGAAAATAACAATCTGGTAAATTTTATAGTACAGAATCAAACTTATTTATCTTTTGAGAGAATAACTCTATAATTTTCAGGTTAAATGAATAAAGTACATTTTATAAATATACAACATTATTTAAATGTATTCATGATAAATATGCTTATTTGCCCACATAAATATTCCCCACAAAATAACTCATATTTGATCAGTAAAGGGTTCCTAAAACAGTTGTCAATATTTATAAAATATGGCAGACTCTAAAATCTATTCTAAAAATAGAAAATAATTATTGATAATATATCTAATTTAAAATATATCAGTACTTAGTTGGCTTTTCCTTATGGTTTTAATAATGTCAGTTTTCTCCATCCACACCTGTTTTGGATCCAAAACACATAAAAATACATGCATTTGAGCCTTTTTTTAAATACTACCTGAGCTTGGCTACAGTTAATATTTTTTCTGAATTGACATGTTACACTATTATATTAAATATAGGTGTTTTTAAGTATAATTTAATCATTTGTATTTCATTCATTGTAAGAGAATAACTTTATGCAAAAACTACAGTCAAATAAATGTGTCATAGATTTAGAGGTTAACGTGATTTGATTTAATATTGGTGGCATCAATCTCAATTAGCTAAATTCAAGAAAACCTCTCAGGTCTGGACTGTACCTGCTCGATGAATTAACCAGTGTCTTCAAGCTACTTGGGTTCCGTATAAGCTTGTCCAGCATGTTGACGATTTCATCAAACTTGGGCCTGCTATTTCGGTCTTTCTGCCAGCAGTCCAGCATCAATTGGTAGAGGGCAGCAGGACAGTCCATGGGGCTTGGCAGACGGTAGCCTTCCTCTACTGCTTTAATAACCTGTGTAAAGCAAATCAGAACCAGTCCAACACCACATATTTAGTAGAAGTCCTTCCACCCCATCCAACTTTCATCCTTTCTTTTTCTTACTCTTGCAATAACAGCCAGCTTCACTATCTCTAAAATCCCCAGTCACTTCATTTACTGTGAAATAAAACTACATAAAGAAATAAATATACTATCCCAATATAAAAAGGTAGTCTTTCTTCAATTGTTATAAAGAAAATACATGGTAATCAGTTTTACCTTTGATCTTGATGAAGGGTGGTTTGGAAAATTAAGTCACATAAAATAAACATTCTGCTTTATTTATCATTGAATACTAGAATCAAATAGACATTAAATGTTCTTGTGATTTCTCTGAAAAGTTAATGTCTTTTTAATGAAAAATTATGGGCAGAACCACATTTTGAAAGTAATAGAACTGCAGTTTTATTTCAAAAGAGACTTTTGGATGGTAAATGCTGGATAAATCAAAGGCTAAATTCGTACAACAATCTCATGTGTCATTTAATAATGTCTAATTCTGGCTATTTACTATCATCTACTGATTTTTGTCAGGAATTTGGAACAATTGTCTAGTAGCAGAGTCATTACAAACATCATTGATTTTAAATGTAACTACATGTACGAATATCAGTCTAATTTTAAGACTGTTTTATCAAAGACATTTGTAATGTTGCTGATGCTATCAAAATATATAACTCCAGAAAAGATTTGTTCATGTTCCAGAATATAATAATGCATGTTTTATTAAATTATTAAAAATTAAATGTTTAACACTCCAAACCAATAATGAATATATTTCTTAAAATTTCATGTATATTTTCTTAACATTGAAAATTAACTACATTTTTCCATAAAGATTTTAGATTTGATATGACAAAGGGCAAAAATAAAATGATTAGAACAGCAAATTTACAAAGATAATTTGAATAACTGGAAAGAAACCAGTATTTCTAGGATAGAGGAAATGCCATTTGAACAAGATCAGTGACAGATGGAAAGAGGGTAAAGTAGCAGAATCAGGTCATACTTCAGACAAGGGGGTGACGGAAGATGAGACAAAGTATATGAGACAGAACAAGTCCAGGCCTCACACTGGATGGTTGTTGCTGTTAGTTTTGGGCAAGCACATAAATGGGGTTATTTTGGGGGCTTTTATGATTTGAGGTGAGTGGGGAACAGTCACATAAGGATATACAGAAATCTGGCTAGAACACAGGAGATATTTGGGCTGATAATATAAATCTGCATGTCAGCACTTGGTCGCAACCTAAGGCTGGGTATAGTTTATAACAACTTGGAAAAGTCACAGAATAAGGGTTCCAGAGAAGCACCAACAGTTAAATTCCAACAAAAAAAATAAAAATCACTCAAGGACTCTAAAATAAACGGTTAAATAAATATTGAATGACTATGAACAAAATACAATGTTCCTCCACTTATGTTGGTGTTATGCCCCAAAAACCATCATAAGCTGAAAATATCTTAAGTTGAAAATGCATTTAATATACCTAACCCACAGAATATCATTGCTTACCTTAGTCTACCTTAAACATGCTTATGACACTTACATTAGCCTATAGTTGAGCAAAATCATCTAACACAAAGCCTATCAGTGTAGCTGTGTATAACATCAGTGTAGATGTTAAACTAAAGTGTTGAATATTTCATGCAATTTGTTATGTATATTGCTTTTGGCTATTGTAAAGTTGAAAAATGGTAAGTCACACCATTGTAAGTCACAGACCGTCTGTACCTGAGAGTCATCTACCACCTTAGTTAACAACGCAAAAACAATGTAAAAAACTAAAAGGCAAACTCTAGTTGAATATATTACAAAAACTATAACATATGGTTAATATGTTTAACTCATTAAAAGCTCATGTGTATTGAGAAATAAAATAAGACAACAGACATATAAGAAATACTCAAAAGCTAAAAACCAGTTAAAAATAAATTTTGAGAAAATGTTATTCTAACTGGTGATATTAAATAAATAAGTAGCAAAAGAAAAAAGTGTCATTTTCACTGATCTATTAATGTAACATTTTTTATTTATTAATTTATTAGCAATGGGGCATCTTATTAATTTATAAGTGAATAAGACTCCCCATTGTTAATAAGGACAGACTTGGCCCAGATAATTAGGTCATGAAATCTAATTCTAAATCCATCTTTAAAATTTATGTTTAAGATAGATTTAAATCTATAACTTTAGATTTATTGTTAGACATTTTAAAAATTTTTTTTTTGCTTTTACCTATTATTTCCTGTATAGTTTTTGGGGAGAAATAAATGGCATTAGTACTCTGGTGATTTACAAAATACTAGAAATCTGTGAAAGCACAAGTTAAACTGTTCATTTTACCATAATATTCATAATGTATAAGTGAAGAAGTCATAAGATCAATTGGCTTCACTGTAGCTACTGTATCTGTTCACCCAGGTGGTGGAGGAGCGGCAGGAGCCCCCGCGGAGCCCATCGGAGCCCTGTGGTCACTGCACTGTGCCACAGGCTGGCCGTGGGTGGCAAGTTTCCCCAGAAACAGGGCATCACCCTGTGCTGGAGCATCAAAATCACTGACAAGTTCTTCTCATTTGGCATCCACAGCATTTTATGTCAGTGTGGCATTTATCCCTCTGAAACTTTTTTATTAGAGTGCAGAAATATGGACCCACCTTACTTGTAACTACTGATCCAGGGCTCATGAAATACCTAAATAATGTGGTGGAACAACTGAAAGATTGGTTATACAAGTGTTCAGTTCAGAAACTGGTGGTAGTCGTCTCGAATATTGAAAGTGAGGTCCTCAAAAGATGGCAGTGTGATGTTGAATGTGACAAGACTGCCAAAGATGACAGAATACCCAGAGATAAGTCTCAGAAAGCTATTCAAGATGAAATCCTCTCAGTGACCAGACAGATCACAGTACACTGAAAGTCAACTATAGTTACTCTTGTATTTCATTTATTAATTTTAAATGGGGAAAACATTATACTTTAGAGAACTGTGTATAATCATTCCCTTATCGGTACCTGTTTGATTTTCCATAGAGTTGACATAATTTTTGGCATACTGTTCAAAAAGGAACCTGCAGATGATATCACCACTGTCATGTCATTTTCTTTGAAGTTCATAACTAGATGGGGAAACTTTTGCTATAAAGCTAAATGCCTTTGTAATTAGACATTTTTGTTGAGTAGCTTGACTCAGAACATAGGTATATATAAAACAGCAAAAAAGTCTGAATATTCACAATCATTGTTTTACAATAATGCACAATAACAATATATTCACATTATTTTGTAAAGTTACTGATAATTCACAATAACAAAATATTGCTATTAGTTCTTGTCATTTATTTCATTTGTATAGTTTCCATTTTGAAAAAATCTTCAATTATTTGACTTAATATATATAATTTACACTTATTATGCTATTGATCTCTTTTTCTACTCTTTAAATTTTGGTGATACAGAATTCTTATGGCTTTCTGTGTTTTATAAAATCAAGCCTTAAAGATAATGATAAATAAAGTTAAATGTATATGTTTAAAAAAATCTATGCTCTGGCTGGTATGTCTCAGTGGAATGAAAGCAGGCATGTGAACCAAAGGGCTGCCAGTTCAATTCCCATCCAGGGCACATGCTTGGGTTGCATGTGAGAGGCCACCACACACACTGATGTTTCTTTCTTTCTTTCTCCCTCCCTTCCCCTCTTTAAAAATAAAATAAATAAATAAAATCTTTTTTAAAAATCTAGATGGTTGAGATGAACAAAGAAAGAGAAAAAAGTTATAGACAATGTTAGATGTCTTAGATCTGAAATATTATCATAAGCTCTGCAATTTTTTTGACCTTGACATGTAAATCAATAGTGTAAACACCATTTAGATCATGTTGCCTCTCCTTCTAATATATAAAACCACAATACTGAGTGTCCAATATGGCCCTATTTGCATGGTGGCCATTCTATTTGGCCCTTTCAGTGGGTGCAGCTTTTCAGGTGTATATAACTAATAGTGATATTGTTTGCTTTTTCTGCTCACAGAGCCTCACCCAACATTACAAGGTTGTAATATTTCATCTTCAAATACAGAATCCTACCTGGCATACCATGCAACAAGGTTACCCACTTCAGAGTGAAGGATATGTGAAAGTATCACATACTCAGTAATGTGCTGGTAGATGTTTAATAAGTGACTCTTCCTGCTGTGGATACATTTAAAACATTTTCTCATTTCAAATGTAATATAAATACTCCCTTCATATGAATTGCATGCTACCAACTTAATCTCATTCAAGTTGAAATGTTATAAAAATATGCTACCTGATACAAGCTGCTTCTGGCGATCACTACAGAGCTCATCATCCTGAAACAACTAGCTTCACTCACAGAGTGCTAGAAGGCCTTTTAAAGGCAAAGCTGAAGCACCAACTTGGATGCAACACTCTGAAACAAGTTGGTGCCATCATTCAGGATGCAGTACATGTATTAAATCAGGAACTTCTCTATTATGCACCATTCCCAGTGGCTCTGACCAGGGGGCACAGCAAGGGTTCCATCAGAGTAGCAGTTACGGCTGCTATGAGGACAACTGGACTACTTGTACCCAGGTACCAGTGAAGAGAAGGGAAGTCACCATGATGGCAGAGGTAGTTGATATTGAGCATTAGGAGGCATTAGAGCTGCTTTCACAAAGCTGGGTGGGGAGAAGCATGTGTGGGACCCAGGTGGTACACTTGGGGACGTCTTGCTGTTCTTCTATAACAACTGAAAACGTGTTCCTGAAAACGCTCACCCTGAGAACGCGGATTGATTCAGACTACCAGGTAAACTACAATGACCTGCAAAGCTGATAGATGACAGAAATTCAGAATGGATAGGAGAAGAAGGAGAGGCTAAAACCTGGTGTGGTCCTGAGAACAACGAAAGCTATAGGAGCTATAGTGTAGTCCACAGCCTGCCTCTCTGTGTCCCCTCAGGAAGAATCAACAAAACCACAGAAAAGGCTCATTGAACCTGTGTGGAGAAGTAAGTCTGTGCTGCAGCTGAAAACGTGTCTATCATATCATCATCTTCAGGGAAGGTAATTGAGCAACAATCCTTAACTCTAGACCCTCCAAAGCCCATTGCCACATTTATATCAAGGCCATGCTTGGCAAGATGACTCTCAGTCAATTACTTCATGTGGCAGTGATACTAAGATACTGGCTTGAGGATTCCCTGGCAGCCTTGCCAACATCTCTAGAACCAAACCTCAGTCTCAGATGTTTGCCCCTGATCATCTTCCCCTGATCCCCTCTGTACCTGTATCAAAATCTGACATTTCTCCCACCTTCCTCTCATCCAGCCTTTTTTCTTTATAAACATTTCCCTTTAATACCACTAATGCAAATCTAATTCCCTCTTGGCTTCTTGGAAGGCCTAGACTGGCTCAGGTATTATACTATAGGCACTGTGATGTAAACTGCATACATTATCTACACTCATTTTTACCACACACTGCAAGAGAGTAATTAGTACATGCATCTTACAGACAAAACACTTGAGATTCCAGAGGTTAAGTATTTCCCAGATATACAAAGCTAAGAAGTGGCAGGGTAAGATTCATATTTAAGTATCTCTGGTATGCAAACTATAATTCATCTTTCTATCATGGGTTGAACCACATTACTGGAATTAGAAACAATTACCTCCCCCAAAATGGGAGTGGCATGGATCTTATTCCATGGAATCATATTTCTTGCACCATAACGAAAATAATATCCAGAAACAAAAGTAGTTATTTTGAAAATTAGTGCATCACAGGAAATGAAAAATTGTAGGATGGATAACTAAGTGGCAGGAAATTTGTAGCAGAATTTGAGTCTCAGCTAGGTGTTTCAATGAATAAGTTCTGTCTAGGTTGTGAGTGCCTATCTTGATAGCTATTTACTTGAAGTCTCACATATAAGTCTTTTTGTTGCTATGTGATACAGTTTAACAATATGTTCCTGTAAATAATCTTGCTACCACAAAAATAGTTTAATATATAACATTTTTCTAGGATTTTTCTTCCTGTCAAGTTATTAAACATATATTAAGTATGACATTTTCTTAATTCATCAATCTTAGATCACTGGAGTTGCAGAGATTAAAGAAATCTTAGGAATCCCTTATCAAACTGCATTCCATTTATAGCCATTTAAACTGACCGAGAGTATAGAATCCAAGATGAATGACTCTCAGTCCATATACATTTTTAAATTTTATTATTGTTTTTAAACCACAAGGTACAGTAATTTGGGACTTAAATATTGATATTTCTTTATGCATCTCTTTTTTCAAGGGGGTAAGACTTTCCATGAGGACACCAGTCCATAAAATATTTACTTGCATCCAAGGGCTGCATTATCCATCCATAGAGGACCAGTGTTATCCTAGATGACCAATTGTTGTTGGTCCAGTACACTCATTAGTACACAGACAGCATTACAGTGAGGCTGAGAAGTTTAATAATTTGATCACTGTCAAGTCTTGGTAATTTGCAGTTCTCATACTGTAGTTAATTATCTTACATTGCCTGTTATCATAAAATATTCTCTTTGCTTTACCATAAACTATTCACACAGTATAAGAATAATATACATTTATATAATTATATCTCTGTCTACATCTATATCTAGCTATTCAGTACCACTGAACATTGAAACAAAGTAAAGAAATGAGAGAGGCACACCCAATATCAAGTGTATATGCCTCTCTTGGAATCAAATATCCTTGCACTTTATAGGTAAGATTGTGGCCAACAGAAATAGTATAGAAAACTGTCCTCCCCCTAAAAAAAGGCAAACATAATTCTAACATGAGAAGATTGAGAACCAGATAATTTAAATGAGTAATTAAAACATTTTGTTATGTATGTGTTTAGCATATTCTATATATTCATATATATCACTAGAAAGACAGCCACTACATATAAAAAATGCAATGCAATGAAAATCTTTTTATTTTAGTTTTTATTTAAAGTTCAGAAAAATGTTGACATTTAAAATGTTTGTTGTTAATAAGAAGTTTCTGCTGATTGTAGGGCATTATCTTAGTTTCCCAAGCTTGAATCAGAGTTCATGGTCTGGCATTTACCTAAATCATCCTAGTCATTCTGGTTTATTTTTATTATGCATTGTTATGATTTTTCTCTGTGATGACAGAGGTGATTCTAAATCAAAAGAAATCTACTGCAGCATTCTCTTCCCCTGACACAGCCAAAGGCCTTTTTTGAGGGATTTGGATGATTCTGCGTTTCTTGGTAAATTAACATTTTCATGGTAGCAAAGCACTTTTGAATCAGATAGTATCTAGAATGTAGAAACTAGAAAATATATCATTCAAAAACTGCCAAATTCAGTACTTCTTTGTTCTCTGATTATTTTTTCCCCAAGGAAATATCAAGTAATCATGATTGTCAAATATAGTTTATCTGTCATGTTTCTGGGATACAAATTTGGTAAAAATTGAGGCATATTAAACAGTGCTACATCTAAAAACTAAATGCAACTAATGATCATGAACTTTCTGAGGAAATGAAAAGCATGGAAAGATCTGTAACTGTATAGTCATTTTCTGTAAACCTCATTTAGATTCTCAGAGATCCCAGGCAAAGCTAAAATATTAGTTTTTATTTTATAAGTTCCTAAAAATATTACATCAGCATTTTAAAAATAATTTGAAACACAGTTATCTACAAAAGTATCAAGGCTTACAAATGGCTGAAATCAGGAAAAACAATATTTACCAAATCCTTCACACCTCCATTTTTTATGTCTTCCTACAGGTAACTTTCTATTGTTCACTCATAGTGAGCAGCATAATGGACCAATACCCTCATTATGGGATTGGCCAGTGGGGTTTTAGCACATGTGTTCCAGGCTGAGGAGCAATTGGGCTCACTCTTGTCCTTCAGTTACTTGGCAACTGTGCTCACATGTAGTCTTCCTTGCTGGTCTCCAGAGAAGATGAAGGCCTTGTGGTGTGTAAGTATAGACCAGCCAACCCCAAGGAACAGGAGCAAGCCCAGGCAAGATTAGCAGAAATACTTAGGAACATTCGTTCACCTAGTATCATATTCTGCTTTGGTTTATAATTTTATTTGTGATAGATACAACTACCTCAGGTATAACTAGCAATAATGCAAGTGGCAATGCTGCATATATTATATGTACAGTAGGGAAGTACGAATAACTCTTAGTGACAGAATCAGAATTCAAAATGTCTCAATTATGAGAAGTTAACTAAGGGACAAATGTTTTTTCTTAAAGTGAAGGGACCAGGTTTGCTGGTAAGACAGAAGAAAATGCTTTCACAAAATTTAAACAGAAGAATGACATTGAAATGAAACTTGGAAGAAGATAGAAGCCGAACCATGAAGTGCTCTGTACCTCAGGTTAGCATTTAACATTTATCTGGAGAACAGAAAGTAGCAAACAGCTTTAACCTTTGTCTAGACTAGATCAATCCAGAGTAATCATTACATGTTAAATTGAATACCTGATATCCACTTAAAAGAGTGATCTAGGATCAGTGGTTTGAAATGAGGGAGAAAACAGACATTGATTTAACTGGAGACAAGGTGGTGGTTAGGCACAAAAAAATTGTACAACTGTATTGAAATTTCTGGTATAACTTTTATTTTTGTGACCTTAAGAAAATCATTTAATCTCTTAAAGTCTTAGTTTCTTGACTGCAAAACAGGAATAATAATGTCTCTATGATGGTTTGTGCCATATATACCAAGAGTTTAATGATGCTTTTATCATTGCCCTGCCCCTAAAATCATAAATTTGAGGACAATAGATACTATGTTCTCCCACATTTAGAGAAATATAAGTCAGCGCCTTCTGCTTAAATCAGGTGAGTGCAGCACAAAGAAAACTAATGGCAGTAATTTTTAGATGTCTTGCTGTACATTCCATCACCCTGTTTACCGCTGCTATCAGAGAAGAATGCTACAAAATGCAGTTGACCCTTGAACATAGGTTTGAATTGCATGTTTTCACTTGCATGCAAATCTTCCATACTTTCTATAAATATATACTCTCTTTCTTACAATTTTTAATATTTTCATTTTTTATAGTTTACTTTAAGACTATAGTATATAATACATATGCCGTACAAAATATGTGTTAATTGTTTATGTTATTTGTAAGGTTTCCAGTCAATAGTAGTCTATGTATATTTAAGTTTTGGGGAGTCAAAAATTCTATGCAGATTTTCTACTGTGTGGGGTTTGGCCCCCTTAAGCTGCATTATTTAAATGTCAACTGCAATCCTTGGGGAAGCTGAAATGTGACCCTAGTTTCTCACCTGGGGAGATTTGAAGAAGGCAGGTTGGCTGAGACAGCCTGAAGTAGTATCCCAAGCAGGGAACACTGGTAGAGCCTCCAACAGTAATGTGTTTCCATCAGGTTTAGCAGAGATGCAGACAGTGCATTGAAAGACTGTGGAGTGGGCATGCAAGTGAGAGGAACTGGGGTAAGTCAGGTAGAGTACATCCTTCTTTCTAATGACCTTGAAGAGAGGAGGACCTCATCAAGTGCCTTTGAAAGAGCTCAGACATGAATCTCACTAGAGAACAATGCTTGGGTTACTGCCTGACAGGAGGCACCAACAGCCCAACATTACAAAAACATTCTTGATTCCTCTTTTCTATCTCTCCATCCAGGAAAAGTCCAGGCACAGACTTTGGCGGAAGAGGAGGAGGCATGAAAATCTGATCATTGTTCTTTTACAACCTCAGTACCATGGGTTAGGCTAGCCCTGTGGTTGTGGAAAACACTTTGAAATAGATATGTTATTGACTTTCATTAAACTAGACTTGAATTTTTATATCTGAAATGAATCTTAATTACTGGTATGGGACTGTTGTTTCAATAATATGAGGACAGAAAAATATAGTACCTGTTTAAGAACACCAGAATACATCAGAGAGGGAGATTTTACAGGGTATGGATGGAAGAATTAATTAGAGAAAAATATATTTTAAAGCATGCTATTGAGATGAGACTTCAATATACTGGTTTGATAAAGGAGTAATAAGGTATTAGTCAATAAAGCATTTAAGGCAATGTATGGCAAATAGCAAGGGTTCAATAAATGTTATCTGCTTTTATAATTGTTGTTATTTGACAGGAAATATATCAAATTTGAATGTGATCCAAAATGGAAAGTGCTATATAAAAATTACAAAAGCAAAGACCAAAAAATCATATGTTAGATGTTACATAATAAACATTCTGAACTTGAAGATTCTTTCATAGTTCCTTGAATTCTAGTATTCTGTTATTCTACATATGAATTATTTTTTCCATGTGGGGAAAATAATCAGTTTTCCTCCACATTAAATAGACAATATAACTCTTCATACATCTTTTAATTTAAAAAACATGGACTGTTCCTTTTTATACACTAAAAACATCCACTATTAAGTCAGTATCATTCGTTCTTTTGGACTGGAGTATTAGGTCCCTCGATCATAGGTAAATTTAAAAAAATACTTGCCTGTCACTGCTCATTCTTTGATGGTTCTTTCTTTATCTTTGAAAATGACACTGACATAAAATTAGTGGAGCATCACTACAATACAGCTAGAACTGTCTGGCAAGGGACTGAGTTTTTAGACAACAGCAATTTACTTTCCTTTGCACTAACTCATGAGTTTCTACATAAGGGCTATTTTAACAACAAAACATGCCAACATGTAAACAAAGTATTTCATTTTTTAAAGCAACTGTCATGTTGAGAAATGGAAATCATTATAAGTCTCCTGACACAGAGAGCAAAGCATTTCATTCCAAACTGAAAGAGTGAAAGTGCCACACTTACATCCTGGTTGGTCATCTCCCAGTAGGGCCTCTCCCCGTAAGACACGACCTCCCACATCACAATCCCATAGCTCCAGACATCACTAGCAGAGGTAAACTTTCGGAAAGCTATAGCTTCTGGGGCCGTCCATCTGATTGGAATTTTGCCTCCCTGAAATTGAAAAAGGGTAACAAATTTCACACACTTCAAATATATCTAGGGGTATTGATATCTCACTGAAGAGATCTAGAAAGAGATGTAACCTTTTTAGGTGGATCTGTTTACCATCAGGCAGTCTCTTTTCACATATCAGTCCATAAGCACTGGTAGGCTGACTACTAATTGGCTGTCTGGAAGGATTCTGGTTTAAATTCTGTTTGACTACTGGAGTACATACAGGACCCACATCTCAATTACAGCATTAGGAGGGCAGCTCTTAGCAGGGAAAGTGAGCAGTCAAGCAAATCAATAAGGCAACTTTCAAAACTTTCAACCTGAGAATAAAGGACTCAAATTCCCGGGGTGCTTTTTTTCTTTAATATAAGAATTGTAAGTGGAACATCTCAGTTGCCATACGCAACCCTGAAAAGTTTAGCAGTTAATAAGCATGAAAATTAGATATATTACAAAACTTAGTTATATTTTCCCTTGATATCAGGTAATTTTTTTAGACTTAATTTCTCTTATTTTTCCGAAAGCATGTTTTTTGTTTGTTTGGATGGGCTTTTTTTTAAACCTAAGAAATAGGTTTTTCATTTAATACAACCATTTTAAAAATCATTGCAATTAGATTATGGGGGACAACATTATCAAATTTAGGATTTTATTTACATGATAAAAATTGGCTTGCTAGGTTCCTTCTTAGTTTACAGAATTAACATATATTCTGTCTTTTTCAAGGCAGATTTTTTTTCTCTTAAGTTTTAAAAGCAGGTAACCCCAAGCAACCAAACATTTCATTAATAAAAAAAAAAAAGGAAGAAAGTGAGAAAGGTGTAGGTTTTGAGTTTTTTCTTAAAAAAGGGCTAACATATGCTTTCTTGTTTTGCTGGAAGGGAATAATTTATTTCATATACCAGAAAAAAATGGGACTTAAATTGCTCTTTTTGAACCAAAGTTTCAAGATCTATAAGAAAATAGCGATGTTATGCAATGCTTGAGATTGCTCTCTGAGTTCAAATTAATTGGAATATTCAAACTAAATTTGAATTATTTGCTCTATAGAAATATGATAATACCCTTTAAGAGGACTTGACTGAAACATGCTTCTGCTAATTAAGTATTCAAAAGTAAGATCACACAAATAGGTCCAACTATTTATTTTGTGGTATTGTCTAATATATTATTATTATACTTCTTGAAATTATAGTTTGTTAATTACTTTAAATCTCATCCTAGATTTTTTCTCTTGAACCTCTGACCGTTGTATTTGGCATCAGTATAATGTGAAGTTCTCTTATCTTCTTAGCTCTCACTATATGCATCTTCCATGAATTGTCACCATAATCCGTTTCATAGGAATAATTCTTGATGGCCTCAGGGTCTCTTCTCTGCTTTCCCTTGTCCTTCAGCATGACACATTGGCACAGATGTTGAGAACCTACTTTATGTATTTAACTAAGACATTAAGTAATCATACTGGGAATGGATTTTCCTAAAATCTCAGTCTTATTTAGGCCATGTTTATTAAATGTAACACTAATTCCAGGAGAATTCTTAAATGAGGTTTTATTTAATGCAAATAATGACAAAGATAATTAAGTCTGGAAGAGAACTTGATATCCCCTCAATTAATTTATTGATTTAATAAGCTGACCATTAAAAGACTTGTTTGCTTAGATAACTTGCTTTTGACCTTTCGCACAGTGCAGTCCCTAAGAATCTGAGTCATAAAACCACAGTGAAAAAGAAAGCTTTACATTCTATCAACATATTTATTTCTAGACTATGAGTAGAAGTAATTTTTAAAAAGCTGAATTAAATTTAAAACTGTGTAACACATTTATCATAAAAATAAGAGATGACAAAGTGTTCTTTTTCATAGAAACTAAGGTTAACAAAATTGTATAGTGAAAAAGATACAATAAAAAATTCCTGTCTTCCCAAGAAATTTAAACCTTGAACTTGATCATACTGTAAAGATTTAGAATTAAACAAATGTAGTTTATCATAAAGATTCAAACCAAAGAAGCTCAATGTATAGATTGTCAAAAATTTCCATTGTATTAATACTCACAATTTTCCACAGAAAGAATTATCAATTCAGGAACCAATTACATTGCTGGAAACAGGTGATGATTTATCCTAATTACAATATTAGTTAGTGACCAATTTTCCAAAGATATGGGGTTAACAATTTTTAAAGCATGTAGGAAAAGAAATTAGGTATACCTTCAGTGAGTATAAAGATTTTTAAAGAATTTTAAAAATTCTTTAAACCATAAAGAATTAAAATTTACCATAAAAATTTTTATACAATACCATGTGAATCCTTAAAAGGTAAGTTTAAATATTTCTGTATTTGTTTTACAAGATATTATAGTTCAGAGAGTTTAAGCTAACCAATAATGTTATAAATATATATATTCATATACATTGCATATATGTTTATTGCTTTTGATATGAGATTCTCTCACTTTTTTTACATTTAAAACTTTATATAATATTTATATTGTGTATCCACTCTAAATTCAAACTTTTTTATTTTCAGTATGTCTAGGGGAAATTATTTTGTTGCTACTATCATTATTTTATTTATTTATTTATTTTATTTATTAAATTTATTTATTTATTTTAATTGTTGTTCAAGCACAGTTTTCTGTCTTTTACTCCCATCCCAGCCCACCCCCCAGCTCTCCCTACCTCCCTCCCATTTCCAACCCCCCCTAGTTTTTATCCATGTATCCTTTATACTTGACCCTGCAAACCCTTCCCCTTTTCCCCTGAAATTCCCTCCCCTCTCCCCTCTGGACACTGTCAGCCTGTTCTTTATTTCAGTGTCTTTGGTTATATTTTGCTCGTTTGTTTGTTTTGTTGTGTAGGGGAAAAATATATGACACTCATAAGGTAAATGCTTTGCTATCTGAGTTTAATATATGGATTTTTTTGATTTCTAACAAGGAGCATCATCTGGATTTTTTGATCCCAAACTCCCTCTATTTATTTCTTTTTTCCCTATGTTGGAAACATCACCCTTTTTGCTATTTCCTTTAAAATCTTTAGAACTTAAATGCCTCTAGTCTAGTGTTTCAGAACTGCATTCTGTTAGATCTTACCCTTGTGGTATAGGCTGCCTCAGGATCATCCTCCAGTACCCTGGAAAGTCCAAAGTCAGACACTTTGCACACAAGGTTACTGTTGATTAAGATGTTCCTAGCAGCCAGGTCTCTGTGCACATAGCCCATGTCGGACAGGTGCTTCATTCCCGCGGCGATGCCCCTCAGCATGCCCACAATCTGAATTACAGTGAACTGCCCATCATTCTTCTGCAAAGATGATGTGGAAATGTTAGTCCAGCAAACACAAATCACTGGGGGAAAATATGAAAGGGTCTTCCTTCAATCCCAAATTAATACTATCACCAAATTCATGCACAAATTCTATCTGAGGGAGAACAGAAAACGACAGGCAATATATAACTAACTTGATAATACATATCAGTTCTTTGCTCAGTGAAAGCAGATAAAGGCTTTGAAAGCCTTTGTCAAAAAATCTCATTTAATTGTAACTCCTTTTTTCTCAGTCATCAGAGGATTGTGCTCATCACCGCGACCTGGTGCTTGCCTAGGGTTAACACTGTATATTTTTGAAGCGCTTTAAAAGAAGCTCACTGGATAGGCATATTGTTGTAAAGAAGAAATGGCCAGAGGAGATAAAGGGAGATTCTTCAGGAGCAGATGGGTGGGGAATGAGTGCACAGTGACCAGGACAATGTTTGCATTTCTCGGAAGTTGGCTGTCTTTCTCAAGGGCACTAAACTTACTGCAGACACACAGGATAAGGCTCACTTGATGATTATTTTGAAAAGAAAAAGGAAATATAACTTAAGACACTAGAGAACTGAAAGATATGTATAAGAAAGCTGACAACAGAAGCTTGAGGATCACTGTCATATTGAATGCATGGGACCTTCTTATGATCGGCATTAATGTCATTTCCCATCAGCTTTCTTAATCAATAGCAATAATTGTTATTGAAGATAAAAAACTGCCAGCTTACAGGTTTAATCAGGCCTGCAAATGTTACACTGTTTAGTACAAACTCACTGACTATATAATAAAATGAGTGGCCATCATTTCAAATTTGGAGACTTACACAGTTAAAAAATACCTTTTTCTGAGACTCACAGACCAGACAGTATAGGATTACTATTGTCTGTACCACAGGATAACTGCACTGGTGCAAGCAAAGGATGACCTCAGACGGGTTCCAAGTCTTTTTAACCCCTTAATACAGATAATTAATGCAGAACTTTCAGACATACTTTTTACTTGCTCTGCCTGATTATGTGTATTCCTTGGAAAAGTTAAGCATTTGTAGAAGATTCCTTATTTAAATTATTGACACTACTACAGATAAGCTTTTTTGCTTCTCTTTTTTCCTTCTTTCCTCACTCTCTTCCTTCCTCCCCCTTCCTTCCTTCCTTCCTCCCTCCCTCCCTCCCTCCCTCTCCTTCCTTCCTTCCTTCCTTCCTTCCTTCCTTCCTTCCTTCCTTCCTTCCTTCCTTCCTTCCTTCCTTCCTTCCTTCCTTCCTTCTTTCTTTCTTTCTTTCTTTCTTTCT
>CM052538.1:36029012-36131780 GCA_028533065.1 Trachops cirrhosus
CATGTGTCCTCTATATTTGTTCCTGTAAACCCTTCCCTTCTCCCCTGAAATTCCCTCCCCTCTCCCCTCTGGTCACTGACATCCCGTCCTCCATTTCAGTGCCCTTTGTTATAATTTACTTGTTTCTTTGTTTTGTTGTTTAGGTTCCTGTTAAAGGTGAGATCATATGGTATTTGTCTTTCATTGCCTGGCTTATTTCACTTAGCATAATGCTTTCTAGCTCCATCCATGCTGTTATATTTGTTCTTTAGAAGAAAGAATTTATACTGTGAAGAGAACAGACTGATTAGAAAATTTATTGACATTTAATAATGTATAGTTGGGAAAAAGGATTAGTTTTTAGGGATATTGGCACCTGGTATTCATCCTGTAAGATTTTATAGCTAGCATCACCTAGCTTTCAGAGTTGGATTAATTATTTATGACAGTGTAGGATGTCATGTCAATAACAAAAATGTTAGTTGAGAAATATGATAGGGACTTAGAACACCTCTCATACTTCAGAAAATGGGGGGGCAATAAAAATGAATGCTTGAAAACAAGCACAATATTTTTTTGTTGACAAGAATAAGACACTTCAGGATCCATTTGATTATGTTTCATGCTTGAGTCATTTTAATGCTAATTATATTTAGTTTGGCTTATGTTTTGTCTCAGTTTCTGCTACCCTGCAAGAATGACATGGCAATAATTAACGTGGCTTACTCTAGCCCTTGTAAATTCAATAAAACTGTACAAATCATTTTCCATTATCCAGCTTGAAGTACAGACAAAGGGTAGATCTGCCAATAATTCTGAAAGCATATTATCAAAAGTCCATATAAAGAGAGCTCATAAAGCATGTCAAAACATGATTTTAATCATGGACTAGAGCTTTTATATTACTGTATATTATTTACTGAAAACCCAGCTCAGGCAGAGGCTAAGTAGTAATAGAAACACATTATTTGTGGAATTCACATTCATTATTGACAATCATAAAGAGCTATAATTTATTGATTTATTGTCTCTTCTTTATAAGGCATGATGTTACTTTTTAAAAGATTTTATTTATTTATCTTCAGAGATAGGGGAAAGGAGAGAGAACGAGAGGGAGAAAAACATCTACATGTGGTTACCTCTCATGGGCCCCCTACTGGGGACCTGGCCTGCAACCCAGGCATGTGCCCTGACTGGGAAATGAACCGGCAACCTTTGGTTCACAGGTCCATACTCAATCCACTGAGACATACCAGCCAGGGTCCATGATGTTATTTTTAATTGTTATTAAACTTCTATAAAGATGATATTACAAAAGACATTTTTTCAGAGAAAGAAAAGTGAAATTTATAAAGATTTAATATATTACTTTAGCTGATCAGGGCAACTTGTATAAGAAGCAAAATTGTGAATCAAGTTTATATCCATCTGACTCTAAAAGCTTTTTTTATTTCCTCCATACTGTGATGTCTATAATTTCAAAATATGTATTTAAATTAAAAGTATATATTTTTAAATCTTACAAATATTTATTCTTTCATATTGATACAAGCCTGGTAATTATACTTACGGCATGCCAAACTATTCAATGACTGATGGCAGAACTGGTAGAAATTCAGCTTCTTTCAATAAATAATATATTCTTACATTTGATCATTACCTATATCTGCTCTGAGTGTTCTGGTACGTTCTACAATGAATGGCCTTGGAGTCTACTTATATGAGGTATTTATAGTAGTCAAAGCCATAGAAGCAGAAAGTAAAAATGTGGTTGCAAGAGACTGGGCTGAAGAAGAAAGGAAGACTCGCTTCTCAATGATTAATTATAGAATTTCAGTTATGCATATGAAAAAAGTTCTAGAGATTATTACACAGCACTGTGCTTATAAGTAATACTGTAGTGAACACTTAAAAATTTAAGAGGTAGATTTCATCTTTGATTTTATTTTCTACCACATTAAAAAAATAAGTTTGTTTTGCTACTACATGATTTTTGGTGACAATGTTTATCATAAATCCAAGACAAGTGAGAAAGAGCCACTTTTGGAAATTTAATACTTTTCCATAAGATCTCAAGAGTTAGGAAAAAACAACTTCTGGGAATGTTAATCTAGTTCTCTCTTCAGAGTATGGTCCCTGATAAGCAGCATAGGTATCACCTGGGAACTTGTTAGAGATGCCAGATTTCAGTGCCCGATCTGATCTATTGAAACAGGTTCTGAATTTTAGAAATATCCTAAGAGGCACATTAAATTTTCAGAAACACTGAAATAAACCCTATCTCAAGAATTGCAGCTAAATTTTGGTTTATTATTTTATTTGCATTAATATCACCTGCTTTTCTGAAACCATTAACTCACCAACAAACATATGGCATCGCTTAAGGATATAATGGAACATTTGATTTAGAAGCATCATAATTCACTTAAAAATAACTGTCATTGGGTTTCCCATTGAAACACTTTACAAGACTTATAAAGAATTAAAAGTAAGCCTGTGCTTATGCTTGTGGATCTATGGTTTTATTTCACTATGTCATTCTCTTTGGGTTATATAATACTTAGTACACTAACACTGGTAGCTGTTTAAAATTATTTCTATTTTTACCCCAAAGGAAACATGAGGAACTCAAATAACATGATTCAGTTATTCATGGTTAATGGTCAACCACCTAAAGGGACCTTGTGCTTATAATAGAAATAGGTAATGATTATATGGTGGGGACAAAGTATGGGGCTGTTAGAAGGGTACCCAGATATTTTCATTCTATTATGGTCATTATTTGTTAATTAACCATTTAAGAAAAGTCTTTTATAAAATTACATAATTTTAACTTGGGGAAAAGATGATAAAATAAAAAAACCTATATTGAAACAAGAGCATAAAAACACCAAATATTTCTATAGGTAGAAATTCTAAACTTTACATATTTTTTCTTTTATTTCATATCATTTACATTGATGTAAAATTTTCCATTTGATATTTACTTCTCACATTAAAATTGTTAGAATTTTAGAATTTGTTAGGATTTGAATTGTTCTGACATTAGTGTAAGTGGATGATGATTATAGAATCAGAAATTATATATTTTTCAGAGGAGGTGGGGACCTAAGAATGGTCAAAGTGTACAGTGTTGTTTTATTAACAAATGAAAATAATTTTATTTATTTTCTTTTTTAATTTTAATGTATTTTTCATTACAATTTAGTCCCCTAATCCATACCCCCTCTGGCAATCACCACACTGTTGTCCATTCCATGAGTCCTTTTGAAACACAATTTTACCTGGCTGGTGTGGCTCAATGGATTGGGCCTGTGAACCAAAGGGTTGCCAGTTTGATACCCAGTCAGGGCACAGGGTTGCAGGCCAGGTCCCCAGTAAGGAGGACACAAGAGACAACCACACATTGATGTTTTGCTCCATCTCTTTTCCCTCCCTTCCCCTCTCTAAAAACAAATGAATGAAATCTTTAAAAAGAAAAACAAAATTTTATTTACTAATAGTCAATCTATGAGACAATAAATCTATTTCTATAGATGATTTAGATTTTATCAGGAAGAGCAGTTATAAATCCCTAATAATTATTTTATGTATATTTATTCATTCTGTATATGCCTGAACAAAGAAAAAAAGTACCAATTAATGAGATAGCTTCTGTTTTTACTTCAGTTTTATTTATTTTATAATTTTTTAAAGATTTTATTTACTTTTTAGAGAGAGGTGAAAGGAAGGAGAAAGAGAGGGAGAGAAACATCAATGTGTGGTTTCCCCTTACACTCCCTCAATGGGGGACCTGGCCTGCAACTGAGGCACATGCCCTGACTGGGAATCGAACCACCAACCTTTTTGTTCTCAGGCTCATGCTCAATCCACTGAGCTATACCAGCCAGGGCCTTGTTTTTACTTCAGTTTTAAAGTTATTTATTTCTATCTTGGTTTATCATTGATTCATAGCAATTATTTCCTTTTGTGAAATGGAAGAGGCAAAATTCTAGCATAGTTATACTTCAAACATTTCGATTTAAATTTTTCAGGCCCCAAGGTAAATCACATTTTGTATACAACAGGTGTAACTGGATGCTTATAAGCCTCTCAACTTTAACTTATGCACAACTGAACTATTGGTTACCAAAAACACTCTTGTTCCTTCTGGACTCTTCTCTATAAATGGTAATTAGTTTCTTCAAGGTACCCAGGATAAATAATTTATAATTATCATCGGCTCCTCTCTTTTCTTCATACTCCACTTCCAAACCATAAGAAGCCGTGTTGTGATTGCCTTAAAAATATCTACAGAACTCAACGATTGCCCACCACCTTGTTAGATCTGTACTCTGATCAAATCAATAAGGGGTGTGAATAATGTGGGTGGCCTCCTCACTGCTTGCTCCCTGCTTACATGTCCGCTGGATTCATCTATACTCAACATAGCAGCTTGACTGATCTTTTTAATGTAGAAATCAGACTCTATTACATCTTGGCTCTAAAGCTCACATTAGGAGATTGTTTAACAGGGACCAACAAGTTCTTACATTTCTATCCTACTACATCTTGAAGTTAATTTCTTACCAGAATCCTCACATTCATTCCACTGAAGCAAAAAGGGTCTTGTTACTTATTGTTTCTTGAACATTCCATGCAAGTTGTATTTGACCTTTGCTGGACCTTCTTCCTATAATACTCTGCCCCCTGCTATCTATCTGTAAGGTCTGCACCTTCACTTTATTAAAAACTATTTAGAGAAGTTTTTCTCTAAGTAAAAGAGAAACCACCAACCCTTGATAGAACCAACCCTTACTACCCCAACTTAGCTTTCTTTTCTCCATTTAATATATTATAAGCACATATGTTCATCTAGTTTCTGTCTCTCCCACTGAAAAAAAAGTTAGCTCCATCAAGTCAGGAACTCAGTCTGTCTAATCTCTACTTTATCCCATTTATTAATAGAAATGAATATGTATTAGGGACCAACTAATACTTTTTTGATAAATAAATATTTCTTCTTAATTGTATACTGAATGATATGAGGTTGGTAATGGACGCTAAGAGTGCAGGGTTTGGCGTCATATAGAACTGTTTTAAAATCTGGCATTATCCTGTGCATAGTCTTATGATATTGGATAAGATATTTAACCTCTTTAAAGTTAATCTTCCCATCTGTAAAATGAGAACAAACACTAGTGTCCACAGGACAGCACTGCTGTGCAGATTAAAGGGGGGTAGGTAAAGAACATTAAACTTAGTAAACTCTTAAAGTAACGTTAAGTGTAAGTAGTCACAATAATTTATATGCAAGATCGTGTGTAAAGATTCTCAGACCATTTCCTTCATATGAATTTTAATTTTTTCTAAAAAAACCATTGGCATTATAGAACAAAATGTTTAAATGTAAAATAAATCCCCTATACTAATCTAATTAGTTTTAAATATTTACGTGATTATAATTTAGTCATTCACTCATTTAATACCATTTATGATCTTTTTAAATTACCTAATGTCTCTGGTCCTGCTATAGAAACTACATTGGTGGGCGGAGTTATAAACATATATCAGTTTCAAGAAGCTTATTGTGTATTGTAATGATAAAACACATAGAGCTATAACTGATATAATGTATAGTGTGACAAGCACAGAGGAATGTAACTAGAGTTTATAAGATTGCCTCTGAGAATTCATTCATTCAACAAATATGTAAGATACTGCCCATGCTGAGCATTATAGAAGAACACAAAGATGAGTGAAACAGAAGACTCTGCTCTTTGAAGTTTGGATTCTCATGGAGAACTGGGAAGCTTTCCTTTGCTCAACTGTTCAGCCTTACTAAGTGCCTACTCCATACCAGGCAGACACAGAGGATAGAAGGACAAATGAAGATAAATGACACAGATCATATGAAGAAGGTCATGTTTGGATTAAACTTTATTTTTTTTAATTTAGTTTATTCAGTACAGTTTCTATCCTTTATTCCCATTCCAACCCACCCACCCATTCCTCCCTGGATTAAACTTTAGGTCAAGCTGAGAAAAGGGGAGGACATTCTAGGGTTAAGGAAATATTTCAAAGGGTCTGAACAAAAATTAGAGTTGGCTGGAAAGGAAATAGTGGAAGTGGAGATATAACCAAAGCTTATCAAGTTCACTATCAAAATATACAGGGATGGGCATAAGTAGATAAAATTACCAGCCACCAATACCTAAAATATAAATAATAAGTAATGCTACAAAATAATAATATTTATTTAAATACACATACATATTATAAACATTGATAAATAATAATACAATAATAGAATGTTTTGTGTGCTCACATCAGTAAGTCTACTTTTTCCCACCTCTGTATGTATTTTGTTCCATTTGTTAGCTTGTTTGGTGATGAAGCATGAGAGGAAAGCAATGATTTAGTAAAATCTACCTGAGGACAGGAGGTGTAGAATGAGCTAACATGGGAAGACACCAAAATGGAAAGAGTAGTTTGAATACTAATGAAATAGCCCTAAGAAATATATAATAAGGGTCTGGAGAACAGAAGTGACTTTATGAGAATGAAATACTACATTTGAAATATAAATACAAATTTATAGAAGTCAGAATTCACTGACAATTTAAATAAATCATTGTTATTGAATGTGCCATTGCCCTAGACTTCAAAAAACTAGAGATCCCTCTAATGTTCCTCTAATATTTGTTTAAATTTATTAATTATATGGAATTAAGTTTATTTTTCATGATCCCAGATTAAGAGATATAACTATGAATAATTTAAGATTTAATGAAATAGCCATTCAATCAATTTTGATAATAATTTCTGTATGTGAGAACAGAACCTTGAACTAAAGATGTTGCAACTACATGGAAACAGGGAGCTAACTGAAAGTGACCAGAGGGGAGGGGAGAGGGAGACAACGGTGTGAAGAAGGGGAAGGGACTAGGCAAAGAACATGTGTGGACAACCCACGGCATGGACAACAGTGTGGGGACTGACCATAGCGTGGGGAGTGGGATAGGCAGAGGAGGGCAAAGGGGGATAAATTCTGACAACTATACTAGAATAAGAATTAAAAATTATTTAGAAAATATTTTACCAGGAAAAAAAGGTGCTGCAATGGAAACATAATTTTTCTACTTTTGATTATATTCCTGAGTCATTTTCCATAATAAAAGCTGGCACTATGTATATTGTATTAAAGCATCTTGCATTGCCAATGAATCAATTAAGCCAAGACCTGTGGGTTTTTTTTATATCATGTATCATGAAGCCTCTCCAGAATATGTATCCATTTATCCCATGTCCTGTTTAACAACAAAACACAGAAGGAATCTGAACGAGGGTCCAGAGTTTTGGTGCACAAAGCAGTGATAAAGGAAAGATGAGGGTTCACAATGGCACCATCCACAGGAGTGCTACTTCAGGCCCACACCTCAGCTTCAATCAGAAAAATCACAAATTTAGTTGTGCTTAGGCCTCATTACCCATGTGCTGCAGGTTGAGAATAATTGGTGAACAAATTAGCATCACATAAGAAGGCATGAAATTAAGGACACAAATAAAGTGAGTTGCAACATGGTAAATTAAAAACAGGTTGAAGACTTCCTAAGTTGAACATCGAGAGCTACATTCATTAAGAGGAAATACAATTTCAATTCACACAGAACAAAAATTAAAGACAGAGAAATATTTAAGATATTTACATTTTGCTTTATCTACATGTACAACCTCATAGCATCGACATCACATAGGAGATTGGGCATTTAAAAATTATATTTCCACCCTAGCTGATGTGGCTCAGAGGACTGAATGCTGGCCTGTGAACAAAAGGGTTGCTGGCTCAATTCCTAGTCAGAGCACATGCTTGGGTTGTGGGCCAGGTCCCCAGCTGGGGGCACGCAAAAGGCAACCACACATTGATGCTTCTCTCCCTCCCTTCCCCTGTCTTTGGAAATAAATAAATAAAGTCTTTAAAAAATAAAATAAATGAAATTGTATTTCCAACCACAGTACCACTTTTTAGACTAGCACTCACAGAATTTAAATATCACTTGTTGATATTGATACTTGCTTCTATAAATAAATGTTTCATGTGAATATAAATTATGTGACAATTTTGGTTGTTTTTTTTGCCTGAGAAATTTAGTTCTTTTAGTTTATATGAGTCTTGTTCCATTTACATGACTTCAGTAATAAATAAGAGGTTTATAAAAGTAGGTGAATATTAGTTCTAATAAATTGTGGGTGTTTTCCACTAGTATTTGATGCATTCACTTAAAAAAAAGATGGAGATAAATACTTATTCACTACTATAATTACCTGCAATTTTGTACACACACATGTAGTTGGATATGTATAGGGATCTCAACTTGAACTTCTCCACATCTGAACTATTAGTTACCAACCACATTAAGGTTAAAAGTGGTTAAATAAGTGTCTATGAATTGGCTTAGATTTAGGTGTAATAGATTTACAAAAAATTTTGTGACCTAATTTGTGATTTGAGGGAGGAGATTTTTTAAGCCAAAGAAGAAAAAACAAATGGAACATCTGAATAAGAGTTTGGGGAAAAATGAAGCAACATTATAGACAAATGCAAAAATCATTTCATCGGCAAAGTGTTCAAAAGAAGGAAATATTACTTCAGGGTGAAATGATGATGGATATTTCATGGAAGTGATGAAATTGAATATGGTTTTGAAGTAATTTAAAAAGTAATGAATGTGGAAGTGTCAGTTTTATATGAAGAGGCAAGGGAGATAGTGTAACAGGGTGAAGCCAGGGGTCCCCCACAAAGAGAGATTTATCCAGAATGGGGTCCAGAACTCAGGATGTCCAGGAAATATTAAAAATATGGGATGTCCTCACCCCTGCCCCCTGCAGGTCTGAACTGGGGGATGGGACACATGCAGCAGAGCCATTTAGAGTTGTTTTGCATAGCAAGTTTTGCAACTAACCTCAGGGATGGTCATTTAACACATCTATAACTTTTCATGAATATGTTTAATAGTTTTGGCCATGCTTTGAGCCAGGGAGGTGGGAGTAACTTCAACCCATGATGCAAGTGGGGGGCAACTCCCCTTGGTTACAGTGCCTGTGTGATTAAATTATTTTCTTAAGGTCACAAAAATAAAAGTTATACCAGAAATTTCAATCTGGTTGTACAATTTTTTTGTACCTAACTTTTCATGAATCTCTGGCTTTGAGAACTATAACTCCCTGGCAGCAGGCAAGGTGAACCTAGTACAGGGGAACCCTGGGAGAGAGGGTGTTCATTTGTTAATAGTAAATCTCCCCCCAACCCCAGGTCTGTTCAGTAACAATAGGACAGAATATAAGGTACATTAAAATGGACTAAGAATGAAATGGATATGGAGGAGTTTTATAGCATAATAAGGGAGATAAATGAAAAAGTAATGCTTATATAATTATTAATTACCTACTTTGTACCATGCCCATATTACATTCTACCTGTGTTCATGTCATCTTTGCAACACGGCATGAGGTATTGTTACTCCAAGTCAATGATGAAGAAACTAAGGTTGTTGAATGTTTAACTAACTTGTGCAGTCACATAGTGATTTATGGTAGAACCAAAATAAAATCAGATGCCTAGATCTATAGTCCATGTTCTTGACCATTACACAATATTGCTTCCATGATAATAGTAATAATCTGGAACAATTCTAAATATTACATTAATTCATGTCAAGATGGCAGATTTGCTCAAAAGGAGCTTTGCATTTGCCCAGGGTAATAGGAAGTGATGATCAGAAATTATTTCAATGAAGTTACATTTAACAGTCATATTAAAGATGAAATGAAGACATGACACTTTTTAAATATTTGCATGCTATGACTATCATTAAGAAATATGGGTTATATTATTATCAATAGATAAGACCCTTCCTTCATAGGAAATGACACTAAGCCATTGTTATGATTCTTATTCCTATCTTGTCTTCTGCCATATGCCCTCACTGATGTCCTTTCAAGGTTGTTCCCTTGGTAGGAGATAGCCAGACTAACATCAATTCAAATTTTCATGACCATCTTCATGCCCTAATTTTATTTCAAATATCCCTGTCTATTCATTTACACTGTACAAATTTATAAAATAATTTTTTATCTCATTTCTTTTAAAATATGTTCTTCTTGCCCCTATCTACCTCTCTCTTGTCCCTGCCTCCCACCTTTCTTTAGCAACTTGTTTGTTCCCCTAACACCCCAGGTTGTTTGTCCTGTTCCAACCATATTCTCTCTGGGTTTCTGTTGAGGGGGTGATAAAGTATGGGTGAGTACCCCACTAGGTTAAGAAACCTCTAAGTTTCAAAGAAATTCACATGTCTTACAGGTTATTTTATCCTTATGCTTCATTCTGCTACGGACATTCTTACTGTATGTGGGTATTTCCTTGAGACAGAGAAAAATGCACTCACAGCAATACGGGCTCATTCAAAAGTTCAAACAATCATCAACATGATACTTTTTCCTCTGTTTTTTTTTTCTCAAGCTTGTGAGAAAGCTACTGAACTCTCATCTGTGACCAACTGTAAATGAATTATGATTTGGGAATTAACTTTTTAAATACTAAATACACATAATGTTTTGCCTCTTTAGTCCCTATTTATTGTGAAAAAGTGCTGTTGTCTTGTTTTGGTTCCCATTTTTTAAAAGCTAAATAGAGTAAATGGATAGCTAATTAATTAAAAGTACTTAGTCGGTTGAGAACATTCATTGAATACACATTACTACTGTGCATATTTGACACATATGACTTAAATGTTATTAATAGGAGCTGAAAGTTCAACAAATGTTTTAAAGAAAGTCTAAAGAATGTTCCTAGCCAAGGTTTTTAGATGATTAGTAAGTGATATGCAGGTCATGAAGGGAAAAGAAAGGAATCAGAATAAATAGAAATGGCAAAGAAAAAATAAATTTAAAAGAACATAAAGGCTCCAGGTATATGCCCCATAAATATTTTATTGGATGACTGAATACTTATTTCAAACCCTTATATTGAGAAACTCACCACAAAACTACATTTATAATACACTAGTACAAATTTAAAAGAAATGTGAAATTCTAGATATTTCTGAATAAAAATTTGATTTGCTTTGACAAAATAATTACTCTCAAGGAAGTTTCACAGCCTGCTGAGACTGTTGCTGTCTCTGGAACTATAAAAATACTGCAATGAAAAAAGATGGATGAAGGAGACATATGGCTATAAAAACTACTTAAAAGATTCTAAAAAAGGCTGGGCACCTATGGTTTATAGTAACACTATTAAATGTGAAACTTCCATGCCTTAATTAGAACTTTGAAGTTAACATTTCAGTAGAATAAAAAGTGAAAGGGACAAGAGAGAAAATAATTTGGTACCTTTACTGCTTCTTTAATCTAGATACATTTTCTCCAGTGCTTAATTAATAGTAAATGAGTTACTATATGTTTTGAAAAAATACATAGAAATCAGGTTCATTTTAAGATCAGTTTTGACTAAAATCTACTCCAATACAGGGCAATTAATATTTATAGAAGATAAATTATTAATACCATTACCATTGTTCCACCCTGAAATTCATAAAAACCTAATATTATGAACATTAGTGTTAGGCTATTTTACACACCCACTATACATACACACACTCATACATTATATGCCATTGTACTTACTTTTGGTCACTACACCTTCTAAGTGAATGATGTTAGGATGATCAAACTGCCCCATGATGCTTGCTTCACCCAGGAAATCTCTACGCTGTTTTTCAGTGTAGCCTACTTTAAGGGTTTTGATCGCCACAGGTAATTCTCTTTTTCCTGGAAGTTTCAAACGTCCACTACAAACTTCACCAAATTCACCTTGTGACAAAGATGGAAAAAATACATAAAATCATTTGAAATCCTTACTCTAATAATAATATAAAGCACTCTTAGAGAATTTTAAGCTTTAGATGAAACAGTTAAAAGGGGAGTTCAAACTTTGTATCAATGTTAATAGAAATAAATGGTGCCCTGGGAAAAATCATCTACAGGTGATCATAAAACACTTTGGGGTTATTAGCTTCATCCGTCTCACCTACAAAACCCTTAATGGAAGTGTTTCAAGGAAATCGAATGCAACTGACTTAAATGATTTCTTTCTTCCTCCTCTTTTTACTCTAGCAGTGACATTAATGAGAAGAGAAAGGAAGGAAAGGTTGTAACAGGACAAAAAGGAAACAATTGAAGGTAAGAAATGATTTATAAAAACTGTGTGCTTGAATTATGTAAATATTTTGGGCATTAAAAATTATATATGTGTATATATATGTATTATAATGAACAGTAGATAGAAAAACACCATGTTTGAATATATATATATTTTTACTGGTTTATTTTTTATTTCATAAACTAGACATTTACTGGTTGAAGTGTGAACTACACAGAATGTAGCATTAAAATAGGATCAGTTATATACCACTTTGCAAGTGAGTCAGTTAGAAAAGATTGGAAACTTTCTATATTAGATAATGACATTGACATATTGCATTCTATTATTAAACGAAAGTTAAAAGTCCCAGTTAAACACATTGTGGTACCTGCTCCAATAACTCTTTCAATGGTGATGCATGAAGCTTCTATCTCCTTGGCAAATTCATGGACAGCTTGATTGGGATCCTCATAGGTGTGTGGATCAATGTATGTTCTTACTCCTGGCAGTTTAACTATAAAAATAAATGAAGATTAAAATAGATGTGCCTGTGATGAATGAGTGAAGCTGTAAACATTATTATGCTAAGTAAAATAAGCCAGTCGGTGAAAGACGAATACCATACAATCATTTATATGTGGAACATAGTGAATAAAATAAACTGACAAACAAAATAGAAGCAGAGACATAGATCATGGAACAGATGGGAAATGGTCAGAGGGAAGAGGCCAGAGGGACGGGATGAAAGAGGGTGAAAGGATTTGCCAAAGAACATATGTTCATAATCCAAGACACAAACAATGGTGTGGTGATGGCCAGAGGGAAGGGGGAGTAAAGAATGGGGGTGGTAGGCAAAAGAGGAGAAATGGGAACATTTGCAATAGTAAAATAATAAAAACAAAGAAAAAATACTAAATAAAATTGTTTTCAAAGTCCAGAGTACAAGAAAAAGACATGATTTATATGCATCTGTGGCCTAAATCCTAATTCCTATAAGTGGCTAAACTGTAAGGACAAACCATCTCCTGAATTATGAGGCTTATTTGTTCAGCTACATGACTTTTATCATTTTAGAAATCTGGATGGTTGGCATGTACAAGAAATGTATATATACCAACATATATGAGTAAATACATTTTTCAATACTAATGTTCACAGAGTTAGTCTCTAAAGCAAACTAAGACAGTTTTGTTCACTAAACTGGACAATGAAATGTTAGTGCTTTATGTGTCAGTTTGTTAGTCTGTGTTTCACCTAAATTATCATCAAAAATGATTAATTTTTGGACTCATGGACCTGGACAACACTGTGGTGATTGCTGAGGGGAGAGAGATATAAGGGGACTAAATGGTAATAGAAAAAAATGCAATAAATTTAAATTAAACTAATTTAAAATAACTTTTTAGGTGCTTTGTTTTAATAAGACTTACAAAGAAGTGAAAAAATATGAGAGAGAGATCTATTTCTCACTCCACCTGTGCTACTGAATGGACCCTTCTGTTCTATAAGCCTCCATTTCATCATATTTAAAGCTATCAATTTGACCCTCACAGTGTTTTTGAGGATAAATAACATTAAATAACATAATGTTATGAAAATGGACTCAATGCTTTATAACATGACTCATGACTTTAATATTAATGACAAATAAACATATTAAAATATTATCAATAAGAAACCATTTACTAATTTTAAGGCTCATTGTTAAAACTTGATTTTCTGTATTCCTTAGAAGTTTAGAATTTTTCAAGTCATTTGAACCAAGGTTGCTGCTATAGATAGGATCTGCTCAGGAAAATTCCTGCTATAATGCTGGAAAAAGCAGAAAAAACACTGTGAAATTTCATTCCTGTAATCTGGTGGTATTATTTAAAAATAGATTTCTACTGAAAGTGTTGCTAGCAATTAGAATTGGCTTGGGGATTTGGTTTAAAAAATAACCACTTTATATTAAGCAAACAATTTCATTTTAATGATCACAATGAAGGTATGAAGTAAAATATTGAATAAACCATCTTTCTGTTGCCTAGGGTTAGCCTGCAATGTCCCAAGCTCATATGTTTTCCAGGAATATAACAAAACACATTTTTAACACATTTTGGTAGAAATCTTGTCTGAAATGAAACCAAAACAATGTCTCCCCCAGTTTGTGTTCTTTTGAGTTTTTTACAATTTGCTTACTGTGCCCATTATGAAAATGCATCTTTTCCTCTTCTGGGTCTTGCTTTGCTTTGCTGTAACCACACCGCCTGGAACAGAGTAAGCTACAATTAGTTCCATCTCCAAATCATGAATTACATCAAGCCCAGAGGCATGAAATGTAATTGAAATGACTGCAACCCTAACTGATTTTTATATTGTATTATGAAATAACAGCAACACTCCTTTGGGTAGCATTATACTAACCAATATCCTTCACTCTTTCACATGATGCACTGAGAAGTTTGAATGCATTCAACCCCATTTTTTAAACTTCTCTTTAGCATACCCCTTACAACAGACAATTTTTTATGTTCCACTTTCTCTTTTGCATTGTTTGGCAGCTTAGAAGCCACCGACCCTTTCCAGGATGAACTGCCCAAAATGATTCTGATCCATTAGTCTCCCACCTTCAGCCCCTTACTCTATATCTTTTGTTTTCTCTTGTTTTGGAGGCCTTAGTTACCTCACACTGGCTCTTTTCCACTTACATCCACTCAGATCACTGTCAAATTGACCACAACCTCCCCTCCCTCTAATCTCTACTCTCCAAACTTTAGTCTCTCCTGTTTTCTCAACTACTCCCTAATTTGCAAGTCCTTTTAACCTGTTTTTATTGCTTCTAAAAGCTGTCCTTCAAAGGTTCACTAATGACATAATCATATCTAAATCCAATGATTTTTCTTAGCTTTTAATCATTCATGATCGACTGAAAATCCCTGACTACTTTTTTGATCATTTTTGCTCCTTTCTTCATTATGTCCATGGATCCTCTGCATGAACTTCTCTGATTCTCTCCCCTCAACCCATCCATTTCCATCAATTTAATTAATTTCATCTAATACATCTGGTTGACTTCTTTTGAAATTTATACTCTTATTTCTTATAGATTTATTTTATAGGGTTATTCACTGGCATTCAAACTCAAAGATTTGAAACAGAAGTCAATATATTTCTCTTTACTTTCCATCTTGATCTGTGACCTTTTCCTGTTAAAAACACTGTGATGGCCTTGGTCCCTTAATATCAAAGCCCTATTCTCTTTTGCCTCACAACAAATTAGTTGCCAAGTCCCAAGTATTATATAACATAAATGTCTTATGATCCATCTTTTCCTTCTCATTAACTCTATTTCTTCTTCAACTAAGGTCTTGTTATTTTTCAGGTGGTTACTGTTATAGTGTCTCTGAATTGATGCCCCTGCTTTCTGTAACTGCTTTCCCAAACTATACTAGACATTGCTGCTGCCAGATTACTATAAATAAAGTAATTTTATATTGTGTTAGCTGTCTTCTGCAAAGTCTTCAATAAAATAATAAAGATTCCTAAATGTAGCTCTAATGTGCAGTTCTTACATCATTTCCAACTGTTATCTTCAAGTATGCTAAATGGGACCTCAAGATATTTCTCCATGCTTCCATACACTTGAAAATACTGAACCTAGCATGTTCTTTCTAACAATTTTCACTTGTCAATATCCACTTCAATTTTGGCAAGTATGTATTTTTTTCCTGATACCTCAATTTAACACAATCTTTGACCCTCTGAACACTAACTTTTTGTCTCCCTGTAATGGTATGATTTCCATTTTATAATGCAACATAGTCATTTAAATATGCTTTTGGATGTCTTACTACTTGTCAGTTCTCAAATGACAGCAACTAGCATTCATCTGTAAATTTCTGTAGTGGCATACTATCTACTCAGAGTTGACATTACACATATTTTTCACATTGATGAATGAACAAACGAATGAGTAAATGCTATTTTGATTGTCTCTATACAATGACAAGTGCTTGGAGAAGAAATACACTGATGAATACTAAAATGATATGGTACACCATAATTAACCACATAACGTGAAAATAGCTGACTGAAATAAAAATATTTAAATTATTTTTAGTAAAGCTCAAAGGAAGTGATTTTACTGTTCATAAGCTATCATAGCAAAATTTAGTTTATTAAATACAAAGTTTCCATTTATTTCTGTATAAAGAAATACAGCCAAAATGTTAGATTGACAAAATATTTTCATTACAAAATTGGTTGAAAACTTCTATGTGATCCAAATAACATATCTCATTGACATGTACTAATAAAAATTGGTCCTTAGTTGCATATTCTAAGTTGTTTTAAAGTATGTGTATATTTTGGTATGGAAATAAAACTTATTTTTCTTTATCATTTCTTAGTGAATAATTATATACATATTATACAAAATAGATAACACAACCCACCCTTGTTCCATTTTTGAAAAAACATTTATCTTCATTTTATCATCATAAATTAGAACCAGCAATTTATTAGTAAAGTACAGCTACTAAAATTTGAGTAAACTTGAAATAATATAAACCATATACTTAGCATATATAGTGTTCTTCAGAGAGGAACAATACACAATTGGGATCTGGTGGCTTTTCAAGTTTTATTCCTAACACTTAGGTGCATTTGTCATGCAACAGCCCTTAAGATGTCCTGAAACACCTCACCACAGTGCAATGGAAAGAAAACAACAAATGAAGTTATACTGCAATTACATTGGTTCTATCAAGTTGACATTTAAGATATTCTGACACACTGGTCATTAAAAAAAGTATATATATATACTTATATATGCTTATATATATACCTTTATATATATCACATAAAAAGTATGAATATATATATATATTCTTTCAATCTTTATGCATGTGCCCCTACAGTAAAGTTATTGATACCTTTATTTTTACCAATGTTCTAAATACAGTTATTTGAAATCATTCTTAGATTTGTGTTATTAAGTAATATTGACAAAAAAAACTTGCTAAAGGGAAATCCAAAGAGTCCTAAAAGGTATATATGTTCCTGCAGTTTACATTAGAAAACAAATATCCAGTGATTTTTTTTGTTCTATTTTTTTTAAATGTCATTGGGATTTTGATGGAGATTGTATTAAACCTCTGTCTTACTTTGGGTAATGTATACATTTTAAATGTGTTGATTCCTCCAATCCATAAACAGGAAAGATCTTTCCATTTCATTGTGTCTTTTTCAGTATCACTAGTGCTGAGTAGTTTTTAGTATAGAGGTCCTTCACATCCTTTGTTAAGTTTATTCCTAAGTATTTTATTCTTTTTGTAGCAATTGAAAAATATTTTTTCCTTTTTCCCAGGAGTTAATGGAACACTACTCAGCCCTAAGAAAAGATGAAATACTGCCAAATGCAAAAACATGATGGATCTTGAGAATATCATGCTAAGAAAAAGTTAAGAACCATATGGTTTCACTCATATGTGAGACATAAAACTGAAGGCAATGATAAACAAGTAAACAAACAAACAACAACACAAAAACTCATAGACATGGTCAATAGTATGGTGGTTACAGGAGAAATCAGGGGACATAGTGAAGGATAGAGGGGACCAAATATATGGGGACAGAAGAAGGCTTTAGGAGGATGGGCACTCAATGTGATTACTGGTAATGTGTCACAAAATCATACACTTGAGACCTAGATAATCTCACTAACAAATGTTACCGCAGTAAATTTACTTAAGAAAAAGAGAGGAAAAATGATGTCAATTTTAAGTTGAAAAAATATTAAGCTTTCAAACATGTTTCCTCAAATAGTCCTTATCATTAAGTAAGCCTTATACACAGTTAAATTGTATGCAAATTCCTCATATGAAAATGGAAATAAAACTTTGGATCGCATCTAAAACATGACTTGGGAGTACCTTGGGAAGGAGTGGTTAACATTTTAATACCTAGGGTGATAATCAGGAAGGCTCTAGAGTTATTTTTGACTAGGGGCTATTTTTGATTATACGTGGAGTACTATAATATACACAGTTGTATGCCATATTAAGATATAAAATTAAGTTCTGGAATCTCCCCCTCCCCAAAAGTATTATTAAAACAAGCTTCCACAATATCAACAAGTGAAAGTGCCACTGGCAGAGACTGGCATTCAAGTAGTGGTTCAGCCTCGCTAACGAAACATTGCAGGAGCCTGTTCATTCAGTGTGACCTTCTGTACCTGATCCAGATGCATAATTTTAACCCATCAGATGGAGTCAATAAACATGTCATTCTATGCATAAATTATACCTCCTACCTTCCAGAACCATTTTTTTCCTGAATGGAAAGGAAATCATTTCTTCATTTTGCTTTATATCACAGTTTGAATGAGCTTTGATATCATTGCATTACAAATATCTGTAGTGTTTGTAATCAGAGAAATCATCTTCTAGTCCTTTATACTCATTTTCTTCTAGAAAACAGTGTTGTTTTATTTTTAGTACTACAGATGAACATGAAAAATTATATAAAACGTAGGTGTAATTCAAATTCATTAATATTTACTAAGAGGTCCTGGAGAGAGGCTTAAGATATAAATATAGCAATGACATTATAGGTAATTTAGAAATCTATTTCCTCTCACATTTACCCTAAGAATTTGAGTAACACATCCTTGATGATAATAATGCTGATCTTAAAATCCAGGCCCCAACTGTAACATTCTAAATTTGGATATGTGTAATTCCCATTATAACTGAAATGGCAAAAAATAATGTTTATGTAGAGATGAATATTGTAATGAGTAATTTATTTATTGGACATAAATTAATGATTGGATAATAAATTTGAGGTATAGATAACAAGCCCTCCAGAACACAAAGTGATGCACAGAATCAGTAATTTTTGACTGAACGGCAGCCTCACAGACAGGGGGAGAGATGAGTGAATGAAACAGCCAGAGGAGACTGTAGATCCTTGCCCGACTATAGCTTCCACAGAATCAGATTGTTCCATTGCTTCAGTCTACAGAAATGAAAACTGGATATAAGCTTTTTTACCTTAATTCCAAATAAGGTTGGGAGGGGTGAAATGGTGGGAGAAGGAGTAGTTATGCTTTTGATTTCTTTAAAATAATGAAAATAAGTAGCCACTAAATAAATATTCACTCATACGTGGAATGTTTCTCTGTTTTCCAGAATGATTAAGAAATGCTTTCCTTATACTTTAAAACAAATGTAGTAAAAATTATAGTAGATATATTTTCCTTATGGAAAATGAAAGGCTCTTGTAATTTCAGTTACTTAAAAAAACACATTTCTCCATGTGTGGACTCTGTCTTGTTTTAACATAGTAAGGACCTGAACCACTGCACAATGCTGGATTTAAGCATTTTACTGTTGGAATCTTGAAAAGAATAAGTTATAACATTTTGGGGAATAAGTTAACTTTTTCACTTCAGGATTCTCTTTAATTGAACAAAGATAATTTTAATAAAAACTCTGCTAAGCCTCCTAAAATAAAGAAGCATATGACATTATTAATGTATCTAATGAACACTGGAAGTAGGTTGTTTTATTTTACAGGACCACATCCTTTAATAGGAATGTGAGTGAGAATGCAGTAACATGGGATCTCTGATATTTAGGTTGCCTTACAAGTAGGACCTTAAGACACTCACTTGTTTAGTCCTCATTTGTATATGCAAGCACAGGGATTCTGAATTCCTTACATCTGAAAGTTACACAAAAAACAAAAATGATTTGCTATTGTTTACTAAAAATTCTCAAATATATTTCTCAAGGGAAAAATGTACTCTTCTTGAATATGAGATTGCAATGATAATTATAACATAAAAGGAGGACATAGATTAATTACTATGTCTCCATCTCACATTCTGTCAAGGATTCTAATTATTCAACAGTGAAGGGTAATGTGGGAAGTTAACTTATTTTATTCCTTAAATATCATTTTTTATTCATATAATCTAAAAGACAAAGAAAACATCACTTTAGAAATAACACCTTCCAAAACAGTGCAGCATATATGAATTTGTCAATTGTTCATTAATAAACTATTCAAATCTTTTTGGAATTAGCAATAATAGGAAGATGAATAATTTCAAATACTTCAATAAACTCAAAGATGGATTATAGACTTTTCAATATTGAGTTATATTTTAATTGACTTAGAAATTTAATATAAATACACATTCATAAATTATTATATGTGTGAATTGTCTTCCAGTTTTCAATAAATTTTGCCTAATGCTAGAGTAACATTTTTTTTTATTAATTTTTAAACTATTTCATGATGTCAACATTGGATATCTAAATTATAGTAGTCTTGGATTCCCTAGAAAAATAATTTTAGAGTAGCTTACATAGCAAGCCTTCAACGGGAATTTAATATATTCTATATACAGTAGGTAAATCTCACATCTGCGTGCTATGAACACTTTAAAGAAGGTCTAGAATTATTAGAAACATATGACTTCATTCTGTATATCTTTTACTTAATTCTATAAAATAAAATAGTGTTTCTACATAACTCTCCAAAAGAAATTGTATGAAGATGAATGAAATAAGTTGTGTTAAGTGTGTGTAAAAATAAAAATTTGCTTACTACAAATTTTAAGAAACTTTCAGGTAATACAGAGGAAGAAATACGGTTCATTGAAAAATTAGGATAATGATTAATGTTTTGGGATACTTTCTGTCAGAAAACTTTTAAAATTTTAATATCTTCATTAGAGATAGATTTTGTCTGTTGTGTCTCTGAATTATTATTTTTTAATTCTAAAAATATGAGGTGATTTTCTAAAATCACAATCTAGGTAAATGAACAAATTAAGAATATAATACCTTTACTTTCAAAATAGTGAGCCCATTTTCCTTGCCTTTTAAACCCCTCAGAATCAGTAATATGAAAATACTGTAAAACATAAACACTTATAAAGAAAGAAACTAGTCTGACATATGTTTGATTTTTAAAAAATGCAAGAAAAACTACTTTGGTATATTCAGATTGACCTATAATAAATATTATTCTATAAATATACATATTAGTTTCTGTAATTATAAACACAAATATATAGCAAGGGACAAATTATATAATTTATAAATGTTGTATTTGAAATTACATACATTGATATCTTACATTAAGAACAATCTATTTAACACTGAATGTTTATAAAAATAGACACCTTGTGAATCGAAACAATGATTAGAGTCTCAAGCCAGTTGTAATGGTATGAAGTTAAGATCACTACCAAAAAACACCTCTGCTAAAAATGAAGGTACTCTTGGGCATAGGGTGCCTGGAATCTAGGCATCTGTGCTTTGTGCAGAACTGTTACAGAAATATCTTCCATCCCTGGGCAAATTTCAGTCAACACAGGAGAAACACTTGAAATGTTACCACTGCGTGTTGCAGGTGCACAGACTGCACAACAAAGTGGGCGAGTGCAGTGATGAAAAGTAATTCGAGATCAAAGGTGGCTTCATGCAACTACCGATTTCACCTTACAAATGGCATGACGTACATTAGAAAAATAACAGAGCAAGTTGCATTAAGGAACCAAATATCTGATCAATAATTTTGAAATTATGCTTTTCAGACCGTCAAATTTCCACAAGGTATATCATGTATAATTACAATGGGTAATTTTCATGTATATATACTGCATTATATTAAGGTCAAAACTAACCAAATAAATATTCATGAGTGGTCTTTCATAAAATGAAAGATGAAAGATTCCAAAATTTAAGAATATATAATGACTTCTGCTTTATGATTGTAAATATGTTCACCAATGATGATGACAGAATATTTTTTGGGAACTTTTTATGTGGTAATTGGCATGTTGCTATGATTTTACATACAAAATTATGTGACAAGATACCATGTCAGGACTTCTCAGTATTTTGCTGACTCTAATAGGAATTTATTCTTACCCTTAATTTCCACTATCTATGGTTGTTTTCTCCCACAGGATTTAGACTAAAGCCTCTAAATTAAGCAGATAGTGTCTTTTACTAAAACCTCACAGTGACTTGCAATGACAAAATGGAAGTTCAGAAAGCATAGCAATAAAGACTTTATTAGCTTCCATTACTCCCCAGTAATAACTGTGGATAACTTTCTTACTTCTAACTTAAATAATCTCAATTAAAGTTTGTTTCTTGTGTTATATTTTCTTTTGTATTATACTAAAATGCATTAAAAATTCTGGCTATTCCATAAATCTTTCCACAAAAACTGTTACCATTTGATTGGGAACCTAAACACATTAATGGTTAATTTTTTTTCTTTTTTTATTTTGGTGCAAACATACACATATACACACATACAGGCCCTCACTGCCTCCACAATTACTAATGAAAATGATTTTGTCTTAGGTTTCCTAGTGTGTTCTCTGTGAAGGAAGTGTCCCACCTTCCTAGTTTTCCTCTTTTGTTTTATAAACTCCTTGAAGCCAACTACACAGTAGAAAAATGATACTATTTAAAAATACCATTAAGCATTTTAAATCCAGCTAAAGTTACGTTTTGCCAATACTTTCTAAATCATGGCTCCATATGCATTCATTAGATATCTTTCACATTTACTTCAAGATCTATCTGGATGTTAATCTTTTTTTTCCAGGCTATAAATTCTGTCTATTCTGCTCTAGTGATGATTTATCTCTTATAACACTATACTCCAGACTCAAGTATTTTTGCATAGAAAAGATTCACAGTGGAAAGCCATTTATTATACTTTAGCATTGCTAGATTTCAGGATTTTGTTGGTTTATCATTGAAGCCCCAGCATCATATAAGAATTTCCTAGGTAAATTAAATAATTCAGAACCAATTTGTATTTTCATAGTAACATTACCTTTTTTTTTCAAATATAGAACGTTCAAAGTGTTGAGAAAAACATATTTTTGTAAATCTGTGTTTGTTGACTCTCTCTGTTTTCTCAGATCTTTGGTATCCATTACAGCATTTCCTCACACCCACACTCATTTGCGCACTCATTCATACTGCAGGTTTTTCAATCAACAAACATTAACTCATGCCTAGAGCATACAAGTAACAATTTTAAATGCCCCAAGGAAACCCTATAATTCTCTAAAATGCATTTCAGAATAGCTTTTCTTGGCAGATTTTGACTATAAATAACAACTTAATACAGTAGCACACAGATTTGAACTCTAATCTAGAAATAAATTATCTGAAGTATTTCAGTTCTTACACAGTTGTTCACTATTGTGCAAGAGTCCCTCTGAATCTGTGAGCAGAGTTCTCTGGTCTTATGTTCTAGCCTACAATTTATAGCTATAACCTGGATACATATTTAGGATTTGCATTTGTAAATACTTCAGGATATCCCATTTGGATACTAATTCTTTAAGTATGCATACTATATTTAACTGGTATCAAATTAAGTATATCACTTCTAGTATATGAAATAATTCAAGCTGAAAAATAATAAGTAAAACACTTGAACACGGTTCTATTCTCTGATGCCATATGAATTCACAACCATTATGAAAATAGAAGAACTCAGTTGTCATGGTCATTCCATGGTACCGGGAGACAGAAAAGGTGATTTCACCTTGACAGAAGTAGCATGCTACTTCCATGTATGATATGATTTTAATCTTTATGGAACAACAGAAATAGAGACATGTTAAATGAAAAACAGGTGTTTTAACCTCACAACTTCCTGATTTAAATCAGGACCACAGTAAATGCCTTGGAAGAGAAGTATGAACGCTCAACACAAGGATGACAGGCTATAGCATATTTCATTTGAAATTATTCATCATGAAATCACTTGTTAAGATTCCCCTTTGGGAGTCAGTTTCATTCTATTCTTCTATGTAACTGGCATACTAACTGTTAAAATGTACACAAATGGGAAAAAAAAGGAATGCTGACAATAATACATATAGGTGGGACATCACATAGGAGTGAAAGAGGGTGGGGAACACTAACCATATTAGGCTTGGATGGGCAACAGCGCACAGGGAAGAAGCCCTTCCACAGCCACATTCGCAGCAACTGAAAAGCAAACAAGAGAGCCCAAGATAAGGAAGAGATCCCACTCCCTTAATACAGCATAAAGACACTATGAATTTAGACAGGCATCTGCTTTGCATTTTAAAAACACAAGTCTCCAAATGCATACAATTAATGTTTTCCACAGTGCCTTTCAAATTAAGAAGCATTTTATGGATTTAAGAAATACAGAGCTGTATTAAATAGTTATTTTTAAATTTTACTTAAAATGCTTATTTAGTAGGATATAATGAGCAATACATTTGCTTACGCAATTCATATAGACATACAAAAATATGTAAGCCCATTTAAATACATATCTCCTCAAATTTCCTGCAAATTTTATATTCAGAAGACATTTTAAATAACCCTTTAAATAAATGTTTTGCTAGAGCCTACAAATTTCAGATAGAGAATAATGTCTCACTCTATTCACCCACTGATTTCTTATGCCAGTGGCATTATTTATTATAGCCTAGTGTATATGTTATGCTTATGTGACTTTAATCACTCATGGAAGGCTACCAATTTAAAATTACATTTTCAGATTTTAAAAAAACATCACCCAATGTATATCTGCAGAGCTATTGCTATGTTAAAAAATGAGCTATATATAATATAGCTCTTTCTGGATGTGCACTTTCTGGATGTTAAAACATTCAAGATTCTTTTAAATTTTCCACATATTCATAATAAAAAGAGATCCAGATAACACTAAATAAGTTGTCTCACAAAATACTCTATATTGTTGGAAACCACATCAGCTGATGGCACATTATAACACAGAAGTTATTTAGTGCTTCGATGCATTCATTCTTCTGCATATTTTATGAATACCATTTATAGTTATTTCAAGAGAACTGTAGAACGAACTTAGTCATAGACAAGCAAGTTTGGCTTATGTCTAAAATCTATCTTGAAATTTAATTCCTTGACATATATCTACTCTATTTCATATTAAATAAGGAGAAGAAAATAAAATACAATGCTAGATAAGTTAGACAAGTATTTCTAAATCAAATTCCAATGTATCTTTTTCAAATAAAAAGTTAGTAGTGGTCCATATGTTTTCTCTGAACCTTTAATGGTGTTTTAATTTTTAGTGCTACTAGGAGACAGTTTGGTTGTTACCAAAATGGGCATCCTAATAAACAAAAATGGCTACAAATTTTAATTATAGTTCATAATTTATTATATTTTAAAGAATATGCCAAGTAACTAATGTCACTATAAAGATATGGAAAGTCAAAATTACAGCTGATCAAAATGTGAAAATACTTATAAAGTAGGTAAAGCATCTGTGAAATACTTTGGCACATCTTGATATATTTGTTTATAATTACATTTATTAATATAATCATCACACATTTATTAATTTAATGATAACACACTTATTAATGGTATTGAATTATTGATGTATATGTTAACTTCCCCAGTGTTTCTTTTATATCAGCACTCAGGTTAAGAGTTGGCGAACTATGGCCCATAGACCAAATCTAGCTCAACAGTTATTTTTGCACATACAGTGTTATCAGAACCAGCCACACTCATTACTTGTTTATGGTTTCCTTAGTGCTGCTACGGCATAGATGAACAGTCAAAGGGAATGTAAAGGCTGCAAAGCCTAAAACTTTTACTACTTGGCCTTTCAAAGAAAGTGAACCTTCCTCTTTTCCTAGACTGTGAGTTTCTTGAGATGAGGATGATTCTTTAATTATTTTTTCTTCTTCACAGTATAAACATAAGTGGCAATTGGTAAGTAGTGTTTTTACTGTAATTGTTATTAACAGTACAATATCACTATTAATAAGAAAACTTTGTAACATGTTAATTTCAAACACTACAAATCCAACTCAATAAATAATAAATAAATAATAATTCATTGTTGACAAATGCGCCTGATTGATTTTTAGTGATAATAAGATGATGCCATCTCCTAATAAAGTGTAAACATCCTACCAGACGAGTGTGCACAGTTTGTAAGCTCAGGTAGGACTGTGCTTAAGAAGGCGAAAACTGCATACTGTGGCCATTGCCGAACAGGATTTGCTTCATACTTGGTTCCAGGACTCAAAAATCACACTAATGGGTCTGTAAGTAATATTTTATCCAGTCCTCTTAATTTGAACAGTTATAATAAGGGTTTTGTCCTAAAAATTAGTATATACACACACACACATACACACATACAATTCACTAAAATGTATATGTGAAGAATTTAAATCATCGTACATATTATCAGAATTATAATTTATAGTTTTAATAAAGTTTAATAAAAATAAGAAATCATATAAAATTCATCACTTGTATGTCTGTCTTTTCTGAGTCCTTGTTTCAGATTTTGGGCTATTTTCTGTGACTTGTTTTAAGATGGCATAAATAAATTCCCTTGGGTAACTTAGTTAATCATTTTTTTTTATTTCAGTTGAAAGATAAGAATTCTATCTCATAGGTTTTGTGAAAACAAAGTGGGAGAATAAATGTACTCACTTTGGTCAATATCTGACAGATCATATGTTTTGGGAGAAAAGGTGTAGCTATTACTATTAGTAATATCATAATTAAAGTAATACAATAAATTGTCATTATATCAGCAGGAATTGATATTTTTTATGAGTCATAATATTTGCATACTAAATATTTCCATTTATAACATAATGAAATAAATAATTACATTCAGACCAATTTGTATAAATACAAAATAGCCAGTGTAATATTTTAAAGAATCATATTCACAAAAGGATTTAGTTATCAGAACATGTTTTGCATTAATATGTTATCAAGAAAAGTAAACCTGAAGTTTCTTTTATAAAAATATCTGAATTAAGATAAACCCTCTAAGTTATTTGAATCCTCTAAATAACCCTTGAAATAACCCTAGCACCTCAACACCAGATGGTATAAAGTACACGTTCTTTTCTTAATCAATAAATACTTGCAGAGTACAGATTGGAAACGCTTGCAAGCCTCAGAGGTAATTTAGAAATAGAAACCAAAAGTAGGTTAAAATAGCAGCTAATCTAATGTATGTGAGCTATGATTCAACACAGGGTACAGCTGTATCTCCAGTCGTTTCTAGCACCTGGAGGTCTGTAAGTAACTGCATGGGGCTGTAACAAGGTCATTATTATCCAAGCTTAAAATAGTTTAGCCCTCCCAGGCTTATAAACAAAAATTGTTGGTTTTCGTTTTAAGGCTATTTTGGTTTGTCTTTTGATAGATTAATATATGATAAGAGAAGCTTTCTAGGCCCACAGAAGATTCAAATGAAATTACTTCAGCCAGACCTTACACAGAGTTGATCAATATATATGAAGTGTGTCAATATAAGATAATCTCCATCCTACCAAAGCCAAGGGATTATAACTCTAGGGAAGACATTCTCAGATACTACATCACAGAAGCAAGACTATGTGCTGTGGATAAATGATGACTTAAATTCTTAAACAAGAGATCATACAGCTGGATAAGAAAAACACGAAGATCCTAACAGATAAATGACAGAAAGGCAGGAAAAGTAATTTCACAAAAGAAGTACTTTAATTAGATAGAAACTATTTTCTGTTTATTGGTTTTTAAAAAAAGAATAAATTGAAAAGGCTGCATAGTTTACCCATTTCATTTTTATATTTAATATATATTTTATTGATTATGCTATTACAGTTGTCCCAATTTTCCCCTGTTGCCCTCTCCCCTGGTAGCCCCCTTCCTTCCAGCAACCCACTCCTTAGCTCATGTCCATGGCTCATGCATATAAATTCTTTGTCTTCATTTCCTATACTATTCTTAACATCCCACTGTTTATTTTGTGCATACCAATTATGCCTCTTAATCCCTGTCTCTTTTCCCCCATTCTCCACCTTCTCCTTCCCAGCTGATAACCCTTCAAATGATGACAATACCCATGATTCTATTCCTGTTCTGGTTGCTTGTTTCATTAGTTAATTAGTTAGTTTGTTTGTTTTAAATTCAGTTGTTGATAGTTGTAAATTTGTTGCCATTTTAATGTTCATAGTTTTGATCTTTTCCTTAAATAAGTCCCTTTAACATTTCATGATAGCCCTGGCTGGTGTGGCTCAGTGGATTGAATGCAGGCCTGTGAACCAAAGGGCTGCTAGTTCAATTCCCAGTCAGGGCACATGCCTGGGTTCCAGGCCAGGTCTCCAGTAGGGGGCATGCAAGAGGCAAGCACACATTGATGTTTCTCTCCCTTCCTTTCCCTCTCTCTAAATAAATAAATAAAATCTTTAAAAATTTTTGTGTAATACTGGCTTAATGATGATGAACTCCTTTAGCTTTACCTTGTCTAGGAAGGACTTTATCTGCCCTTCCATTCTAAATGATAGCTTTGCTGGATAGAGCAATTTTGACTGTAGGTCCCTGCTTTTCATCACTTTGAATACTTCTTGCCAGTCCCTTCTTGCCCGCAAAGTTTCTTTTGAGAAGTCAGCTGCAGTCTTACGGGAACTGCTTTTTAGGTAACTCTCTGCTTTTCTCTTGCTGCTTTTAAGATTCCATATCTTTAACCTTTGGCATTTTGATTATGATATGTCTTGGTGTGGTCCTCTTTGGGTCCAAGTTGTTTGGGACTGTCTGTACTTCCTGGACTTATATGTCTATTTCCTTCTCCAAATTAGAAAACTTTCATTTCATTATTTTTTTCAAATAAGTTTTCAATTTCATGCTCTTCCTCTTCTACTTCTGGCACCCCTACCACTTGGATGTTGATATATTTGTAGATGCCCCAGAGGCTCCTTATACAATTCTCATTTTTTTTAAATTATTTTTTCTTCTTTGTTTTCTGCTTGAATGCTTTCTTGCTTATTTCTTCCTTATGGTCTAAATTGTTGATTTGACTCCTGGCTTCCTTCCCTTCCCTTTTGGTTTCCTGTAGATTTTTTCTTTATTTTGTGTAACCTTCATTTCTTCCTTTATGTTGGTGTTGTACTCAATCATTCTTTGAGAGTCCCAATCACCAGTGTTTCAAATTTTGTATCTGATAGGTTGGTTATTTCCATTTCACTTGGTTCTTTCTCTGTTTTTTTTAAGGGTCTTTCATCTGGGCCATATTTCCTTGTCTCCTCAATTTGGCAGTCTCCCTGTGTTTGCTTTTGTATGTTAGGTAGAGCTGCTTGGACTCCCTCTCTTTGTATTGAGACCTATTGTAGAAAAGGCACCTGTAAATTGTGTGGGGCAGAAGCTTAGGTAATCGACAGGTCAGGGCAACCCACTTCACCACTATGTGACTCTGTTGGGGGGAGGGCTCAGAGAAGGAACAATACCATTGCTTGGCTTCTGGAGATTTACCCTGCACTTGCCCCATTTCCAGTCACTTCAACCACTTCCTGTGTGCAACTGGCACCCTTCCAGCTGTTGTCCTGGTTGTGAATACCAAAGTGGGCAGGTTTGTGTTCATTCTAAGTATCCATGGGCCCTTTAAACAGAGTGTCCTGAAAATATGGCAGTTTCTTCCACCACCCCAACCCTCACTGGTTTTTACAGCCAGAAGTTATGGGGATTTATCTTCCTGAGGCTGGAACCCTGGGTTGTGTGGTCTGGCCTGAGGCTGGGATGACTTGCTCCTGAGGTATCCCTTCTGATCTGTATCCACACCCACACATGAACACCAGACTGTCCACGCCACTGCCACCACCACCACTCTGTACCATACCACATCTCTGGGCTCTCTGCCCATCTCAGTGACTCTGCCCCTCCTACCCATTTGGATGAATTGGGCTTCTTTAAATCCTTGATTGTCAGACTTCCATCTAGCTCAATTTTCTGACCATTCTGAGTGTTGTTTTGAGATCTAGTTGTAATTCTATGGTTGCATGAGGAGACAAAGCGTGACTACCTTCACCTCCAACTTGACTGTAATTCCCATAGCTTACCCATTTAAAATAAAACAGCAACAGAAAATGATGGTACTTAATGCTGAAGAAAAGAGTGGAGCTTGTGCCCTCATAAGTGACAGGTCACATTGAAAAGTGAGACCCATCCTTTAGCCCACCATCCTCCAGAACTTATCAAAGGGTAATAGAATGTCCTCACCTTTTGACAATACCGTGTGGCAAAACACTTAAGATCCTGTGATCTGTACACAGACTAGGAGCATTCCTGGATATATCCATTAGTAAATGAATAGTTTGGGTAATCTAGTCATTGATGTAAATGAGATAATAATAGCAACTATACCACATAAGGTTGCAATGAAGAATGAATTTAATAATACATGTAAAGCTCTCTGCATAGTCATGGCCTCATAGTCAGCATTTTAAAAGTTTTTGTTTTTGTTTTTTTAATTTAACTGATATAATAACCTAGGCATGGAGTGTGGTGCAGATAATATGCCTGAGGCTGTCTGTAGATTTTACAGGAAGTAAATAACTAATAAATATTTTGTGGTAAACCAAATATATTTGCAGAGGCTATGATGCAGTAAAAATCAATATTGTATAATATAACATAATATTATTTTTCTTAATTAGGTAAAAATGTGCAGAAAAATAAACATGGTATAAAAGTATATCAAATCTCTAAGAACTATTATGTTGGAATATTACATTAATTTACATTATGGTCAATTTTAGTTTTCTCTGCTTTCAAATTGTTGGTGGTTATTTAATTTTATACTCTACAGAAAATTAAACAAAGCCTTTAAACAGTTCCAATTATAATGCTTATCAGAATGATAAGAATTTAGACATGTAACAAATATTTACTATAACAAAAGAAACTGGGGAAATTGTTCACTGATAATTAATACTGACAATGCTAATTGTTTTATACATTTATTAAAATGTCTCTCATAATGCAATCTTTTGCATCTGTGTCTTAATTCACTGCCACTCTTCTAATATGTATTACTGATTTCCTGATGAAGCCAGACTAAAACTCTGCACAAATGTCTTTTTGCAAAAAGTGGAAAAGGAATAAAAAGCATAAAGACCACATATGTGGTTCCCAAACTCCACTCTTTATTCCTCATACTTCTAACATAAAGGCACACAATTATTTCATGCACAGGAGAGAAGATAATGCAATGTGGTTAGAAAGACCTTTCTATTTTATTTTTTAAGTGTGTTTTTGAATAACTCTGTGGGAAAAACCACAACTACAGCACATGCTGGGATTTATATGTGCAATCCAATCACTATTTCCCAGTGCAGTCTAGGCAAACTGGAATAGGATACAGTTACATGAGGCAATTTTTAAAATCTTTTTTTCGTTTTCTGTTTCTTTCTCACTGTAGAGCTTCTTACCCCTCCATGATGATTATAAATGTCTCTTTATTGCCACCTGCATCTCTTAGTCTTACCCAATCAAGTTCCAAACCTGGAACTGTCATATCTTGATGTGAAATAATAAGAAATACACACACACACATTGGTCTCTTCCCTTAGTTCTTGATACAGAACTCCTAAACCCTTGCAAATATGGATGCTAGGAGACTTTTTTGTTCTCATTCTAAGTCTCTTGGACTATCCTGGTTGGTGATACTGTTTTTTTTGTTCTAATGAGGTGACTCTTGGTGGGCTCCTAGACAGAGGCTGGTCACCAAAAGGGCCAAGTAATGATTACAAGCTTAGAATTTTCAGCTTCACCCCTCATTCTCCAGAGAGGGGTGAAGGGCTGGATACAGTTAATGATTAATCATTCCTACATAATGAGGCCTTCATACAAGTCTCAAAAATAAGGGACTTGGAGTTTCTGGGTTGGTGAACTCATTCATGTACTGGGAGGGTGTCACACCCCTATTCCAAGGGACAGAGAGCCCCTGCACACGGGAGCCTTACAGACTCTGCCCTATGTGTTTCCTAATTTGGCTATTTGTCTGTATCTTTTATCATATCATTTACTATATAATGAAATTGGTAAGCCTAAGAGTATGGTCCCAGAGTTCTATGAGTGGCACTAGCAAACAACCAAATTCAAAGAGATGTGTCAAGGGAATCTCGGATTTGTAATGTGAAAAATAACATAAATGCAGCTACTTTAAAATGGAGGCAGAGCTGTCATCTCAGAACTGCCTTGGGCATCTTATGCCTCAAACCTTTACAGTGTCAAAAGTGGGCAAAATAACCCATGGACTGTGCTTAAATAAACATTGTATCCTAAAGAGCTGCTTGCAAAGATAATACAAAAGCAGACCTTATGACTAAGGACTGGACATTCAAGACATTCTTTAGAACATGGCAATGTTAGCTTATCTGTATCTATAGAAACACCTTTCTTCTACTCACTAATTGTCCCCCTTCCTTTTCTCATAAATACCCCTCTTCTTCACTTCCTAATGGGAACACTATTTGGGTTTCTGCCTGAATAGTGTTTCTGGAATAGCTGCTTCCTTATATCTTGAATAAAAGCTTATTGCTTCTCACTTTATCTTGCTATTCTTAGGTTAACAGTAGCCAAGTGGGACAGAAGTAGTATGTAACTTAAGGACCTACTACTTGCAACTGGTATCTGAATTAGGAGGACAGTCTTCTGGGGCTGAGCCCTTAACATGTGATGTTCACTCTGCTTAGTGTCAGAAGTGAACTGAATTGTGGGACACCAAGCTGATGTCCCAAAGAAGTGTTCAGTGTGGAAAAACAAACACACACACACACAAAAATGAAAAATAAACTAAAAACAAGCAAGTCCCTCTCAACACATATCAGGTATCAGAAGTATTGTGATTTGGCAATATTGTGGCAGTAAAATAAGAACACACTGCTTTTACCTTGTTTCCTGTTTTAACACTGAACTGTCCTGTTATAATATTCATCACAGAGCTAAAAATGCTGAGACTCATGGAAAGGAAAGGGCTTTCCCAAGATGACACTGATAACAACTTAAGAAGGTAAAATGTGAGCAGCAGTAACTGCATCACACTGTTCTGGAAGCCCAATTTCTTCTTCCAAATATTCCAGCTCCTTTTATTCCCACTTAGTCCCTCGGCCTCATCTCTCCCTTCCCCTGCTGAAAATGTAAGACATTTTCATGGAAAACTCTAGTATAGACATTTTTTTCATCCTTTGTTAACAGTGTATTACCAGGCTTAATAAAAGATTTTGATAATTTAATTCACAATAAATTGCATACACATTTTAAAATGTCTCTATGTAAGTCTAGCCATTATGGTAACAAAATATACCAATTATTGTTTGAAAGTATTAACAGATAAATGTCATAAAAGTACTCAATGATCTAAACTTTGCTGCTATTCAGAAGCATGTGTAAAATAGAGATCAAGTAAGATAAGTGAGTGAGATAAACTGTAATTTTACATATTTCAAGTTCTAAAAGTAAAAAAAAAAAAACTACAAATCTAAGTTACCCATATGCAAATATTCCTTTGTCTTAAGTGCAACAGCACAAAAACAAGCAAAAAACTAATTTACTTCAGCTTTGAGATCAGGAACTCTCTTTCTCTGAAGACAGCTATGAGGGCTTAGGAATAGCCGACTGAATGAAAGCAGAAAGAGAACCTAAGGTGAATTATCTTTAGACTCTACTTCAGTGGGTTTATAGTCCAAACTATACTTTAATGATGATTCATTGTACTTCATTTAATCCTTTTAACAGGCCAAGGGTCATTACAAAGCAGGCTCTTCTTCCATGAATACCACAGGTAAAAACATTGATACAACTAGCAAATATTATTGAACATGATTCAGTTTGCTTACTCTAGTATATATTTTTGAAATCAAAATAAATTCCACCAAAATACAAACCACTTTTTGCAAATTTTTTGCTACAGTTGAAAACATAACCATTCTCATTATTAGCAAACATGTACTGAGGTGCTACATGCTATTTTAAGAATAAAAATTTATATTAAAACAGCTTTCTACTCACATTATGCAATGATTGTAAACCCATACACAGATTAGAGTTGACCAGAGAGATTAAAACAACAAATAACAAATAAACAAATAAACAAATAACCAAAATACACACAAATTAAAACCAAGGCCCAGGTCTCACCTCAGAACCCGAAAATCAGAACATTTTGGTGGTGGGACCCAAGCATCATTATTTTATAAAAGCTGTTAGTTAATCCTAAAATTCCACCGGGTTGAGAACCATTAATACGAAGGGTACTCAATAAATACTTGTAGTTAATAATGATTTGTCTTACAATACTCAGGGGAATTTACTTAATGAATAAAATGAAAAGATTTGTAATTAGCATTAATAGCGTGCACATTAACAAAAATGTCAAAAGTTCCTGTAGGTGCGTAAAACAATTTGTTCTCTGGTAAGTAGTTTAAATAATTCTCCTACAATTTGTTTACAATATTAATTTATATTATCTACAAATGAAGACTGGTTTATTAATTACCTGTAAGTTATAAATTTCATCCTAGCCTCTATATTTTTAAACCACATGATTTTTTCCCTAAAATTTATCTCTACCAGTTTCTTTTAATTGCAAGTTTAATGGCAGAATTTTTGTTTTCTATGTTTCAGTATTAGCTACTTGGATTATCTGGGAATCATAATATCTCCAACAAAATAAGAAAATTGTAAAATCATCTTTACTCTGTGTCACCACTCTGCCTCCCGGAGGCACTGAACCACAGACTTATTATAGAAGGTTATAAGAATGAAAAGCTTAGTTTTGCTGTAGATGTGTCAGGAGAGCCTTCAAGAAGTCGTGAATATTTTGACAGACAAAGCTTTTATCTTTGAACTGCTAATAAGTTAGGGTAAACCAGAACCATATATATTTAGTTATATATATATACGACAAAGCTCATGCTATTTATGAAGCAGGAAGGAGTGGGGATGCCTGAGGAGGGTCATAGGCAAAGGCTGTGAAAGGCCCTGTGGACAGGTCGGACTGAGTCACAGCACATCGGACATGCATGAGCCCTCACCTGTACCTGCCCTCCCCATCACACAGTGTCCACCAACTTGTAAAATTAATCTTCATCCTCCAGGTCCAGTTTCAGTTGACCACTTCTGCAACAATATTTCTGTATTGACTATTTATTCTTGTACCAATTTGTTAAAGATACAACACTAATTGTGTTATATTAAAAATTGATGGCATGACTGTCTCACTATCAGACTGTCCACAATAAATGATTAGGAAGCATATCAAAGAGGAAAATTTCATCATAAAAGTAAATTCTACAGGTCACCAAGGTCAGAAAAACTTACATTAGTGAGCCCGTAATGAAAGAGTGGTTACACAATCCACAGCTACTTTTGCAAATGACAGCTCCAGTGTGATATTTTAAGCAGGAAAATTAGAAGGTTTCACATTTATATACATTACTTAATTTTTATTATTAAAATTTAAATAACTAAATGTCAATATTATGTAACACATAAATTATGTGTACTTATGTGTTATATATATTAATGTGTCTATATATACCAATGTATGTATATATGCATGTATATTCTATATAATATATAAATAAAAGTAAACTGTAATCTAGATATGACTGATAAAACACTAATGCCTTTTTAATATGTTTGGTCTACATTTTCTTATCAAGTACAGATAGATTTTTTTAGGCCTTTAAAAACTGAACTTTTTTTTCAAGCAGCAAATAAGAAATAAGACATAGTAGGCAATATATAGGTAGAGACAGCTGAAAACTTTAAGCTAATATCTGACCTCAAACAATGAAAAAAACACTAAAACTGCAGGAAAAAATTTTCACTTAAATCTAAATCTCACTTTCTCTTCTATTATTATTTTCTTATCTTTTCCTTTCTTCTTCTGGCATTGCAATGACATTATAGTTTGTTAAATTATTTTATATATCAAAATCTATGTTAAATGACTTCTATTCTCTAACATCAAAATTACATAGTTTCATAAATCAAAAATATTCCAAGTGATCCTGATATGAAATAGTTATTCCCCTGAGCACTTAATAAAAAGAATTCATTGTATATTTACAGCTGTACTCCTTAAAGTGTTTTTACCTCTTTCTAATTTTTTAAAAATATATATTGAACACTACATTTATAAAGACTTATACTACTATTTAGTGAAATGTATGAAATGAGAGGCGGAATATACAAACAGACAATGGTCAAACCAAAGTAAAAATAATGAAGGTTGACCCAGAATCTGCAACAACCAGTCCAGGCAGCCAAACCACAACTTCTGCACCAATCAACCTGAATGGTTAGGACTTTATAAATAAATGCAAGCTTCCTTGACTTGTGTCCCCACTTCCAACTTGGGACCAATTAGAGGAAGCTAAATATGCTTTCCGAACCAATAGCATAGTATGTCCCACTCTACTTGGCCCACCACCAATGCCAATAATCTCCCATCAGGGCACATCTGAAGCCTTCTCAATTTTTCCCCATTAAAGAGCTTTCACAATCCACTGCTTGCCTTTGGTTCTCTGCCAAATGCAAGTTATAGAGGCCAATCCCTTGCTATAGCAAGCTGTTAATAAGTAGCTTGAGCTATTTCTCATTTGCATGCTTTTTATTTATTTCTCAGAAGAGATAACCTTTACCAGTTCAATAAAGAAAGATCACATATATTCTTTGTAATCAACCACCATTTTAGTTCTGTTCTGGCACAACAATGTTATTGTGTATAACATTAACCGTAGTTAATAATGACTACAATTGGTTTATATAAAGCAGTGCTGTATAACTGTACTTGTAAGTACAAAAGTTCTTATATAAAATGTTTATAATTGTGACCATAATTGATTTCCTGGTAATAATTCACCTGACTAAGCATTAAAATATTTTTTAATTATAATATTTAAATGGACATGATCTTAATACAAATTAGATTAGAATAATAAATTTGAGACCCCATAGGCAGTAGAGATAAAAGAATGTCTCTATAAACACCATTTAGTGTGCCGAAGGTGGAGAGCTCCAACAATCACACAGAAGAGAGATAAAGAGTGCTGGCACTTATATCTACGTCTGTACAAGAATATCAGTTTACAGACCCAATCACATACAATCAACATTTTTCATGTCCCATGCAAAATAATTCTTATTAAAAAACAAACAGATCTTGGCAATTTTCATAATACATCTATCTACATGAAAAATTAAGATCCCGCTAACTTAAATGGGTAAAGAGCATGCACATGCCATTGTTAAACAGGGAATAAAAATAGCCAATAACTTTACTTATTGCATACCTAATAATGAAACTATTAAATTTCCAAAATAAAAAACTTCAATTTAATATATTGAGCTATTTCCCCTATTAAATTAACAGGAACTGACCAATTTGGGAACCACCAGTCAAATTCATGTGCTGTGTAGGGAATGGTAATAGGTAAAATGCTTTAGGTGAGCCGTTTGTCAGTAAGTATCAACAGTCTCTAAAATATTAATATCCATTTATCCTTACCTTGACTTATACAAATGTGTTCTAAGGACATTGAAGATAGAAATCCTCCTCCAAAATAATAAAAATAAAAGAAACAAGCAAAGAAAAAAGGGAAGGCATATAGGAAAGGTTAAACATTAGAATAACAAAGGGGTATTAAATGTTTGCTTTTAAAATATTTCCAACTACCTAAGAAATGTTATATTACAGTGTTGTCAAAAACAAAACAAAAATACCATATAAAGTATAAACTCAATTATGTATTTAAAATATCTTAAACATATGATAAAGTAAAATAGTCATTGCTTTGGGATAATAAATATGATTGATTTTTCTTTTTACATTGTTTTATATATCTTATATAATCTTAAATCAAAAATTAAGAAATGTGCCCTGGGTGTTATGGTTCAGTGGATTGAGTGCCAGCCTGTGAACCAATGGGTTGCCAGTTCAATTCCCAGTCAGGGCACATGCCTGGATTACAGGCTAAGTCCCAGGTGGAGGGTATGTGAGAGGCAACCACACGTTGATGTTTCACTCCCTCTCTTTCTCAGTCCCTTCCCCTCTCTCTAAAAATAAGTAAATAAAATCTTTAAAAAAATTAAGAAATGTATACATAAATAAAAGACCAGCCAATCAGGAATTAGTGCAATCACTCTAATCATATCAATTATGCAACATGCAATGTAAAAAATAGACTGAAATGTGTAGGAAAGGCAGTCAGTAAGATATCTTAGAAAAGTAAAAAACAAAAACTAGGAAGTACATCTAAGGAAATAGCCATTGATCCAACCTCCAAAGGTATGATAGAACATAGCTAAAACAATCTAGCATTTTGTGTGTTTGAGGTCTAAGGAGATATAATTCAATGAGTGGGTAGACAGAAGCAATGTTGATGGGGATTTTTCACTTCAGGACATATGATATACTGAGATGGATCCCTGGTTAACTTACAGGCTGGGTTATTTAAGAGTATCCTTATGGTGGTGGGATTTCAAAGGGTTGGGCATGCAGAAACAACATCCAGTCACCCTGGCCATAGGAACTGATTGGAATAAGGCAAAATGTACATTCTCCAAGTATATATTTGAGATATACAAAATGACTTTGCATTTCAATTTATTGGATGAAGGTTTAGAAGCCTGGGAACTTGGGCAGAAAGATACTGGGTTGAAACTGAGTTTCTAATCCATTAAAAGCATTTATTTCTTTTCAGAGTCATGCAAGTTTTAAAACAGAGCCCATCTTGAACAAATGTGGCTTTTAGCTGGTGTTTAAAATCATTTGAAATATTTTATTGTTCATTTGCTTCATTTCTCAGCAATGAGTATACCCCTAGATATGGCTCAGGAAACTAGCCGATTTCTTGTTCAATAGAGTTTTACGTTTTGGCATAGGGCAGTGCTATTGATTTTCTCTGTAGAGCTGGGTATTAAGTTCCCATGGGAGCCTGTGCTATTGTGGTCTCTGAGACGTGGTAAGATTCCCAGAAACCTAACAGAGTCTTCCATCAGAGCCCAGTATCTTTTGGCACATTAGCCTGCTGGTCTGCCTTTCAGGTTGGGATCACATTCTTAAAGGAATGGGGCTTCAGACAAAAAGTATATTTTGCTCCTGTGATTAGTCTTTTGACCAGCATTGTGATTAACACTTGAAATCTGAGAGTCTCTAGATTCTTTGCTCAAATAATTTTCAGCTTTGCAAATCAGTGACATTAACTTGCTTCCAGTACCATAGAGTTTTTTTTCTTCCAAATATTTGTCTCAGTATAAGTTCCTGAGTATTGCAGTGATGTTTACATGTTTGATCTGTGAGAAGTCGCAGGTGGGATATTCAATAATGTTGAGCAATTGAGCCAGTAGCTCTCTTGGGTTCAGTTTCCTAGGAAGATTTGCTTCCCACAGTGGGCAATTAGTTGTTGCAATGCTCCTAGTCTTTCTGGCACTTCTCTGCCCTGATCCCCATTTGTCAGTTATTAATAAATTATGAACTGCTCAATAATTATCTTTGATTCAGAGCCTTTGAAGAAAAAAGCAGGCAATCATGAGAAAATAGAAAGGATAACAACTCTCAGACAGTTAATCAATATACATGCCTAGATTTATTACATTCTTATAAAGTCGCATCTACTGCTAATTCATAAACCACTGAGATTTGCTTTTGATGAGCTCTTTTTTAAAATTCAGTGATTGCATGTGTGATTACAAATATTTGTCTATACTTATTTTTAAAATAAAACAGTATTAGATTAAAATATACTCATATAGTACTTTTTCTTATTAAAACTTATCAAGTTCTGAAACTAAATAATCCTAGTTATATTAGAGATGCCAAATATATAAACATATCCATGATGTATCTACATTGAAAAGAATTAGAAGAGAAATACAAATATGTTGGCATGCATTGTTATTTATAAAAACTAATGCTACTTGGGATCACCAGGTGCATCATCATATAGCATTAGCATATCTAGATGACAAATAAATAATATAAGCTAGTGTGGACTTCTTAACTCCTATATAAGATGTCATGGAAATCATTGCACTTATTTTGTGATGGCACCAAAATTTTCATCTTTCAAGAAGAAAACACATTTACAGGTTAAATATTCTATTAGGCTTATATCAGAATTTACTATCATTTTTCTTTCCCAAAATATCAATATTAATAAAGAAAATTTAAGATAACATGTGAAACAGAGACTGATAATTTATGAAATATTTATTCAATTAGGTTATTTGGTAGAACCATAGAAGTTTTTACCCTCTAAATAGTTACTGGTTGTAGAAAAGAAAAGAGACTTACTCAATGTACTATTCAATTTTGAGGTCAAAATTGTTAAATTCCATGAGAGCCACTGATATACTGGTCTAAGACTTCAGTTGCAGGGGATAATGTTTTGGCTAAAAAACATTGAGGAGTGTTTTATGGTAGAAAGAAAAGTTGATGTGGGTTTTGACATGTGGGTAATTTTTAATATTGCAAGTTGAAAGAAAAAGGCACAGAATGAGATCCTCTTTCCTTATTTTCAGTTCATGTGCATTATATGGAATTCACCCTATCTTCAGGGTCAAGTGTTAGCCTCTGCTGTGCTGGGTCACACAGTGCAATTTCTCCATTTTCTGCTTAGTGCAAGTCCCAGTGCTATGTATCGATGTACTCTGTGGAACCGTGTATCAGGTTACTATCACAGCCTGTGCCATGTGAGCTCTGAGAATGATGGGAAGTAAAAGCTGGGTTCTATACAGTGACCATTCCCCATTCAGTAATCCAACAATTGTCTGCTCTTCTCTGTCTCATGGGCTATTTCTTCTCAGCCTCTTTTGACTGGATCTTTCTCTCCCTCACATCACATCTCAATATCAGCGTGCCTCAGATTTCACCCAAATAACCTCATTTGATTAGTGGCTTTAAGTACCATTTGTAAGCCAAGGCATTCTTGAAATCATTTGTCTCCAACCTCATAGCAGACACTATTGTACCACTTGGATCTACAAGTGCCTATCCTATTCCTATTTTAAAGATCTCTAGAAGTTTTCATCTATATGATCTACAATTTGTTTTTGAACTAAGCCACTTTAAATTTGGCATCTGTCATATGCAACCAAAGGAGTCCAGGTCACTATATATATATATATATATATATATATATATATATATATATATATATAGTGATAATGCTGGAAAAGTAGTTCGAAGCATATTTTCAAGAGTCTTGCACTCTATCTTCAGTATTCCATTCATACATATGGTCATTGGATATTTACTGAGAACCTATACTATAATTAGTGTTCAAGATGAGCATATGCCTATCAGGGACACATATATAAAATAATGACTCAAAACTAATTCAATTGGGAGAGAAAAGTTTTGAATGAAAGCAAAAGTTGTATCAACTAGCTTTCCACACAAAATCAGGAATTGTCATGGAGTTGTGATATTTGATGTATGTGACTCTTAGAATAAATAAAATTTAACAGGTGTGATTTTTATGTGAAAGATACTAAAATCCAAAGTATTTCTTACTTTAGTGTCAATGATAATTGACATAACTTTCTTAGAGGCATTTTATTCATATTACTGATCAGTTGGGAAGTTTTTAAAATGTTAATACCATTATTTTTAGCTACAGAGAATCAGTGAATTTGCACACAAGAGTTCAGATTTTTATCCAAATCATGGATATGAATAATTATAAGCCACTGATTGGGAAGTTCTTAATGAAGAGAAGGACCCTAAGGTCAGAGCTGGTTTCAAGCCTCTGGTCCTTACCAACTAACTGTGTGTAACAATTTATGTACTAGACATTTACTGAGAAAGGGGAAAAAAACACAGACAAAAATACCTGTCATTTTGGATATTAGATTCTAGTAGGGTCAACAGGAAAAAAAATCAGCAGAAGAAAAATATAGGGTATATAATGGCAATTAGCATTATGAAGAGACAAATCCAAATGAGGGGGGTCTAATGTGCAGCAGAAGGACTGATGGATCGTTATTTCTCTAAGTTCAGTTAAGAGGCTGAGATCGAGAAGAAAGAGGAAAACATGTGGTTCTCTGTGACAAGGACATTTTAGGCAGCTCATAAAGCCAGTGCAAAAGCCTTAAGAATGGACTATTATTATAGTGCTCAAGAAACATAAAGGAGACAATTTTATAAAGTGTAAATTGGAGACAGAACTAATACTTAAACATAATGTTGTGAGGTTACATGTAAAACCCCTGGAACAGTGCCTTGTGGTATGTAGTATGTAATTAATGCTAGAGAATATTATTATTATAAATATTATTATTGTGTTACTTCCATTAGGCAAAGATTCTTCTCTGGGGGGTTTAGAATACTTTTCACACTCTTTAAGAAGTTTTCACTTAAGAAGCTATTATGCTTTGATGTCAATAGTAGACAGAACTCTGGCACCTATGTGAATTAAATAATTGCATTCAAAACACCTGCATAATTATTTTATGTGGCTCCAAATAAACCTAACGAAAAGTTTCTTAGTCCAGTGGGTTTTCATCAAACCATTGTTTTTCCTAACCTAAGAACAGTGGTGGGCATGTAATAAGGACTCGTATATTTCTTGAATTAACTAATCAAATTATCATTTTAGTCAAGGAAAAAAGTTACAATGAAGGAAGTGATTTTACTTTAAACTCTTCCTTTCATCCATAACCATGGTATTTCTGCTTACAAAATTTTGTCCATTTGTCAGACTACAAAATTAAAGTACAGATAGTTTGAGAAAAAGGCACCGCCTTCTTATTTCACATGACTGGGGCCTACTTGGTGTTTCATGAGCAGCAAGTAGATGCTTAAGGTTTATAATGGCTGATTGCGAAGACTATATAATTTACAATTCACATATTTTACATTTAAAGAGACGTGAAAAGTATAAAAAGGCTAAATTTAAATATTATTTTCAAGTAACAAAAAACTTAAAACAGCATTTTATATGCATCTATTTTTTTCACAATTCTCATGTGGCCTCAGTATCTTCAGTCGGACAGGTCAACCTCCAATTACAGTGTCCATTGACCTGTGAACAATGCTTGCCTTAAAACACTATGAGACATTTCAAAGAGAAATAGAATTTGGTAGTTTTATATCAAGCCACAGGATTTTAACATGACTGGGATAAACAAAGAATGATCTTTTGCCCAGAAAATGGTTAATCTGTTTTTAGAGGCATTAACCCAATGTTAAGACCAAATGTATTATCTCAGGAACCTCACGGTATTAAAGTCATATATGCATAGCCTTAAAATCATGCCCAAGTACAGTTTACAGGGATCCTTCCACCTCTTTAGAAGCTGTGTGATTTTTTGCATTTTGAAATTTTTATATTGGCAAACATCTTTACCTTTCTTGTGTTTATATACAAAAACATGTATGAATATGTGTGACATGCATGTGTATGAAGTGTGTGTGCCTTTAGGCACTGAGTATACATGTGGAATTAATAGAAATAGAAAAGTAAAGCTCTATTTCCTCAACATTTAATTAAATTTGTGAACATGTAATAAATGAGGGATCAGAAACAAGGTATTAAAAATGTATTTTTTAATCCCAGGATCTCTATGATGAGCCAAGTTCAAAGAATAAAGTTTCTGTCCACAGAAAGAAATTTTCTCTGTATTTTCTATATAACTAAATCTTGTTAATTTAAGCTTTATATTTGATAAGAAGTGTCTAGTAGTCGATTTCTAGAATGAAGTCCCATGTGTGAAATGGGGACACACAGGAAAAAATGTCAACTAAATAATATCATGATCATCTTCAAAGAAAACAGTGGGGAAGAACACAGTAATAGACTTTTTCAAATATAAACTGGAAGACTGCGAAAATGTCAATCTTGGGTGAAAGAATGATTGATTAAACAATTTGCATCTATAAAGTAATATAAAAGAGAAAACCACAAAATTAGGATATAAGAAAGTTATCAATGTTTAATGTCATTACTATTAAGAGAGAGAGATTAAAAAAGAAGTAACAACATGCTGTGAATACAAGAAGATTTTCTGTCCATCCCAGAACAATGAGCTGGCAGCTTGCTGAGGACATACATGTCAATTGTTCTCTCGTTCCAGAAAAACACCATTTACATCGGTGAGAAAGAAAGTGAAAAGGACCCTCTGAAACTGGTGGAAAATGTTCTATGCAATGGTTTTCAACCTTGTCATCTTATGACACATGTTAATTAATTACTAAAATTCTGTGACACACCAAAAATATATATATATATTTTGCTGATTTGACCAGAAAATAGAAATGATTTCAATTCATTCGTACCAGATGGCTCTTTGTTGGGTGTTGTCACTGTTTTATTTGAATATTTAAGGAGGAATAGGTCAGTTTCCCTGACTAAAACAATCAGGTATTATATAGTTTTAAAATTTTGTTGAACACCAATTGAAAATTGCTGCTGTATGGAATGTTTAACACCTTTACACAGGAAGATCACACAAATTCTAAAACTGAGAGAATCTTAAGATATTAAAATTATATTCCATTATTTTAATTTTATTTTTTTATATAAGCTTTATTATGTTTTTCCATTACCATTTAATCTCCTTATACCCTCCTCCCCTAAGCAATCACCTCACTGTTGTCCATGTCCATGAGTCTTTTTCCCTTTTGCTCAGTCCCTCCACCCCCAACCTACTCTTCCCCACTAGCTGCCATGTGCTTTCCATCTACCAGTCTGCCTCTGTTTTGCTTGTCAGTTCAGTTTGTTTGTTAGAGTTTAAGTAAGACCTTTCCCTTCCAAGAAGGACACTTGCCTATATTACTTAAAATCATATTTCAGTAGAGAGACTCCAAAATGTTTCTTCACAACAGTTTTAGCTTGAAAAGATTAGAAAGTGTTTTATTTTACTTATTTTTATTTTTCAATGTATTTTAGAATAAAGAGTTTATTTTTTCCTTAAATAGATCAGTCCCATAGTATTCAATGTGCCATAATTCTCATTTTTTTCTTTGGTCTGAATAAAAATACAAATTATCAATGAACATGGATCTTCAAGATACATTTTCTTCTGGGTGCAAATGAGGATATAAATTACCGATGAATATTATATGAAGGTGATATACATATTTTTGCAACATGTCAAAATTGATTTATCTATATTACCACTGAAGCATCAAATTATTTGCAATTAAAGGATTTTTTACTTAGGAGCAAATATCTAGATTATAAAATATTCAAGAGATTAAAAGTGATAAAAGAGAGTAAATTCCAAGTGAGAGGAATGTCCAAATGTGGTTATAGTTTTGTACATGCTTATAAATCATATTTGGGCACAGAGAGGAAGGAGAAACACAAAGTTCATTGTTCTTAGACTATTCCTAGAACAGGCTTTTCCAGTAACTTGCTAGTACTCAAAGATAATTTCCCAAATTTGCATTAGCTTTTTAAAACATTTCTTCATTCACTTTTCATTGTATTTGACAAATGTTTACTGAGTTAATTCATGATATTACAAATTAGGTAAGATTTTCTTAGTTCACGAAAAATTGCAAAGTTCATTGCCTTGAATAAAAAGGGGAGAGTCCTTCAAGAATCATATTATTTAGCTTTTGAATAAGTAGACATATTTAATACAAACAAAATAACTTGTCTATAAAAAGTAAAATACAATGGTTGAAGATGCTTCTATCATAAACAAATGCAGCTTGAAATTTAGCAATGCACATTAAACAAAATGAATATAACTCTTATTCAAAAATTTTCCTGGTAAAAAATATAAATCTCAGATTGTTTCCTTTAAACTGCACATCCCTAGTTTCAGCATCATAGGCTGAAATCAAGAAAAATGTAATATGAATCAACAATGCACAAATTCATAAATTGTTATCAGTTTTAAACAGTAATGTACTTCTGTAAGACAATACATCTCAAAATGTATCTTACCACATCTCAAATTTAGTTATGCTAAAAATTTAAATTTGTGTCTTGAGTGCAAATGCAATTCCAATATAACTCAGCAATTACACTAAATTCTAGTAATTCTTATATGGGAATTTGGGCACATATAGAATTTGTGTGTATGCATGTGTACTAAGCTATATTATCCTTCAATTACCAAATAATAGGTAGATTGAACCTTCTCTCAAAAACTTTGCCTCATGCTACAGATGTAACAAAATTAATTATTTTTATGTCAATTTTATGTATATATCTGGGAAGAACATGTTCTGAGAACAGGGGCTTATCCACATACAGATAAGAAGAATTCATACCTGTGTGCCATCAATATTCACATTAACAATGTCTAGGTTAAATAAACATAGTGCTACATCTACAATAAAATACTTCATATAATGATTTGTCTTTTAACAAACCTACAAACACAAAAATTTATTAGATTCAAAACCTTGGTTTATTCCTCCATGGTTATTTATTTCTCCAAAGTGTGGGCCTAAGAAATAAAATATCTTTCTTATGATCCCAATTCCCTAAAAATAAGTAATGTTTCTGGATTTATTGGAAGGAAGAAACAACTCACATCTTAGTCAGAGTAAAGAAATTGTATTACAAACCAGCTCTGCAAATGCATCATAGTTATCCACCCTTTTGGGTAGAAAGGACAAATTATGACATCATAGTTTTCTTAGTAGTTACCATTCACTCAACCTAATTATTTTATTTGATCAAAATCTGAGCAAAGTTTTTATTACAAGATTAGTGGAATTAGTTTGTCTTCCAGAAAGCTGGGACAAAGGTAGAGAATTCTCTCCAGATGACTTTAGAGAGATCAGTTGGTCATTAGGTACCCAGCTTTCTGATGGGAAGAACCCAATTGTCCTCAGTAGAACACAGCTTCCCAGGAAATTTCTAAAAATGCATTGCTTCTATTTCAACATAAAAGCAATGGATTTCTACATATATTCCTAAGAAAACCCTGAACACTCTTAAATGACAAGAACTAGAAGAAAGGGAATTTTCAAAGCCAAAGAGAAAGAATGTTCAAAGAAGTAACAATGTTTTATGAAAGTAAATCATTACTACTGTAATTTATGGATATAGACATAAATCTTTTCAGAATATAATATGCAGTATATTTAAAAGTACCAAATTTTGCATATTTATGACTAAATAGGTGCTGAAGAATCAAAAGTAAGTGAATAGAACAGTTACACAATCAATATGAGTATTGATTTCCTCACTTTTTTTGGAGGTCTTACAATACATTTCACACATTTGTGCAGGTTTAAATATTTCCATGAAGACTTTCACCAAGTTTTCTGTAATAGTCTAACACAAAAACATTTTTAAATGGACAGCTGTCATTATGGAATATCCCTAAGCCATCTAAGGATTGCTTAGATTAAAAATGTGAATATTTTTGCTATAGGAATAGAGTACAATGATATTCATGTTTGTCTGTTGGTTTATTTATTTTAGGAAAGTTGATTATGCTCAACTCTATGTCAGAAAATACCTTCTACAAAAGTTCTTATTGGGGCTCTACCTATTTTATTTTTCTTCAAAATGAAAAATGTAGATATGTTATACACACATTAATTATACATTGATAAAACATTCAATAAAATTTATTTTAAACCTGCATATAATACTACAATTAATGTATTCAGGTTCACAGCATCCAGAAGCTGATTAAAAAAAGGCTGGTTATGTCTCAAACCACTTGTTTACCAAAGTGCCTGCTTTGTATCCATCACTGTGTTAGAATAAAATGCTGGCTAAATGGAGTTATCAGTCCCATTTCTCTGAATCTACCAGGCACAGGCACAGTCTTTCCCAAATGGTAAAACTGAAGCAGGCAACCATGAATACTTTGGAGAGGAAACACATGTCAAGTAAAAAGAAAAACTGTATGAGACAAAGTTGTGATTACATTAAAGACAGAATAAGCAGTAACAAGTTAGTACTATTCTTGTGAAGAAAGCATACCCAACAAAGGGAAATTGTGTGCTTAAAAGTTAGTACTAACAGGGTGAAGACAAAGTTTAAGAAATACCTCATACATTAAGGTTTCCCATGGATATGTGTATTGGTTCCTTGACTTGTTTTGAGATGAGCTTAATTAACAGACAAATGGTCAGTTTAAAGTAGGAAAGAGATCAGTTGCAAAAGGTGAGAATCACAGCTTCAGCTCTTACCTTCCACTGAGGAGGAAGCCGATAACAACTGCCAACAAAATGACTCCAACTGTCACAGACACAGCGATTATAGGAATCTGGCTTTGATCACTGGAGGCTGCAACTGCTGATAGAATACACAGAAAATGGAGCTTGTGGTTAATGTAATCATATGCATTCAAATAAGAGCTGCTTAATAGTCAGCAATCAATGCATGGTTTAAGCAATTCACCCACACTGACTGAGATTTCATTCTAATATCTCTTCTCAAAAGTGTGTAATTGAAGACATCTTTAGGAGAAAATATTTACTATCCAAATGGAAATTTTAAAAAATAACTAAGTCGCTGATTATTTCCTTGTCATCACAAAAATATGTGTAATTGTTTGCACAGTGGTCATTTAGGGATCTTAGGTTTGTATGACAAAATGAATCTTAATCCTTGATTTTAAACACTTTAATCTGAATAAGAGGTGCTAAATCTATGAGTTTCTACATGTTTAGAATTTGCATGTGGCTCTTCTCTAGAAAAAGTTGTCTCACGACCTTAGATTGAAATTTTTTCTAATAGACAGAGATTAAAGTCCAAAATGATGTGACTCTGACCTCACTAAAGTTAAATGTAATATCACTATTCTGAATATAATTTTAGACACCATGATTTAAAACAGAGTATGATCAGAAAGTATATTTTGTAAGTAGGACTGCCATTTGAAAAATATCAAGGCATACATCTAGAACTTTAAGTCTGCAGAAAAATTAGATTTGTTCACATTATTTTTTCTTTCAAATACATGGATTTAGATGAACCACTTTATATTTTAAACAATTCAATTATAATAATAAAAGAAATATGGACAGGATTAAATAGTTATAGCTAAATAATCAGGAAAGTGTTCATTTGCGCTAATAACTAAATCCAGTTAAAATGAGAAACTTAGAGAGTAAAATAAATTTTACTAATGTTTTCAAGAAACCCTCAACAGGATGCCCTGGAATGCTTACAGTTTAATGGAAATCATTTTGATAAATTCAGAGTGGCATCAGCTCACCTCCAAGAACAATTGTTAAGTCATCAAAACTAATAACAACACTATTTTCCATGTTTTGTTTTACAAGCTCTTAGATCTTGGCCCAAATCTTGGCCCCAGATGAGTGCTGGACTTCCAAAGCACTTCTCTGTCTATTCTTGTCACCTGTCTGTTGATTCTTTCGAACCGAAACTGACAGACACTCTGACCATCTTGAACTGATCTACACTTGCCATACATGCAGGCCAGTCTTCAGAGCCCAATATCATTTGCACCAGGCACTTGTACAAGAAAAAAAAACAAACTATTATTTAAAATCTAAATCTATAATCTTATTTAACCCCTTCTTGGATTATGAGAGTTATGATTTAATGACTCTTCACCCTGTTTTCTCCTATTCCTTTATACTGACGACTGTGTTAAGTGTTTTAATACTAGTGAGCAGTGTAAATGGGGTAGGGCAAAGAAAACCCACTACCACTAATAGACTTTCCTAAGATTTGTTTTAGTAATCTCTAAGCACAGATTACTTATACCATTGATTTTCCTCAGTTTTATCTTTCTTTTTGGAAAGAGCTTTTTTCTCTTTGTTTCTAGAGAAAATCATGCAAATCTGGCCTACATAAGTTATTTGGATTGAGCTCCAATTGCTACTCCAATGCTTTTCGGTCTTATCTATTCTAACAAATCATCCCCATAATGAGTCTTTCTCATATTCCCAATGCACAAACCCATTCCCACTTCTTATGTTTTAGTGATGTCAAACTTTATAGATAAAAAAGAGTGCTCAAGTCCACACTCCATTGTTAAATATAATTGCATAACCCTTTGCTTTACCTAATTCCACTGCTAGACCCTTCCTGTCTCTCCCAAGATGTTGTTCCTTCAAAGATCTCCCTCAAAAAGGAGTGCTCATTTCCTCTCATTCTCATTTCCTTTTTGGTTACTCTTTGCTACTTTCAGGCCAGAACACATAGGTCCTCTTTGAGGACACAAATTCTTATACCTAAATTTAGTGACATCAGTTCAACTTGAGTTTGAAAACAGTTTCAATATTTACTGGACATATGGGCCAAGGTAATGATTTAACCATGTAAATTCTCATTTCATTAATTTCTAAATATGGATAATTTTCTCGAATGATTATAGTTCTGTTAAGATTTGAGATTACACGTATAAAGCACTTAGCATAGTACTTCAACTCCTGCAAGCTTAAATAAATTGTAGAGATTGTTTCTACATAGTTATCTTCTATTTTATTTACCATCCTTATTTTTTTCCTATTTTTCAGTATATTGACTGACTGATCTAGACCTAGCCTCTTCATCTAAGACCCAACTTTCTTAAGGTCTCTGAAACTTCTCTTATGCCTTTGAACTCTATGCATGATATATTTGCTAAATGCAATGAGTACTTCTCCATTTACCTCCACAATACAAAGATATGTGACCTTGTTGACCGTATAGTTCATTTTTTAAACTCTCCTCCTCTTGAGTTCCATAACATCAGATAAACCATATTATCTTCTTCCCACTCTGAAGCACTGCTTTTTTAGGTCCGTTGGCCCCGCATTCTCTTTCCACACTTTATGAGTGAGCTCTTCCTGAAAAATGCTGGCTCCTGATCATCTACATTTCTCTCCTTCTCTCATTTTCTGTCTTTCTTTCTTCCTACATTCTTTTTGACCTCTGTCTCATAAATACTTCTTTGCTCCATAACACCAGTTAACTGTAAGCTAGAAAGTTAGGGAGCCCCAAATGTATGTCTCCGACTCATATTTCTTCAAAACACCACTGTATTTTGAAAAGATTGTTTTTCCTTTATTTAGATTTAATTTTCACATAAAAATGAACATGTATAAAATTAACCCTTATACTACATCTATCCTCAAGAGCCTTAAAAATCCATCCATAAATAAACATACGGTAAATCAAACCAACAAACCAAACAAATGCAATCTCTTTTTTTAACTATCACTAAATTTTCTTAGCACCTACTTACCTATTAACTGCCAAATATTTTTGTGTTTCTTTTATGGTTTGTTCATGTTTTTATGTTTGTTTTCTAATACCACATTCACCAATTTGATTAAAATCTGTTAGAAAATATACACAGGTCTTTTAAAGATGCAGGTTTTAAGGTTTGTAAAATCATACTACTAGAATATTGTAGGAGACCATTCTGCGTGGCGGGGACCCAGCTCCCACTCGGAGATGCACAGGACCCATGTCCATGGATAGGTTCTCCCATGGGGAATCAAGCCAGCAGTGTGCCTAGGCCTCTTTGAGTCTTGCTCTTGATAAAAAACTCCCTCACCCTGAATTGAGGACATGTACTTCAAAGTAACTTCCTAAAATCCATGCTAAACCTTCCAAGGATGAGTGTAACCATAACCAGTTTTAACCACTTTTGCCTTTTCATTTGCAAATATCCCTCTTCTATGATGTGATTAGCAGCATTGGCTCCTTTGTTTCTGTAAAAGGTAACCACCTAAAGTGAACCTGTGCATAGTAAATGAGAACCATCATGTAATGTGCTGAGAAACCCAATCAAGGCCAGTCACGGCAAGAACCAAGGCTTTTGCTCCCTTTGAGAGAAAAGCCATGCTGTCCCTTTTCCTCCACTGGACTTGGTAGTCCATGTGAATGTCTCATTTCATCCATAATGACATGGACACTGCAGGTCGGTGTCTGCATCAGAATATGATCCACAGTGTTTAAGTGTTTTCTTTGCCTCAAAAGTACACACCTACAATGTTCAAAAATATAGCTTTAACCTTGTTTCTCTGATCAAGAAATTACTAGATACTTACTACCTATGGAAAAAAATTCCCAGTTCCTCCCAGTGTGGTTGGGAAACCACACAAGCAATATGCACTACTAATGACACCAAAATGGAAACAAGGCCTATGAGAGCGGCTAGTTTATATAACAAGCCTATTGTCATAAATCTAGTTTAGGGTGCAAGGTGTGAGATTAAATCATCAATCCATTGCCAATATAAAAACTTTGAGACTCATTTATTCTTTATTAAAGAACTTTGCTGAATAATATTCAGTGTTCAAATATCAGTAGTTTCAATTAAACATCAGACATATGATTTTTGCATAGAAATATAACATAATTTTTACATGGTACCCTAGTCTTTATAAAATTAAATAACACTTAAGGAGCTATTTTTAAATAATAAAAAAGTTATTTTCTAGATAATTTATTTTCTAGATAATAATATCTAGATTATTTTCTAGATAATTTAGTCAAACATGCTCTAAAAGAGTATACTTGATTTTTCTAAATATCTGTATTTCATAGGTTTATTAAATTTGTAAGTTAATGATTTTTCTAATCATTACAAAGTAAATCTGATAAGTGATCTCTCATTTTGTTGGTTTTCAAGAGGAGGGAGTCCACATTTTATTTTATTTCAAAATCACAATTTTTTATATAACTTAGTTTTTACATTGTGACAATTATGTACATATAAACAAGGAAGTTCTTATCTTCCTCTAATCCTGCTTTTAAAGACAAGTAATTTAAATATTTTGTTTGACATTAAAGGAGAAAAAGGTTTGTGCTATGTTATGGAAAAAAAGGCACAAAAATGGTTTTCTAGAAATATTTCCATATCCTCTATCCAGAGATACTGCCAAGGATTTTGCTTTTTTAGAAACAATCAGATTAGTTTCTGAGAGCACTATTTTCTTGCCAAATTCAATACTAACCAAAGTTCCCTGTGGAGTTGTCATAGAAAGGCTAAGGCTCATAGTATTGTTCAATAAACCAAGTAAAAGGTAAATGGCCATAATTCAATAAAGTATGGGAGTGGAGGAAAGGAAGTCTTTAAAAGCAAGGTTTAAACATTTCTTGAGGATCTCCTGATGTTTCACCCCCAGTAGAATTAATCCAATGAGGAGTAGGGACCAAAGTGTTAACCTGCTAACCAACCAAAATAGCATGACACAGCCTTCCTACCTGAAAGGGTCATGCCTGGGAGAGAGAGAAGGAGCGAAGACTGACAGAATGCCTGGGGAGAGTATTGATCCACTGGCTCTTTTCTGGGAACCATTACAGAGATATGAGTTGACAGTAATTAAAATGACTTACACACTGGGATGGTTTCAAACTCAAATCTTCGACTGAAGACACCGTAGCCTGCTGCTGTGCGTGCTCGAATTTGGAAGATGTACACGGAAGCTGGTTTCAAGCCCTCTGCAGTTATAGTTGTCTCTTTAGATTTGATAATCGTGTAGCTGGTCTCTTGGTCCTTGGATGAATCAGGTGCATACAATAAAAAAAGTCAATATATAAATTACTAATGACAGCAAAACTTAGAATCATGGATAAGAAAACAAATCAGAAACTAATACATTTGTTCTTAGTACAAATATAATGTTTTAGAAAAAAAGCACGTACACAGTCTAGGTGTGCTAGTTATAGTTGTCTAGAGCTCATACTTGGTAGGTGACAGATTCATCATCTGTCATACTCACCTGTCATCTATCATCTGTCATCTGTCCTCTATTATACTCACCTTTGGCAAAAATAAATTTGCAAACTTAAAATACAATTTGAAGGAGATAAATTATTTTACATACTCTATTTTAGTACTGTTATTTTTGTGCTTGTTTATTTCCTAAATGTTCTATCGGAGCGTATTGAACATGCTGTCTGTTCATAGAAAAGGTGACAGTGCCTCATTCACTACCAGATAAGACTCGTGCTTTATGTCTTTAGTGAATTAGATCCAAAATCATATGGAGGGCTCAGCAGCAGGAATGAGTACTTCACTGGAGAACTTTCATTTCAGTCCCCTAAGTCTAAATGAGTAGTTTTAAAAATGTATACAAGCAAAATTTTTTTTATTAAAAAAACTTTTTTTTACTAATTTTAAGCCTTTTTTAACTTTTATAATTTGTGTTAAGTGAGTAGTGAATGGAGATAGAGGACAAACAAAATCATTGGAAAGATAGCTTGGAAACATACAAAAGAGGAACTTTTCTTATTGTGATTGCTGGGGAAAGTCTAGACTAACACCTGTAACTCCTCATACCTCTGAAGTTACTATGCTGAATATAACATCTTAGACTTATAAAAATTTAAAACACACAGTCCCTGTTTTGAACCTTCTCCTCTCATATTTTTTTCTGTGAATTCTTGACTAAACTTGTCTCTTCCTGAGGAGTTTCCATATCTATTACATCATTCTATCTAATTTGATAGAAATTAAAGAATAAATTAAAAATAAGTATTGGTTATAGATTCTTTTATCTTTTTTAAGAATTGTCCTTTAATTACAATAACTTGATTGGTGTACTGTAAACCATCATTTTCAACACATTCCAGGGAATTTCATGTTTACAAATAGAACCATACATTGATTTTTTTAAAGATTTGCCCTGGCCGGTGTAGCTTAGTGGATTGAGTGTGGGCCTGCAAACCAAAGGGTTGTGGTTTGATTCCCAGTCAGGGCACATTCCTGGGTTGCAGACCAGTTCCCAGCAGGGGGTGCATGAGAGGCAACCACACATTGATGTTTCTCTCCCTCTCTCCTTCCCTTCCCCTTTAAAGATAAATAAATAAAATCTTTTAAAAAAATCTAATGGAAATAATATGTAAAGTCTTTTTTCTCCTAAGAGAAAAAATACTAAAAACAAGAATATAACATTTATTTCTCAAGCAATCTATAAGGAATATGGTTATTATTTAATCTTCATAGTGCTATTCAAGTGCAAAACAAAAGCTAACTGCACTGCTTCACCCTTGAAGTTTACAATCAGTAGCAGCATGCCATACACATTACATTAGTGAGAACACTGAAATCACCTGCTAAAACACAGCAAGTCCATTCTAATTCTTATCTCCAGCTTTTACTCAGTAAAATTAGGGTAGATAATTGGTGTCTGGATATTCTCAGAAATGTTGTAAAACTAAAATAGGTAATGCATGTGAAAACAGTTACTAAACTATGTGTTTTGTCATAATTATTATTTTAATTTTTTATAATTTGACACATCAAGTCAGCTTCTATCTACACATACTACCACCAATACAATCTAAAATACTCTTATAAACATTCTTTTATAGTAGTTTTATCATTCCTCATTGAATATCATCAAACATATAAAATTATCTGTGGTTTAGGTATATCCTAACTTCTCTCTTAATCAGTATAATTTCTAATATTGGTCTAATTTCTAATCTAAATAGGTTTTCTGATTAATTCCATGAAAACAATTGATCTTTATATTTGTTAGCACAAAGATTAATATAGTACCTAAAGTGTTCAGGATTTTTTTAAGAATTTTCCAAAGGATTGAAAGTAGATAATTACTTTTGGCGTGTATGTAGACATGTTTCACCTCCTTGCACAGCCATAAGAAAGATCATAACTAACTTCAAAAGAGAACACAACCAGAACTACCAAAAAATCAAACTGTGTGGAAGTCCAGCAACCAAATATTTAAAGAAAAAATATTCACCCAAATGGGTAGGAGGGGTAGAGATGGGGAGCCAGGGCAAAGAGGACACAGTGTGGCAGCAGTGAAGCACTGACGGGGTGGATGGAATGGGCAGTCTGACCTTCACATGTGGCAGATGAAAACAAGGGGGGTAATTTGGGTAGCAAGGAACCCCAGACCCAGGCTAGACTGTGCAAGCCAGGGTTCCAGTGCCTGGAAAAAAAAAGCCTCATAACTTCTGGCTATAAAACCCAGTAGGGATTAAGGTGGCAGAAGAAACTGCTAGCTCACAGGAGAGTCTGTTTAAAGGATCCACACAATCCTAGAACATATGCAAACACACCCATTCTAGGATTCAGCACCAGGGCAGCAGCTAGAAACGTGTCAGTGACATACCAGAAATGGGGGCAGTGAATGGGAATGTGGCAAGAGCAACCAAGAAATATTGTTCCTTCTTTGACCCCTCCCCCATATACAGCACCATAAAGTGGTGGAGAGGGTTGCCCTACCCTGGCAAATACCTAAGGCTCTGCCCCTCACAACCTAACAGGTGTGTCAAGAAAGGGAGTCAGAGCAGCTCTACCTAATACACAGACACAAACACAGGGAGGGTGCCAAATTGAGGAGAAAAAGAAATATGGCCTAAATGAAAGAACAGAACAACACTTGAGAAAAAGAGCTAAGTGAAACAGAGATAGCCTACCTATCAGATGCAGAGTTCAAAACACTGGTGATAAGGATGCTCAGAGAACCCCTTGAGCAGAGCAAATGCATAAGGGAAGAAATGAGGGCTACACTAAATGAATTGAAGAAAAATCCACAGGGAACCAACAGTGAGGAAGGAAGCCAGAGTTCAAACTAATAGTTTGGAACATAAGGAAGAAATAAGTAGTCAACCTGTACAAAATGAAGAAACAAGAATTAAAAAAAAAAACAAGGAGAGAAATAAGAAGGCTCTGGGACATCTCCAAATGTGCAAACATCCAAATCATAGGGATGCCAGAAGGAGAAGAGAAAGAGCATGAAATTGAAAAACGTACTTATTCGAAAAAATGAAAGAAAACTTCCTTAATTTGGAGAAGGAAATAGACATACAAGTACATGAAGCACAGAGAGTACCAAACAAGTTGGACTCAAAGAGGACCACACAAAGACACATCATAATTAAAATGCCAAAGGTTAAAAATAAAGATAGACTCTTAAAAGTAACAAGAGAAAAGCACAGAGTTACCTACAAAGGACTTCTCATAAAACTGTCAGCTGATTTGTAGGCAAGAAGGGACTAGTAAAAAGTATTCAAAGGGATAAAAAGCAAGGACCTACGACCAACAGCATGGAGGGGCAGATAAAGTGCTTTCTAGACAAGGTAAAGCTAGAGTTCATCATCACCAAGCCAGTATTGCATGAAATGTTAATGGGACTTATTTACAGAAAAGATCAAAACTATGAATAGTAAAATGAGAACAAACTCACAACTATCAATGACTGAATATAGAAAACTAAAAAAGAAAACAAAACAAACTAAGCAAACAACTAAAACAGGAACAGTATCACAGAAATGAGATCACATGGGGGGCTATCAGCAGGTAGGAGGAAGGGGGAAATGGGGAAAGGTACAAGGAATAAGAAGCATAATTCGTAGGTACAAAATACACAGGGAGAGGTTAAGAATAATATGGGAAATGGAAAAGCTAAAGAATTTACATGTATAATCCATGGACATGAACTAAGGGGGGAAATGCTGGAGGTAAGGTGGATACTGTACAGAGGGGGCAAAAAGGATACATTGGGACAACTCTAATAGCCTGATCAATAAAATATACTTAAATATAAAAATAAACATGTGATATGAATATATACTTTTTATAGGTAAAAAATAAAGTAGATGATTAAATCCTGTAAAACTTTACGTAGTAATGTAATTTTCTTCATTTATGGATCTTCTGTCACCTACTCTAATGTCCCTTTTACATGCTAAGGAGACAGAAGTAGAAAAGCAGGCATTATCTTCATCTGTTCCTTTAAAACAGGTAAACAGCTTCTATAAACTATTGAGGTTACTGATGTTCTGAGTATGCTCAAGATTGTGAGTGAATATGCAAGACTTTCTCAATAGTATTATACTTTGCAGTTTGGCTGTGATTAAGGCAGGCAGTGATTTTCAGTAAGAAATGGTAAAATATCTGTTTGCTAATATTTGCAAATTTTTAAAGGGAATTTAAGTTAGGGAAATCTAGATAAGACTAAAGTTAAGATTCTGATATATTTGAGTTATGATTTTTACAAAAATATTAACATTTATAATGTAGAGAAGAAGCTCTATTCATGAAAGAGCACAGGAATATCAGTGTTAGAGCTTCAGCCACATAATTCAAGTATGTGCATAAATGGGAGTACACAACTCAACCTCAGTTTTTTTTGATATGTTAAATACAAAAAGCCCTTCAAAGTGAGATGCAACAAACATTTATTTGAAGTCAAAGAAAAGCTATTCAGTAAAGCACTGATTCAGGCAGAAGCTCAAGTACTGTTCTGATTAGTAGACAAGTGTGGGGGGATATTTATGAGGAAGGAAAAAGAGCAATTCCATCAATAGAAGGAAGACATTTCTATTAATGCAAATAAGCTAACGTAGTGATATTAATTCTAAAACTTGTTTTTAATTTTCTGATTGGTAGTCATCAAACCAATAGTCATATGCTTTCTTGTTATCTTTACCAAGTGTTCTTTGGGACACAATATTGCTTTAGGCCCAATCCAAAGGTTATTATTTGCCCTGTTTTAACATTTCAAAGGTTCAGGCCTAAGGTGTACAATGCCTTTCCTCTGGCAAGGCAGCTTGGGCTCCATTTCTATATGGCTCCATTTTTAAATTTTGACATTTAAAATGGGATGAAATTATTTATCAAGAGCACATGAGCACATAGACAGATATGGAGGTAATATACATAGCACCCAGCAAAATCTCTGTAATAAATTTGATTTGACCAATGATGAAATTTTCTTCTATGGAAAAGAAAAAAAAAAGTTACATGGTTGGAAGTCCTAACTAATGAAGTCACAAGTAGCACATTTTGTAAAAAAATTACAAATCAATACTGTTGTCAAAAGAAGAGAAGGAAAAAAATTGCAAGGAACCTGGAGAGCTGCTCCTTGAAATAATATGGTTTCTAATATAAGTTGCACAAACTTATACAACATTCAGATTTATCTGTTAACACTGTACATATCCCAGTGGTTCCTTATCACAGGTCTAATTGTACATTGTCTGTACAATTACAGAGTGAGTTGAACAGTATTTTATTAAAGGGACTTAGCTAAGCATATATCTAAGCAATCAAAACCGGCAAATGCACATTTTGAATTATCTAAATATCTTCCAAAATTTGCCTCTCCTCCATTCCTTTTGATTACTGTTTTATTCTAATTCCCTACATATCACAGACCCTATATACACCTCTTTAAAATCCACAGCTACATGACAACAGGCTGCCAAGTCCTTGGTTGTTGAAGTGGCTTTTGCTGCCTTCTTGCTCCCCCTCACTGAGCAAATGAGCTACATTTCCCCAGCTCCTTAGCAAACACTCTTCACATGCAGGGAGGGGAGGGCCTCAGCAGAAGCCAGCTGGCTAACACCCTGCCAAGGGGCAGCTTCCCTTAGCCTCTGTCTTTAATTAAGAGATGGCAATGGGCCCATCACCATGCAGGAGCAGAGAGGCCCAATGACCTCTATTAGAGCAGGGCAATTGCAGGCAGAAATGCCAGCTGGCAAATGCCTGAGCCCTGGAAAGCTCTGCCACCTGTGTCTGGCCCAGAGCCATCCAATAAAGTGGTGGTGTCATTCTGAAGGTTCAAAATGAACCCTGGAAACCTGTCAGGACCCCTTCTTAATACGTGGAATTAAAACTCATTATCCTCCCTTTTTCTTCTGAAAGTATTAAACAAAAGCAAAACAAAACTTTACATGCATTTTATTGGAATGCTCAATAATTTAGCTTGGCTAAAAGGTCTGGGGTTTAACAGCTTCAATATAAAATGAAAAATATTGACCTAAAAAGTTAATAACTTCCCCCAAATAATGTTATATAAAAGTTGTCTCTGACTGTATTTTATGTAAGTAGGCAACTTATTACTTATTTATTGGGGATATGTGTAGAACTCTTTTTTTACCCCAAATTATTATTCTTACTTTGAGTTATACAGACAATAAAATAAATTAATACATCATTATATATAAAATATTAAATATAAAGCCAAGTCTTATTGAAATCAATTATGATTTTAAAATAAATTGAACTATAAATAAAATTCCACATGAATAACATTTATTAGAAAGCATATTAATAGAAAAGAACTCTGTTCCACCACTTGTTGAGTAACTCTTTAATAGTAGCTTAAAATATTGTAAAAAGATAAATCTTTGCTCATATATATGTATATATATGTATATGACTCATGCATATGCATATATATGTGTGTGTATATATATATATATGACTCATGCATATGCTGGGGAGTAATAGTAAAACAATCAAAGTTTTCTCATAAGAAGGAAAATAGGATCATTTCCTTAAAGACAAAAAGGAAAACTAGAGTTGGAAAAGGCAACAAAACAGGATTCTCCCTAGAGTCTTCTGAAAGAAATGCAGACTGGCTGACATCTTGACTTTAAACCAGTAAGAGGTATGTTGTTCTTCTGACATACAGAACAGTATGATAATGAATATGATGTTTTCAGGCAAAAAATTACAAATGTATAGTTATTGTTATATAGGTATTTTTAGATGTCATTATGCATTCAATATTTTTAATCAAATTTAATTATAATATAAATTTGGAGACAGTACTTACAAAAATTCAGTCTATGTTCATACATATGTACATATATAGATATTGTTATCTGACTTTGCATTAGTATACAATAGTAAAGTTTATAAAACTTGAATAAGGAATATAATCTTTAACAAATTATGTTTGGATATAACATGTGCTTAAATTGTGGACCTGTAGGATTTGCAGTTCAGTTTGGGTAAACGTGAGCTGGTAAGGGATATTTATATAACAATATAAATAACTTGATTTAAGTTATGTGTTTTTTATAATAAACTTTATAAACCATATCCCAGCATCGTTTTTTCTCAGATGTATTATCGTAGAGAATTGTTGGTAACTAATGTATTTGATAGAGTATTTTTATGAAATACTTATAAATATCTTCATTATGTTCCCTAATGATCCAATAGTGACATATAATGCTACCATTGTCATTCCTAAAACAGTAATTTCAAAAGTAATCATGTTTTTCTTATGCATCGATTTATAAGAGCAACATATGAACATAGTACAGACATACAAGACCTAGAAAGAATATTTAAGTAGCCCTGCTCTCTCCTCTCCTCACACCCTACTGTTTTGTACTCTGTTGTACTTTACACAGGGAATTGTCAAAGAAAGAGAAAGAAAGAAAGAAAGAAAGAAAGAAAGAAAGAAAGAAAGAAAGAAAGAAAGAAAGAAAGAAAGAAAGAAAGAAAGAAGGAAAGAAAGAAAGAGAAAGAAAGAAAGAAGAAAGAGAAATAAAATATATATTCTATAATCCGATGAGTTATTTAAATATTTCAATATACTTACACTTGTGTGTATGTAGAATGTTGGGTTTTTAAGTAATTTTCACTAATAAAAAATCAGCATTTTAAAAATATTTTATTTATTTATTTTTAGAGAGAGGGGAAGGGAAGGAAAAAGAGAGGAAGAGAAAAATCAATGTGTGGTTTCCTCTAGAGCACCCCCTACTAGGGGTACCTGGCCCACAACCCAGGCATGTGCCCTGACTAGGAATTGATCTGGTGACCCTTTGGTTGACAGGCCAGCACTCGATCCAGTGAGCCACACCAGCCAGAGCTGAAATCAGCATTTTTAATGATATTTTTGCATTAGTATAACAAGAATCATGTATGTCCCCTCTCTTTTCCAATGTACTAGCTTGGATTATTTCCTAAGTATTGTAAACTAAGTTTTTGGACTTCCTCTTACTCTTCTCACTCTTCCTTAAGAGGGAAAGAGTGATACCTGTGAGTCTGAAAGAGACAGTTTAGTAAGGGTTGCTTCCCTCTTTGGATCTTATTCTCTGCATTATATCTATAATCATTCCCACTCCTACTTCCATTGGACACACACTCCGAGTAGTGTCCAATTAGAGGCTGTTTTGGACACTCACCTCTCTCAGTCTCCTCTATTAGAACTCAGGTTGCTCTAAGTTATGTATGGCATTCAGATTCAGACTACAAGCACCACAGTAAAATGGGGCTGGAAGATGAAAACTCATGGTGGCTACATATCTCAGCAAAATACTTGTGTCCAGCTTTAGAAATTAGAGACTCATTTTTAGTTTCCATTTGTACTTTTCTTTTATTAATAGCTTGTTTGGTTGCGGGTCCAGAAAAGAAAAAGAGGGATGATTACTCCCTTCAGACCTCAAATACTATTATAACAAAACATGTAAGAGTGGACCTAAAAGGCAACTCAGGGAAGATGAAGACATTGAGAAAAGAGGGAATGTGAGGATCATGTTTCCAGTTTTGGAGCCCTAAATTTTAAAATAAATTTTATGCTACAGTGTTAGACTTTGTAATGGGTTTTTAAAAATCTTTCATGGCATACACATCTTATCTGTTCATACATCCTTCACAGTATAGGTATTATGCAGGGTCTCTGGACGTTACGCCTGCTTCTTTGTGTCCTGCACCTCAGTTACTAATGAAGGTCAACAACTTGAGTGTTTGTGACACTTTGAAAGGTCCTATGACTTCATCTCATAATGCTGTGAAACCTAGTTAAGGTGACGTAGACTACATGGCAGTATCCAGGCAGCATAAACTATTTGGCAGCTGAAGAACAGAAACAGAGTGCTTCCTGTGCACTTTTAGCCTCCATAATCATGACTGCAGAATTGATTGTCATTGATTTACACATAAAATCGCAGCATGTTTTTCTACAAATTGGATAATTGAAGTTGCTAAAATGCAGAAAAAAATCGGAGAAAGGGTATACTTTATCATGTTAGCCCCACCTTTTCAAAATACTTGATTTCATACTCCAGGATGATTCCATTGGGGCGATCTGGCTCTTGCCAAGACAAAGAGATGCTGTTCTTTGCAATCTTCCCTTTTTTCACGTTGGTGACTGGAGAGGGGGCTGCAAAATAGTATAAATAAAGAGTCATATGATTAACAGAGCCCCGGAATTACAACTGTGTGTAACATATATTGGCATTCTTAGAATGTACTATAATAAAAATCCAAAATAATTAAATTTTCTTTTAACCTGGAAACAATTTTACTTTCTCTATACCAAAGATTTATAAATTGTAAAGTGTTTTACAAATATAAATCAACTAAGTATCCTGAGAATTTTCTATAATAAATCTGTAGTTATATAGAATCTTAAGTCTGCATTTTTCTATAAAGTTTATAAACATAAATGAATTATTTTACATTTTCTTCAAGAATAATGATGTTTTGGATGACCTGTTCTATCTTTTGTTTTTAAAATCTATGGATTGCATATAATACATGCCCTTATGCTAATAGATACACAATTATCTACATTACTACACTTTTACATCTTTAAGGTTATTTTATAAATTATTATTTTTGATATCATGTGGTTCTTATAATTATTGTTAAATTCACATATTAAATATAGTGTGTACTTAACTTCAAAATATGTCATAAAATATTTGGTATATCTTGAAAATGTAACAAATGTTTTCCATTGTTTTCATTTCCCACAAATAATTCATGAGAAGTAACAAATATAGTGTCTGTTGTTATTTGCCAATGTCTATTAAATGACTACATTTATGATGAAAATAGAAAAAATATGGTATTTCACATATGTCTGGATATTTTAAATTTCCAACTACATGGATATTTGGTTCAACATCCGTTTTTATCAGTTTGCTGAGATCTATATGGACACTGGCTGTGACATCATAAAGGAGTAGTGACTAATGAATGCCCTGGCTGGTGTGGCTCAGTAAACTGAGTGCCAACCTGTGAACCAAAGGGTTGCTGCTTTGATTCCCAGTCAGGGCACATGCCTGGGTTGCAGGCCAGGTCCGCAGTAGAGGGCACATGAGAGGCAACCACACATTGATGTTTCTCTCCCTCTTTTACTCCCTTCCTCCTTCTCTTTCTAAAAATAAGTATGTTAAAAAAAGAAGTGTTGGCTAATATTTTTCTGACGTAGATTACCTTTATTTTTGCAGCCTTTAGCTTTTATAAAAGACATAGGAAATACTATCATGGACTAAGAATGATGTATGTATGTGATACAATATATATTAGCTATAATATGTATGTATATTATATATATAAGATGTTAAAGATGTCAGCCATAAGGAGCAGTGTATAACAAGAGTCATAGCCCTATCTATATCAGAACATTATAAATAGTATCAGACATCTGGTAAAATTAAATTATATACATATATTCAATACTTATATTTATATAAAATATGTATGTATGAATATGCATGTGTATGGGTACTTGTGTGTGTGTGTGTATAATTAATTGAGACTACAACACAAACCCAGAATTTCAAATAAGGATCAATGCAGGCATCATCTCTCACCTCACCCTCTGCTGCTGTTCTTCAGCAGCTTGCCCAGGCTATCTGTCCTCAGGCACTTCAGATACTCCTAAGGACCACTGCACTTGACATTCCTCACTCAGAGGTGCTTCTCCAGAGCTCTCTCCCTTTCCTCTGGTTTCTCACTGAGACTTTACGTGTCTACTTTATAACTTGAGTAACTAACTTACCTCATCCCTTCTCAGCTCACCATGCCCTCTGCTCCTTCAGTATTTTATATTTCTTCTTAGCTCTTGCATGCACACCATCTAATATACATATCTTAATTATAATTTGCTTTTTTTCAGTCCTCTCAAGGCAAGTATAATTTCTGTGAAGGCAGGAGTATGTTTATTTTATTCACTGCTGACTCTCTGGAATTAGAGCTGTGCTTGGGGCAGAGAAGCATCCAATAAGGACATATGGAATGAGTGATTGATGTTTAAAAAATGAAAGGATACACAAAAAATTATTTTTAAATTACTGTCAACAAAATTAACTATGAAACTGAAGGGTGAAGAATGTCTTTTAATAAAATTAAAATAAAAAGACTCATAATCTGTAAGAGAGCAAAATTAGTTAAAGTTCTCATGTTTTATATACCTATAATAGGGTGATGATGACGTTGGTATTTTAATGTGTACTTTTATTCTGTTAGTGACAGACCTTTGTGATATTCAGGTTCAAATGATGCATATTTTCAGTCTTACTTTGTTTTCTTTAATATGTTCAATTCCACAAAAATTTTCTGAAATGTTATAATACATAGTGGACTTACAAAGACCAAATAGTTTACAAGTAATTTCTTTTTAAAAAATATTTTTTTTATTTATTTATTTTTAGAGAGGGGAAGGTGGGGAGAAAGATAAGGAAACATCAATGTGTAGTTACTACTTTTGTACCCCCTACTGGGAACATAGCCCACAACCCAGACATGTGCCCTGACTGGGAATCGAACCAGTGACCCTTTGTTTCACAGGCCAGCACGCAGTCCACTGAGCCACATCAGCCAGGGCTACAAGTAGTTTTGAAATTGCAACTTGTTTACTCCCATGGAAGTTGTGATAGATCAGCATTTCCCCCAGTCACATTGTGGCATAGACTTAAAGTCCCTGTTGATTCCCTAGTGAGGACAAGTCATACCAAACTCTGCACCATGGACAAAGCATCCAGAAGACAAGAAAGAAGAAAAAGTATGGCATGGAACCCTGTAGTTCATCAAAGTGTTTGTAGCAAAGTAGCAAATTTACTGAAGTAGAAACAGTAATAGAAGCTTAGAGAAGACAGTGGATTTTTTTTTAGCGTGCTTTGATCATTATTTTTTAGCTTTATAAATTGTCTTGAATTATGAGTTACACTGACTTTCCCATTATTATTATACATTTATTGCATCATGTTAATAAATATGCAAAGACCTGAACTTTCTTCACTCACTTGACTACTTTACAACCTTCTCTTTTTGATGGCTGTATTTCTTAGACAACTTAGTTTTCACCTAATACTTGATGGTGTTGTCACCTTTCTATGCATAAATTGCATTTCACTTGCATGTTCTAGGAAGGCAAAAATTAATTTGGTTTCATTCACTGCTATATTTCCAGAATCAGAAAATTATTCTTAATACACAGATTTAATAAATATTTGTGAAATGCATGAATTAATAATGGAAAATACATGCATCATCACGTATCATTCAAAACTGAGTTTGTCTCATCTTACTTTCATATATTAGGATTTTATTAGTTGGGGGTTTGTGCTTTATTTTAAAACTTAATCAATTATTTAATAAAATAATCAATCATTTTAGAGTGAAGTTATCAAATAAGAATCAACACACAGTTAACCAGCCTGAAGTGGAATACTTTGTTATTTACTTACACCCATCAAAGTTAAACACAAATTATCTAGCTATCAAAGACTGCTTGATTTAATAACATCACTGTTTGCCAAACTTGGTTTTCTCAGAGGTTGAATACAGAGTGCTCCTTAAAAGTGACCCAGAATCGGGAGAGGAGACCACTTCTCAGCTCAGAGTAGTTTAGGAATAATGTCCTCTCTGGCAAGACCATCTCTGCATCATTTGGGTAAAAGCTACTTAAAGTGGGGACACTGACAGCTCCCAGGGTCATAATGATGATGCACAAATTGTGAATGGCAGCTCTCCTCTGCTACTGCATGGTGCTTTACAATATCAAACGCATTAAAATAACTGTAGGCAGATTCCTCAATATCAAGAGCATGTTTAATATATCATTCATTTTGCTCACTGATACAGTTTGCTCATTCTTCACCCACTCAAACTATTATTAAGTAAGCCTGGAACAAAATGAGAATGATGGCATGGAACATTTTGGCTTACGAAGTACACCTGTTAACTTTCCTAGTGTAAGAACAAAAAATACTAAAGGAATCAAGTTGTGAATAAAACAAAATGATTTACATAATTTTTGAGCTTTGCCTTTTGTATATGTGGAAACATTCTCTATTGTATCTGTATTGTAGCTTTTGTAATGGAGCTGACCTTTCAGTACCAGTATAATTAGTTAAATAACCATCCTTTGGGCTAGTAACAGTTCCCATCATAGACTAATTAGTTTGTCTCTTTGATTTTTCTGAAACTTAAAATTTAACATAGTTGTATATTTTCAGAAAGATTACAAAGATGGTACAGATAGCTCCCATACACCCCATACCTACATGTCCTCCAATGGAACATCTTATAATAGTGTGGCATGTCTGTCACCATCAGTGAATTGACACGGATATGTTATTATTAACCTCAGTCCATACTTTATTTAGAATTCCTTAGTTTTTACTTATTATTCTTTTTTCTGCCCCAGGACCCCGTGCTGCACACCATACTACATTTAGTCATGAAGTCTCCTTAGGCTCCTCTTAGCTACATTAGTTTCTCAAACTCGACTCGATTTGATGACTTTGACAGTTTTGAGGCATACTGGTCAGGCATTTTGTAGGCTATCTCTCCATCGGGATTGATTTGATGTTTTTCTCATGATTAGACTTAGTTTAGTTAGCTTTAGGGGGAGAAAACTACAGAGGTGAAGTGTGTTTTCATGACATCATATCAAGGATACACACTGTCAACATAACTGATCACTGTCATGTTAACCTTGATCACGTACAATCACATTGATCTGTTTTCTCCACTGTGAAGTTTTTCTTTTCTCCAGTTTCCTCTGCTGTGCTCTTTGGAAGGAAGTCAATATATGTTGCCACACTGAAGGGACAGAGAGTCATGCTTTACCTCCTTGAGGCTAGAGTACTGGGTAAATTGTTTGGAATTCTTCTATGCAAGAGATGTGTCTATTGTCTTTTGCTTATTTACTTATTTATTTATAAATTTATTTATATCAGTATGGATACATGGATATTTTTACAATTTGGTTTCTAACCTAGTAATTTATTTTGTTAGTCAAATTATGAACCTTGGTCATTGAATACTCTTTCAGTTGGTTCTTATATCTCTTTAATGTATCCCCATCATTGTGAGTTTGTCTGTTTCAGATATCACTTTCATACTTCCTGGCACTATAACATCAGCTTCTCCACCTTCATCCTACTTATTTACTGGCTCAGCCTTAAACGGCAGTTATTTTTCCTAGTAGCACCAGTTTCTTTCATTGGAAAATGCTGTTAGAAACCAACACCTGGATGACAGGTATGTTCCTTGCTCCTGGAGTGTCATTGCTTCTTGGATCTCTCAGTTGACACAGATAGAAAATAAATATACCTATATTAACTTATGTATATCTATAAACATTCCTATATATAACTCTAAATGTATAAAAATATATGTATATTAAGTCAAACATGAGGTGCTGATGTCACCTGCTCTGATTAGTTATCACACAGACCATTCTAGCTTCTTTGGCTTACTTATCTGTAACCTCCTTCCCCAACTGTGGCTCCCACCATCCACCAACCATTTACTTCAATTCTACTATATATGCCTAGTGATTAAAGAATTGCTAACCTACACCTCTGGCTTTTTTTTTAAGATTGTATTTATTTATTTTTGGAAAGATGGGGAAGGGAGGGAGAAAGAGAGGGAGAGAAACATCAATCTGTGGTTGCCTCTCTCACGCCCCCTACTGGGGACTTAACCCACAACCCAGGCATGTGCCCTGACTGGGAATCGAACCAGTGACCCTTTGGTTTGCAGGCAAGCATGCAGTTCACTGAGACACACCAGTCAGTGCTCTTTGGCTTATTGATAGTGATATAATAATGTAGACATCTCTAACATCTCATTGGCACAAGCGATGATTTTCAACACCCTGTTATCCATTATATAAAAAATAGCATGTTTTCTTAACTTTTCAAATACAGAAACCTAATGGAAGGCAGTATCCCTAGATGGAAAGAGCACCAGGGAACAGGTAGCTCTGAAATCAAACAGAAGTGGCTCCAAATCCTTTGGCAAAAGGCCGTTTTCTAGCTGTGCATGACACTGTTTAAGTTATTTATATATGAATGTACTTTCTATCTGCAAAATAAAAAAAGATAATACAAACATCATAGTTTTGTAAGGTTGAAATCTGATTTGGTATGTACAACATCAGGTATAGGGTGGAACTGAAGGAATGCTGTTTTAATACCAGTATAACTGGAAAATACTAGATAATTGTTTTAAGATTTTTGCAATGGATGCTCCATAACTCCTTAATCATTTCAACCAAAATCAAGCAAATTTATTTTCCTTTTTTCTAAATTTGGCACTGCTCTAAATGCTGGATAAGATCAAAAGTCAAAGTACCTATACAAATAAGATATTCTTATTTTTTACATACAGTGGAGTTTACAAGTCTACATTAATAATTATAGGTAAACATCCTTGGCTAACCATAACATTTTTAATGAGCAAAAAGTGTTGAACTTGTGTTAATTAAATGATCAATAGTTCACTTTTATAGAGTAATATCTGCTTCACTCTTAAAGGGAGTGAACCTCATGGAAGCATCAAACTTAACTGTATTAAATAGAATAAGAAAATGCCACTCATCAGTCTCTGTACCCAATGCTATTTTTGTTGGCAAAAATAAATTATTGTTAGAATCAATTATTGGATACTTATATTTAAAAAACAAAAAATATGTATGTCCATTTATTTGATTTCTCTACCTATATTTTGAGTCTGAAAGCTTTGAGAAATGTAATACAATATTGAAATCCTTTCAGTCTATAAAAGCCTATGAATGTGTGAAATCTCCCTCAGATAGCACTTCTTTTACTTCTCTGCAAAAGTCCCTCCATGTGAATAATGCACTGAAATTTACTTACATACAGGTTTTAAAAATACATGTATCTTAAATTTGATTCCATAGGTCAAAAATTCGCCAAGTAGACTGTTGATATCTGCCAGCTGGAAGCCACCACTTTCTCTGCCATGCAGGATGTATTGTATTTAGGTGCTTCTTGTTATCCAAGTGAATCTGGGCCAGAAATAGTAGAGGCTTTATGATTCTCCAGTAAATACTCACTCACAAGATCAGATTGGGGCCAAGGATTTTGTTTTTAATAAAGACTCCAGTTGATTCACTCTATCAGCAAATTTGGGGAAATATTGAAAGCAAACCACACTTGGGATTAGTTCTTTTAACAAAATATGTAAACTTAACAACCTGAAGCTAGAAACTGGGTCATTGTTGATGTTTTAGGAAACTTTGGCTCACTTTATTGACTGCTATCATAATTTTTCTTACTATGTTTGCCTTTCTTCTTTTGGGCATTGTTTCTTCTTATATTTCATATTTTCTCATTCTTTTAATATATCTTATTGGTAAATAGATTTGTTTGTTCATTCACACATAATATGGTTTAGTCCAATGAAACTATAATCTCCATAAAATTAGGAAAATTAACCCTGGCTGCTGTGGCTTAGTGGATTGAGTGCCAGCCTGAGAACCAAATGGTCACCAGTTCAATTCCCAGTCAGTGCATTTGCCTGGGTTGCAGGCCTGGTCCCCAGTCGGGGGAGCATAAGAAGCAAGCACAGATTGATGTTTCTCTCCCTCTCTTTCTCCCTCCTTTACCCCCTCTCTAAAAATGAATAGATAAAATAATTTTGAAAAAAAGTTTGGAAAATGTGTCTTTTTCACTATTGCCTGCTTAGTCCTTAGATACAAGTATAGATATAGATATGTGTTGTGTTAAGTGTGTCATCATGGCTACTTTAGTGAAATGAGCCATGATGAAATTACATTACTCTGTTAGATTTGCTTGGGGTGCATATCTATCAGTTGAAAGTAAAAAAAGAGTAACTAGATTTCCCAAAGTAAGTGAGAAATGCAGTTGTTGAATTAAATTATAAATATCTTTGAAATTGTCAAAACAAAATAAATAGGGCAGATATTTTCAAACATATACACAGCCACTAATATTATATCATATATTTCAAATTACATGTAGTATGTGTGTATTCTATACTTAATATATACTTATTACTATTTTGTTATTTGATACTACTGGACCAAGAAAAACAGCTATAGTGCAATTGAACACAATGATATTCATGGTCTCTTCTAAAGAAAGAGGGTGTTTTAGGCATTTCTCAAATAAAAATTCAATCTGCTCATTCGGACAAAACCTGCAATCATTCCATCTTAAGAGCCTGCAACTGGGTCTTTTGATATATGATCTCAGTGAAGTTTCAAAACGACCATTTCACAAACACCTGGCTTTAAATGTCAGCAGATCTAGAGAGATGATACCTTTTATAGGACCTATGAACAGAACTGTCACATTAAGTAGTTTGTTTTTTCAAAGACTTAAAATCGCTAAACAAAATTAATTATTTTCAGTAGGAAATAAAAGCAACTTAATTGCAAAGAAGGAGTTTTTTATGTGATTACACTTAATAGCATTAAACCATACAGATGCTTCAAATATAATTTCAAAGTCATATTCACAATAATGTTAGAAAAATAGCAGTAATAAAAAAGTGAACTATTTCACTGGTATTTATAGTTACCAGTGTTAAAAATAATCATACAAATTACATAATATATATAAATGTAACAATGTATAAAAGTGACAACGTGCCACTTTCTGGGTAACAAAATTAATCCTACACCAAATAAAGTATCACAGATTGTATTCAATTTATCACTTCTTATTGCCCTATAATAGAATTCTTAGTGAACATAATGGTCTTAGTGTCAGTAATTATATAATCTTAATAACCACAGCACCCATTTTATGAGAAACAGCTTAAACAATTGCTACAGCTATCCTTTTAAAAAGTGAGGAAATACCTAGCAAATAACCTGGCACAGTTAGAAAACTATAATTAATACAGTATTCTTCATTTACATTATCATCTTGAGACTATAAGCCCATATAAAATTTTTAATATATTTATCAATATTAAACCTCAATTACAAGATATGGCAATTAATTTTATAGGTGAATAAATAGTAATTAGGTCAAAAACACTTGCATCACTCATTCTTTTTATATAAGAAAAAATGAATTTCCTTTTATAAATAAACATTATATGAGGTCTTGTTAAACACAAAATAAGCCACTAACAGTAATAAAGCACTGAGTGGGAACTTTAGTTCAATTCTTAGTTGCTTCAAGATTTCACAATCTAAATAATCTGATTATGCATTTTAAAAAGCAAAATATACACATTATATATATAAGCAACCCATTTTTTCCTTTCTCAATTTCCATTAGCTTTAATATTATAGAACTACATTAGCAATAATAACTACTATTTAATTCAACATAAATCATGATAAATGATCATTTATCTATTGATTGTTTACAGAACCAAATTTCTATTATAACATAAAAGTTCAAGCGCATCTTCTTTCCCTAACTATATTCTTCCTGAGGACATCTGCCAAGATTCCTTTAAAAACTGAAGTTTGGTCAGTAGAAACAATGAAAAAAAATTATGGCTACAAAATAACAAGGATGACCTGGGTAGTGTTATCAGCTGATTTTTTAAAAAACCTACAATAATATTTTTAAATAGTATAATGCATAGCAGCAACCTGACAGCCCATCACTAGAGAAATGCATGATTAATAATAATGACAGCTAGTCAACCTTTCAAAGTTTACATGTTATTTTGTTCCAAGTTAATAATTTTATCAGATATTTAATTCCTCAGCTCTTACCATGGGACTAATTTCACTGAATCAAATCACGTATTCGCCAAGTTGTGGGAAATCTCACACAATACTCCAGTTGCATGCAAAGCTGTTTTTCTACTCAGAGTGACCACACAGAGAAATGTTTAAAGTCAACAAAATGTAACACTATATATTTATTAGAGAAGTTTCACTGATATAAGGTCTATATTTGTGTTTTATTGGAGTGGTAGTGTGTGTTCATATTTATCAAAAATAAATAAATAGTTTAAAAATGCAAAATTCTCATTGTAAAATGCCCAAGGTAATGCATTTTGTAAAATTTCAGTTATTAGAACTAAGTCAAAATTTACTTTGAAAATGTTTAATAAATGATGGCTAAATCAAATGGAAAAAAATCCATGAGTGAATAGATGGTAAAGAAGTTATAATTACCTTCTTTGATAGCACATTGTATTCATGAAAACAGGTGGGCCAGACCCTTTATAGTCTAAGCACTTAATATGCATTAACTCACTCAATTCTTTTAACATACCTAGGAATTAAGGAGTATTACCACCCCCTCTGGAACATAGGGAAGTTGAGTGACTTGCCCAATCAGCCCGCCAGGAATTGTGAGATTTCAGCAATCTTGCTTCAGTGTTTGTATTCTCAAGCAGTAGGCCACAGAATAATAAAAGGAACCCTCATAGAGATGTTACACTCAACACTGATAATGGGGAAAATGGAGTGAGCATTGCTACAAGAGTCACTTAAAAGAGAGTCAGAAGGCTAATAAAGAAGTAGGGCCTATGGACATTGTGTGCCTCACTTCCCAGTGCTGCTATTAAGTTGCTAAACTCAGCTCAAGGCTGAGTGATAAACATCCTTGAAAAACTGCTGTATGGACATACCCATGTACATGGACTTTACCTTCTCCTCCTAGTTTTCAAGTTCATCATTTGCATATTGAAACTAACCAAGAACTGGTTGCCTAGCCAGGGATCCTTCATTTGCATGAAAGAGTTACACCTGGTGGTTTTTGCCTTTTAAAACCCTGTCTTTCTCTGTTCTCTCCAGAGTGAAGTTTAGATTGACACCTGATTCGGCTTCTCTTTGATTGCAACCCTTTACTCAAACAAATGCTGTGTATTCTTTATTAGTCAGTTTATCAATTGTTTTATTTACATACCTTAACCTCCTAATCTCTGTTTAATATCTTTAGCATCTTCCAAAGCTGATTACAGACAACAAAAAATAAGTAACAATCTCTCATAAAAATTAGGCAATTCTTTCTTGTCCTCTTTACTGTGTCCATTCTATGATGTATACTTATGTCTGTCTACTCTGAGCTGTGCTTCCTACAGCAGTGGTTCACATGCATTTTGTCTACCATAATGGTCCTAAAACACAGCATTCAAATATGTGAGAGCTCTCTGTATACACACTTCTGTACTAAGGTAACCTGAAAATTTCCTTCTGGAAATAAAGTCCCAGGATAAATCACAATCCTGACAACCACTAAGAGTGTACATAAGGAATGATGGCGGGCGGTCCATGTGCTGCACCACAGATAAGATCAAGTACGGATTCTGAACAATTCCCTATGTTCAAGAAGCAGTTTTCAGTCTTCTGTCCTGGCTACCACTCAGAAACACGTTTAAACTCTTGCAGACATTATCATACAGATAGCCAGGAATGTCCTCTAACATATATATACTTAAAAATACATACTTCATACACTTTGATACTTTGTTAATTATGTCTATTCTGTAAATAAACAATAAATAATAAGTTGAAAGAAGTTCAAACAATGAAAATGCAAAGTTTGAGCTGTGGAGTAACACAGCACAAATGTGAACAACTCACATAAATCTCTCCTTTATTATCCCAGCATAGACGTTCCCCCAAAACTCAAGAAGCCACTTCTCTCCCTATTACAAGTTTGTTGAAGAGGCCCCCAGAGGGAGAAAGAGTGGCGTCAGAAATCCTCCTCTCCCCTTCCCATCCTTCCATTCTTCTTTCCTTTTACTGAAAAACGAATATGTCAGAGACTACTGACTTGGGTGGTTAAAATCAACAACTCCACATGTCCTGGCAACTGATTATAAAACTGGAAATATTAAAAATAAATTGAGAACATTTTAGATATCACATATATGGAAAATTAGACCAATCCTCTAAGAACTATTTACTTGCCCCCCAGACTGTATAACTGTTGAGTACAGTGAGTGGCCTCATTCGTTGGTTTATCCTCTGTAACTAGAAAAAAAAAGCAAGTACACAGCAGGGGTCCAATAAGAAATGATCAAATCAATCATGAAGCCAATGAAACATGAAGCCAGGAAACCACTACAAGATACTTTTGACAAGTAGTGAAAATGTAATATCATCATGAAAAAATAATGGAATCTGGGATTCTCAAAATCTATGAGTAAAACTGACAATGTCATTCTACTTGTTTGTGAGCTTTTATATAAAATTAATAAGACATAAATTTGAAAAGGGTCTTCATGAGATTATATTATTAGTTTGATTCTATATTATGAATAAAAATGAAATGAGTAACCAATTCTTGTGTATACAAACAGGAATTGAGGCAGGCGAAAATGACTATATATTGCAGTAAGTATAATTTTAATGCACTTTTCAAAGACATGGTGATATACAATTGACTGTTATAGCATCATGTTTGCAAATGATGAAAGTTAGCACAGATATAGAAGTAAAGTAAATGAGAGCAATTTCTTTACTGTTGTTCAAGTACAGTTACCTCCATTTCCTCCCTCTATTCCCCACCCCACCCCATCCATCCCTTTCTCCCACCTCGACCCTACACCCTTTGGCTTTGTCCATGTGTCCTTTATACATGGTTCTTGATGATCCTTCCCATATTTTCCCCCATTATCCCTCTCCCCCCTCCTCTCTGGTTTCCTTCAGTTTGTTCTTTATTTCAACGTCTCTGGTTATATTCTACTTGCTTGTTTACTTAGTTGATTAGATTCCATTTATAGATGAGATCATATGGTACTTGTTTTTCTCTGCCTGGCTTCTTTCACTTAGTATAATGCTTTCCAGTTTATCCATGATGTAGTGAAGGGTAGGAGCTCATTCTTTCTTTCTGCTGTGTAGTATTCTGTTGTGTAAATGTACCATGGATTTTTTTATCCACTCATTTACTGATGGGCACTTAAAAAGTCAGCAATTTTTGATCCAACAAAATTATTCAAAAATACTGGAAGCATATTTACTTGCACCTCTTTATATTGAGTGTCTATATAGTTAACTAATAAAAGCAAAAGTCAGAATATTTCATATACTCTGTATGAGAATTACCTTAATTAATCCTAGGTTACTATGTTGTGTTTTTGTTTTAATTGAACTCAGCAACTTTCTTTATTCATTTGTCATTAGTTCCTTAGTTATTACTTCCTACTACTGCTATTAGAAGTGCCCAGGACCAACTATATCTTATTTTTTGAGAAAGTAGGTACAAAATTAGTAAATAAATTTATGTAGTTACACGCAGGATTGAGCAAAGGTAGATTTACAGCGAAATACAAATAAAAATAATTAATAAATTGCAATACAAGATAAAACTCTGCATTTCACATACAACTACAAACCTTTTGCCCACTTTTGTATAGTAAATATATATAATATATAAATACATATTTAAATGTATTTAGTACCTTTATGCTTTAAGTACTAATATCTGATAAGTAGTAGGGTACGATTTAAACCAGTACATTTGATTCAATAACTATTTCATCTACTGTTCCTATACTTACATGAGATGTTTACTATATATATAATTGTACTTATTCTTTTCAAAGGATCATAAGTAGATAATTAAGTATCTAATCTACAACAAAATAATGTTATACTAGATAAAATTTAAAACTGAAATATATTCTTCTTAGTTCATTAAAAACACTGCATGGAATTTTTTTAACATCATTTCTATATTTCAGTGACTTTAAAAATGACTTCAGTAATATAAATATTTCCTGTAGTCTGGAAAATAGAATCCAGTAATAACATGGGTAAAGTTTAAGGAGGTGTTCATAATTAAAAAATGCTTACATGTGCAACACAGTATTATAAGACTCAGTATAATTATTAGAATTTTATTTGGTGAAACCAAATCTGAAGTATATACCAATATTTTTTTAATATTTTCTTTACAATGTAGTATAATAAAAGTAATTTGGTCAAAATAATAGAAATATAATTCCTTATCTCCTTCACTTGGACACCCAGACACACTTTCACTCAACCTAAAGTCTAAAATCAAAGGTTTGAAAGGGCCGCATCTCCTCTGAAGGCTCCATAAGAAGATCTATATTCTTGCCTTTTCCAGTTACTAGGCACTCTTGGCATTGCCTAGCTCCAGCCCCTCCTCCATCTTCCAGGAGTACAACTCAAGTCTCTGGTTCCATAGTCCCACCTTTTCTCTGGCTCTAAACTCTTCTACTGCCTCCTTTTTTAATAGGGACCCTTATAATTGTATTGGGTAGAAACTAATAATATAGGATAAAATCCTTAATGAATTACATTCATAGAGTCCTTATTGCCATGTAAGGCATGTTCAAAGATTGGTGGGATTGGGATGTGGACATTTTTGTGGGGCCACTGTTCAACCAACCATAGGTATACATATTTTGATTGTCTCTTTGTTGTATGCAATCTGTATCACTTTGTAGGCATTGCTTTCCCACATAATATTAGATTAAGTCAACACATTTATGATAACACCTCTATTATGAAATTGTTAAATACACCTATCAATTATTTTTAATGATTTTATTAAATTTTTAGAGAGAAGGGAACAGAAGGAGAGGGAGAAGGAGAGAAACATTAATGTGTGGTTGCCTCTCATGTGCCCGCTACAGAGAACTTGGCCTGCAACCCAGGCATGTGCCCTGACTGGGAATCAAACCTGCAGCCCTTTGGTTCACAGGCCCAAGCTCAATCCATTTAGCTAAGGCTAAATTATTTTTAAGGCACACATATCCAAACACTTTCAATGGGGTAACTTAGATGTAGTTAACATATTAATATCTCACTTGCATTAATTTATGTTGTTTTTCCCCCTGGAAATTTATCTGATTCTCTCTAAAACATCACCACATTTTGAAAAAAATTGTCTCTTTCCAAGACACTATTTCATTTATAACTTACCTGCTACAGTAATACTGCAACCTCCCAATAACTGTCTTATATTCCAATGGAATGAGCAGAAAATGCTCCTTTGAATCAATTGCTGCCTCAGATAATGGTTCAACCCATCTCACTAACAAATTGTAATACTGAAATCAAAATGACATGTGATATCGTTGTAAGATTATTCAAAGATGATGTAGACAACTCTATTCAAAAAGAATTTATGTTGCCTTTCCAGATTGTTCCAGAAAATACTCCAGTCAGACAAAATGGTTTGTTAAGACATAGTGATTAAACAAAACATATGAGACAACATGAAAAATATAGCTTCCCATATGTTCCCCATTGCCCTCCGTGTGTGTACCTTGTGGAACATGTAGATAAAGGGATGTACCATCAACAACCCACATTACATACAATAGTGCAATAAAAGAAAGAGCAAATCACTTGCAATATCCAAATCCTAACTAACAGTTGGTTACAAACTAAATGTACACCCTAGGAAAGTCCATGAATGTTGTATCACCACACATTGAATACAAATCACTGTCACTGAGAATTTAAGATCTGTGTAATAGGATATCTGGGATCGTGACCACTTTGCAACGCTGTGACAGATCTCTGTACCGAGTGCTGCAGCTGCATTGATTGCACCACGCATGTGGACCAAGAGTAGTATTTACAGCATTTAGATGAAAAAATAGGCTTGATGGCATAATAAATAGCCATGATAGTATTTGAATTGTTGTTTTCATCTTCAATTCTGCTAAGTGTAGATGAAACTAAGAAATAAAAATATTACAGACATTGATGTTGATTCTCATGGCCATTAGGAGAAAGCTGAGGTATCTAATTAGATTGACGGATTCTGGAAGTGCTTCCAATAAATGAAGGATTTATAAACAAAGCATTATTTCTAGATGTGGGCTGCTTTACTGCTTCCCACTTTCTGTTCCCTGAAAAGTTTTTGTGGTTGTTGGAAATGTCAGATCTTGGAAAGGGAAAAGGTTCTGTCTAGCTCTGCCACTATAATTCGCATTACAGGCAGAGCACAGAACCTTTTTACGTATAAAATCTGGGTGCTAGAGCAGATTCTCTTTATCATTTACTCTCGCACATAAAAAAAAATCTGCAAGCATAGAAACAAAGCTCCCAGGGAAAAAAAGTCCACACTGAATTGAGTACAGAAGCCCTGACACCTGATAATGTGTACTGAGCATCAGTCAAATTAATGATTGCATTAATAAACATTATTTGGTCTCTAAAATTTTAAATACAACTGTCTTTCAAATTTGGGGTTCTAAGCACTTATTAAAACATTAGAGTTAGTCAGTGACCAGAGGGGAGAGGGGAGGGAATTGGAGAAGGGAAGGGTTTACAGGAACAAATATAGAGGACACATGGACAAAACTAAGGATGTTGGAAAGGGGAGGGAGGAGGGGAAGAATGGGTGTGCGGGCTGGAATGGGAATAAAGGATAGAAACTGTACTGAATAAACTAAAATAAAAAAATTTAAAAAAAACATTAGAGTTAAATTAAGAATGTTTCCTCACTTCACAGTAGGCTTATAATATCCTCAATGAACCTAGATGGCAGTTAATGATGGAATAACTGTACCAAGGTCAAGTTATATTGAAGAGGTAGGCAAAGCTCTTTTAGCTGAGTTGCTTAATTCAGGCTTTAACTGCAGGTCTTTTTGGGTAGCTTCATCTTTTGAGACAGAATTGTTCTGATAAAATAGAATTTGGGAATTTTGGACCATCTACATAAATAATTTAACTGAAAATTTTATATCCTTTAGATAGTACTTAATACTTTGAAGACATGTTTCTATGTCTTTGGATCAACAACTCTCAAGGATAATCATTAAATATCTCCTAATGATCAAATCATTCCCAGATAAGGTAATGGAGCTATTGATGGTGTCATCCAAAAACTGATAGATGAATATGATTAGGCATTCCATATATAATACAAGCTAACTAATTTGAGACTCAGTTGTTATTTTCTTCATTTCTAAATGTGGACAACATTCACTAAAACATTCTTAGATTCACCAGCACAATACATATTTAAAATGCATATATTTTAAATAGTCAAATCAACATGAGACCATAAAGATATAAGAATTACCATGACCATATGTAATTAGGCAATTTTGACATGAGATTATCTACCAATAACTAAATTTCTCCCAAGGGGACTTGGCAGGCGTTATGATCAATTACCTAATGCCAAACACTGTTTTTTCTCTTAATTTAGTACATATTTTTTTCTTTTAATCTTTTCACTAGTAAATGATACTAAGCTTTTGATCTGTGCATTTCTATCACAATGATATGGTAAAGAAGGAGAAAAATCTTTTTTTACATTGTCACTGCCAGAAATTTTTGAGTGTGATCATTTCTATGAGTGCCTAAAAAGAGTGACAGGGGTATTTCATAAAAATATAAAGATGATGAAAATATAAGAATTAGTATTTTCTAGTAGGAAAAACTAAGTACTACCATTGTTATATGTTATTTTATTTTCTCTTTGCCCTCTTTCCAAAGGAGTGTTTTTTTCAAATTTTTTCCAGAATCTCAGCACACAGTATTGTTTGAAAAAAAAAACAAATAGAACTGTCCTACTGGGCTTATGAAGTCCTCACATAGGGCTCACTTCCTGACCATCAGAGCCTATTTCTCTTCATACTCAGTGGTCATTCTTCTTAACAAGTTCTGTTAAGTGGATCTTAACAGAAATCTTTTCAAGTGGATCTTAAGGATGCTTGTCACCAAACATAAAGTTAGACATTTCTTTCTTTTTTAAAAAATATTCATCCAAGGACATATTTTTCCATTGCTTTTAGAGAGAGAGGAAGAAAGAGAGGCTGGAGAGAGAGAGAGAGAGAAACATGGATTGGTTGTTTTCTCATATGCACCCCAACTGGGATCCCACAATCAGGGTAAGTGCCTTGACTGGGAATTGAACCCATGACTTTGCAGTCCACAAGACTATGCTCCAACCAGTTGAACCACACTAGCCAGGCATTTGTTTCTTTGCTTTATTAAGAAAGATACATTAAATTTTGAGCAATCCATAAATAGTAATGGAAGTCTTCATTTTTATTAGATATTAAAATAAAATTGATCATATTTTATTTAATGCACCAAGCAAGAATGCACTTTTTTGAAATCCATGATAATTAAGGAATGACCTGAACGTGTGATACAGTAGTCAAATTATCAATTTCACTAACTACCCAGTAATTCATAGGATTTCAAATCTGTTGTTTTCAAACATAAAATTAGATTCCATAATAAACTCTACAGTGAATCTGAAATGAAGCTTATGTTCTGCCAAAATGTACTAAAATAAAAAATCCTACAGTGCTTCTGTATATTTACTTGTCAAATTGGGATTATATTTCTCTCACCAAACCCACAAGGACACAGGGACTTGATGCCATATCAGATGTACTATTTAAATCATAATATCTCTGATGTTAAAAAGCACATCATGAATTTACAGAGTTAAACTGTTAGCATCCACTTTCTTTTTCTCTCCTGTGGTTTCTAATCAAATCTCAAAGCCTTCATACTGCATCGTTTTAAAAAATGTGTCAGAAATTAGGTTTAATAATTGAAAGCAGTGTTTATCTGTTCACAAAACACCACAGTTGGATTATTCTTACCTTTAATTAAATACTTGCAGAGAGGCTACCATGTGCCTGGCACCATTTTAATGGCTGGGAAAATAGCAATGCGCAATATAAGCAAGTCCAATTTTTCTTGAAACTTCCATTCAAAATGCTCTCAACTTAACTATAAACCCATTCATTTAATGATCAGAAAGCCACCAAGAATAATCATTGCAATAACTCAAAACAACCCATTAAACACATATTATCACACAAGTCTCCCAAATTCTCAACCTATCCTTCCCTATGTGAATTACCCAAATCAGTTAATTTAATCAATCAATTGGGTTCCTTCACTTCTTGGAATTATATATGCATATATATCATATATGTGATATATATGTATATATTATATCATATATCATATGATATATGACATCACATATCATATGATATATAATATCACGTAACATGATATATAAATGCAGATGTTTATACACACACACACACCAGTATCTCCACATGCATGTGTGGCTGTTTTCATCTGTTTGGAATGCCTTGCCACAACTTTCTTCTGAAATATGAAATGAAGGCTATGAAACAAAAGAGAAGACAGTGAATAAACTCATGAAGTTGAGGGGTGTTACAAAAGTATTTAAATAAGAAAATACATGCTGTGGCTGGTATGACTCAGTGGATTGAGTGCCAGCCTGCAAACCAAAGGGCTCCCAGTTCGATCCCCAGTCTAGGGCACATGCCTGGTTTGTGAGCCAGATCCCTGGTTGGGGTTGTGTGTGCAGCAACTACTCTGTTGTTTCTCTCCCTCCCTTTCTCCTTCCCTTCCCCTCTCTCTAGAAATAAATAAATAAATAAAACCTTTTAAAAGAGAAAATATGTGAGCATATGGGTTTAAGATAAAATGCAGTCTATTTATTTCCAATAAATATCTGCATGATGAAAGTAGCATAGTAGGAAGATACTTTTGCCAAAGTGTGCAGGATGTCTGGGTGGGGAAGAAGGTTGTATATAAAATGATGGGAAACCATAGAATCATGTTTTGTTCAAAGAAAGCAACAATGGAAAGGAAAATACGTCCTGACAGATTGTTTTGCCATTTCTTGAATAAACTGTATTCTTTTCCCAAGGGAGTTACAATGCTACAATGGCTCAAACTCAAGCCTACAACTGCATCCACCTTTTATCCCTCATTTTGTTATAAAAAATGAACAACTATCTAGATGAAAACCTCAAGGATATCATGCTCCTCATGCTGACAAACTGATCATAAAACAAAATGATCACAAATATCCACTAATTTATTTCTAATATTCTTTTAAAAAACCTTTGTGCATCTCTATTACCCTACCACCATAGATCAGGACCTTGTAATTTTGCTGGATGACTTCAGCAGCCACTGAAAGGTGAAGTGTTTCTGTCACCTGGGAATTCTAAGCCTCTCAGCCTGCCCGGTGTGCAAGCTCCTGCCCTTCTGGCCTCACCTCCTTTCAGTGCCCTTCCAGACACATTTCAGGGCAGCTGTCCTGAGCTTCTTATTCATCCCTGACTGGCAGTAACATTTAAAAAGGCTGGAGGCCAACAGTAAAGACAAATTCCACAGAGAGATGAAGCAGGCTGGGACTGAAAATTAATTTTTGGAGTTAGCTATGAGATAGCTCACATTTTTCTTTGAAAAGGAAAAAAAGTAAGACTATCAGCTTAAAAATGATTAAATAATAAAAACAAATAAAAATTAAAGGTTGCAACTATAAGAAACTATAATAATGTATAATTATGTAAAAAAACTGCAGACTCAGAACTGTAGTTGAGGGGGAAGAGGCAAATAATAGAGTTGAAACTGTTTATATTTAAAAATAGTTATAATAGCTAACTAACATTCATAGGCAGCTTGTATAACTACACACAGAACTCACTACAATATCCTAAAATCTTGTTTATACTACAACAACTTTTTGGGGTAGATACCATCATTATCCCCATTCTACAAATGGAAATACTGAGGTAGGAAGAAGCTACCAATAGTGCTGGGGTTGATCAAACTCAGGTGATCTGGATTCAGAGGCCACATGCTTAACTGCTGGAACTGCCATACTATATCACAGCTGTTGTGCCCTAGATATGTGTTCAGATGTGTAAAACTATAATTCTTAGAGAAATCTAGATATTCAGCACTGTAGTACTGTTGGGATTTATTGCACAAGTTAAGTTAGTCAATGCATATTCTATTTGTGCCTAATTCCTAAGATAAATTGTACACGATCTTTGTTCAATGCAAAAGAAAAAATTCCCCCCATGGGACACCAGGCATCAGGATCAATCATTCTCTTAAATGCTTGATGGCCTAAGTGTTCTTATTTTGCAAGTGCTGGTTGAAGGTTGAAGATTCCTTCCTAAATCTGAGCAGAATTATAAGATGCTGACATTAAATGACATAAAAGCATTTGAGTTAGGGAGAAAATGTATATGAATCAATCATTAGGAAACCATAAAGTCAGATAGCAGGGCATTTTAACTTGTCTTCTTAGCAGTTTGATGCATGATCTTTTTCAAAAACTGTTCTGATTTATTTTAGTAATTCCAGGAGCACAGTTTATTCTGTAAATAATATGTCTATATTTAGTCTATGTTTTTTATGTTTGCATTTGCCAAAAGGAAAGCCACATGCTTGGAATTAACCATATTTAATTGAACCAGGTAAAATAAATGCTCTTGGTGTTTTCAGAGACTAGAAAATAGGCTTACATTATGAGTTTCTGTCATGTGTGGAGCCATGGTATTACTTCCACTCTGTCCCATTTATCTTTGTGCAATGCTGCTAGGTTGCACTAGCTGCTTATATCCTGGTCATTAAAAAATAAATGACATCTCTCTTCAGACATACTTGCCATTAATATCAAAAGGTGTTCTGACATGAAGTCTCTGTAAATGTTACTGTAATATCTACTTATATAGATATATAAAACAAAATAGAGAGCTCTGTGTCTCAATAATTTTAAAATAATTTTTTGAAAATAATTATTTCTAGCTTTAGAAATGTTGCCATTAACATTAGGAGGTAATTATATATAATTAGTATGACTATTAATGAAAAATGTTTGATAGATGCTACTAAACACCAGAATGGTATTCTCTGGCTCTTATTAATTCATTAAAATTATCTTTAATAAATAAGTCTATGAGCAATACACTAAGAAGGGAAAATTGTGATAAAAGAAGAGGTTCAAGAAGAAAGTTAGTTTGAGATCTGGATGAATATTGAAATTTAAGACTGTGCCTACACAATTTTAGTAATAATCATGCAGAAAGTGTACAGTCATGGAAATATCCAGTCTATTATTTTACATGTTATTAATATTTCCTAAATCATCACAAAGAAAAACAAACTCAGGGTGAAATACTTTGTTCTTACCAAAATAGATTTATATTTATTTTATATCAGTTTATAACATAAAAATGTACTTGACTTAAATAAATTATTCCTGTGGTAGTTCAGTACATAGGACAAATGTTATTGTATTGAGCTACATTATCGTTAAGGTCCCACTCAGCCCACTGCTACGTCTTTGCATCCTTTCTTTTAAAGCTATTAGACATCCTATCAAATCTGATAATCACAATTCAAGGATTTACTACTCAGGCATATGCAAAGCAGAGGGTGTCTTTGGGTGAGGGTGGGAGACCAACCACCAAGAGTGGATTTCTCATCTGAGAGAAGGGAGAGACACAGAGGGAGAAGAAAGGGTAAAGCCTGGCTTCAGGAACCATTTCTCATGGCCCATCTCCCTGTGGGTGCATTTAGGGGATGGTAGTTTGGGGAGGAAGATCAGAGGAATCAGGCCTGTGTGAATCTCATCAAGTGCAGGTGCGGCACAGAGGGCTGGGCTTCTGTCTGTCCTGTCTGCCTGGGCCCATGCTAACTGTTCAACCAAATGGCATTTTGCTGTGAGTGCCTTATTGCTCCCAAACTTATTTCTCCACAATTAAACACTCAGATATATAATTGATATTTAATTGTCTAAGAACTTCAAGTTACCATATTTTTCTACCATTTGCACATTTTAATTTGCACTATAAAAATGAATGATATTGAGTCATTAATTAAAGAAAAATACAAATGAGAAATAAACATGAAAAAACTGCTTCACTTCATGTAAATTAAAGCATTACTCATTGAGATGGCAATAATCTAAATAATAATCTAAAATCATCTTATAATACAGTGGTGTGAGAAACCCAGGACTTACAGCCTTTATTAGTAAAACCACACTATTTAAAAAAGTAATTTATGACATTTACTTAAATTTAAAATGTACAAACCTACAGAAATTTATTTTTATCTCTGGGCAAGCATACATATAAAGTAATGCCTATTCTAGAATTATTTATAAGAGGTGAAAAATAGGAAGGAAGAAGGTAGGGAAGTGGGGAGGGAAGAGGAGAAAAAGAGAAGAAAAACTGAAGTAATGTTGAAGAATAAATCAAGGTATAACCATTTTATGGACTACACTCTTAGTATTTTTTAAATTAAAAAAACAAGGTTATATATAAATACTTATTTGGAAGATTCTATAAATATATCAAGAAAAAATGTACTGTGGGACATTTGGAGAAATCAAGCTGCCAAAGTGAAAAACCGTCTCAATTCAGATGTACGATCTAGGCTACACAGAGTCATTACCAAGAAAAACTCCAGGTTAGGCAACTCAATTGACTTTTTGATTATACCTTTGTTGTTGTACAAATGCAGACCTGTGATCTTTTAATTCTAACATATATAAAGCTTTCACTGTGCTTCAGCACTGTGCCCACCTTTTTCCATAGATTACATCATGTGATATTCCATGCAACTGCATGAGTTAGATACTGCTATTTTCACACATGATATACAGGTATACAGACTAAGTAAAAAATCCTAAGTAAATGTCCATTGTCATTTAGCTTACAAGAAGTTTCATGTGGTATAACTACAGCTTTACTCTTTATTTACCTCTATTCATATTGACTTTGAAAATCTTTAAATGAGCATTGCTCTGCACACCAGTCTGTGTTTGGTGTGCCTGTGCCTGGGAACTGAGTGTATAAATATGTAAATATTCACATACACTCATACAGACTTTCAAGTAATAATAGTTATTATATACTTCATGTATTACATTTGAAAAATCTTAAATTCTATATACCTACCACACCATATATTTTTCTTACAGCTAAAAACAAAAACTTTTGTGGCTCCTTGGGTGCCTAGAAAATCGTCGTTATTTAGCCCATGAGGCGAGAAGAAGTGATATGCGGAAGAGGCTGAGTGACTTGTCTGTAGTCGCACAGTCACTGCCGAACACTCAGGATGACAACTCTTAAGTCTCAGATCTCTACTGAGTTCACCAGATCATGAGCATTTATAGAGTGAACTTCAGAAGTGAAGAACGCTTTCAAGTCCCTATTTGAACAAACTACACTTTTTAACAGTCTTTCAAAGAACAATGCTAGAAACCTCAAACACCTCAGCAACTTGCTTTTTCGAAGAAGGGATGGGAAATGTCAGTCACAGTGGATGAGAAAGGCACTGCTGTGGGACCCTGGGGTTTGCCCTAGTTATTTTCAACTCGTCTAGACTGAGACGTTGTACTTCATAGTTGTGTCTGCTTTTCATTAGTTTTTTTTAAGGGTATTCATATATAAATCTTTCCTATACATAAAATTGATCAAAGGCTCCTAAAATATAAATCCATCTTATATTTATATTTACATAAAACTATCGTAACTGCACTAGGTGGGGTCTAATCAGAAAAATGGAAACCATAATAGATGTTTAAACAGAGAATTTAATGTAAGGAGTTCTTCATACTGGTGCTGCAATGCCAATTTTTTTTTTAAAAAGGGAAAACTGAGGAAATCCAGTGACAAGAAGTACCAAAAGTAGCTATCATCTCTAAGTCATGGGAAAGGAAAATGGAGGGAATGTCAGAACCAAGAACCTGGATGCCACAAGAGCTCAGAGGAGAGTCTCTGAAGGGGGTCATGAGGTGGTTTCTGGGAATGCCCACTGGACTGGAGGCCGGAACCACCTGCTGCTGTGGAGACCAGGAGCGGCAACTAGCAGAGTGATGACTGGAAGGATAATTTCCCTTCTTCCCTCTGCTTGTTGCCCATCTCCCTCCATTGCCTCTAGCTGGTGAAGTCTAGCAGAAAGCAACCTGGCAGAGAGAACAGTTTCTCTGGATCTTAACATTAGCAGGGCAAAGCTGACCACAGTAGTGGGGAATTCCATTTGAGAACAATTTAACAGCCAGGTCCTTTAAAAAGAGATAATGTTTCCAGGTCTTTGGTGTGTGTCTGTCGGAGAGGGAGGAGTATAATATGCATATGTGCAGACTTTGTTTCCACAGGGATAGCCTGCATATTAAATAATAATTTACTAACATTACCACCAAGTAATAATGGGGTACATTATTGGAAAGATTTTCATCTTTGGAATAGTATAATGAAGCAAAAATCCCAGTTCTTCCACTTTCTAGATGAGATATTTAGGGAAAATCACTTACCCGTTCTGAATCTCTTTTTATCTCTATAAAATCAAGATAATACCTATCTTTAAGGTCTTATAAAGATTGAGGATAGCATATTAATATAATCTAGTCAGGTCCTATTTAATAGTAGTGCCCAATATAGTTCCTATAGATACTGGGCACTTCTGTCTGAATGATCTTACTTAGTCTTTATACAATATCAGTAGAAAAGGGAAAAACAAAGCTCTTTGAATGCTTACTATGATAGCACACTGGTTGAAGACTTACAGAGATGATGATTTTAGAGTTATGAGATATGCACATTTTCTTGTTTTTCCTGGATGAGAGGAATTAAGTTTAACACGGGTGAAGTGATAGTTCAAGTCTACACAGTTAGCATTCAAAGCTATTGCATAGTTGTTGTCATCATTATCTTTTTGTTTGTTTTCTGGTTGTCTTCATCAATGGTCTAGAAATGCTACACAGACAGGTTGATTTTCATGATTTCAGTTAAAATGGTTAGTGCACACCCAGTAGATTTATTTTTTTACATTCGGGATCAGAAACACATTTCATTTGGGTTTGTTTTTTTCTTGCCACTAACCAGTATTTACCTTCTTTCTTGGTAGTTCTGCTACATTACCTCATTGTCTACCTCATCACTATTTATAGAAAAAGAAAATAGCAGTACCAATTACTGATACATTTTGTGGATCGCTTTTAAGGGTATTTGTATATTGGTTCTCAAATGCTTAAAATTCTTCTGTCAGTTATTCTCTCTTGACCACCAGTACTATAAAAAATAGAACTTTTCAATTTTTGTTTGGAATAGCCATTTTGTTTTGTTGAACCAAAACAAAACAATAAGCAAACAAATAATGATGGGTTTTAGAAAAGTCACATACAACTCTTAATTTTGACCATTTATTTTACATTTCTAATAAATAAAATATCTACTTTGGATTCTCTTCTATTTTGCAAATACTTCTTATTTTCCTTGTACATATTTTATGGTACATTAATAATCCAAGGCCTTTGGTAACTTTAAAATATTCTTTTAAAAAAATCCTTTGGAATGTTTTATTTAATTTATGATTTAACTTGCTGTATATGCATGCTTTAAATTCTCACACTAATTGTTAAAAAATTAAATTTTCTTTTTTAAATTAAGTATGTGGCTGTAGAGTTAATAATTGAATGGGCAAATACATTAACATTAAAAAACAAAATGTTATTTAACTGATTTAATATCAATGTGGAAGATTGTCAATAACCACATTTAGAATTCAGTGTAAAATAAGTATGGAAATTAAGAGGACTACACATATTGCTGTTTTTTGAGAAAATGTTACTGATATACACCTTCCTGGGTAGTGAGAATACCAACAAGATTGTGGGCAATCTCCAGGAAATTTATCATCAAGAAAGGTAACTATATCTGAAACTGCTGCTTTGCAGACCAGAATTTTAGCTCTTCTATAGAGAATTAGCCATAAAAATGCAACATTAATACATGAGAAGTAGAGGTTCATCATTTTTTATTACAAGCAGTTTTCACTTTATCACATTAAATAGAATATGTGTGCATGCCAGCTTTAGCTTGAAAGCTTGAAAGAAGTTAGTGGTGACATATAAAATTTTAGCATATTTTTTCTTACAGTTGGCAGGCTGTTCATGTATTGAGTGACCTTCTCCTTGACCTCCTCCTTCACTACATTTATCATTCAAATATACTAACTGAACTTCAGACATATATATATATATATATATATATATATATATAAAATCCTGAAAGCTGGGCTTAAGATAATTTTTTTTACTAGAAGATTCCTGAATCTTACTAGATATTATTTTTGCTTAGACAAACTTAGAACAAAAATATACACCCATAACCCATTCTTTGCCAACATATAAACAAAGCTGTTAAATCTTTGCTACAGATGATTCCACTGACTTATAGAAAGTGGAAGACTGGGTAAGAAGTGAACTAAAAAGTTATTAAGATTTCTGGTATTCCTTGAATAACTTTACCCTTGCTTGTCAAGAAAAGACAGACAAACAAAAGCTCAGGAAGACAGATGTGAAGAAATTACAACAAAATGAGAAATATTTAAAAACAACCTTGTAATAAGGAAGAGACATGGCAATACTATAAGGAAAATAAGCATTTATCTAATAATAGTTCCAAAACAAGAGGGTACAAAGAGCCAGCTGAGGATAGGATTTGAAGAGGCAGTGGTGACCAACTTACAAAACAGGTGAATATCTCTTATATCCTCATTTCAACAACTGTTAATGTATTATAACAACTATAAATAAAATAATTTCAATAACAATTTCTTGTCATAGGGAAACTTTAGAAACCATAATGATTGAAAAAATGTAAGAGACTCCAGAGAAGGAATGAAAACAATCTACAAATAAACTGTATTTTACATTGAAAACAAGCTACTTTATAAGACATCCAAAAAATATATCAACAGAAAAATAAAAAAATTATGTCAACCTACAGCAAAAGCAGGGGTTTGCCATAATCCCCACTACCAAGGAAGAAAGAAACTAAAACATCATGGACAAATTATAAAGTTATTGCAATTATTACATTATAATTAATATAAATTTAAAAAATTACAATAGAGGGTTTAGGTAAAGAGCCATGTATGTATAAGTGCACTATATATAAACAGAGGTTTTATTACCATCCATAAGGAAATGATAAAAATTTTAAGAAGTAACAGTGACAAAGCAAATCATTTGTATGAAATGACCCCAAAACATAATATGCAATAATATAAGTTATAGATGAATTAATGATCTTTATGTGAATATCCAAATACAAATTTTAAGATGAAAATATGAAAATATCTTTATAGCATACAGCTGGCAAGGATCTATAAAATTGACAAAGAAATTACAAACCATGCAGAAAAGATTTATAATTTTGAATATGTTAAATAAAAAAAGTATAACAGAATTTAAAAACCAACCACTGAGCAATAAAAGATATTTACATCAAAATTACTATATAGTGAATATAAATTTAAAAATAAAGTATTTTAATTTTTAAAAATGGTTTCAAAATGACTAGACATTCATTTTATTTTGGAATAAACCCAAAAGCTCACAATTATATGAAAAGATTTTGTACTTTTTAAAAAATAATAAACTGCAAATGAAAACAAAATGAGATACATTTAGCACCCAAAATTTCAAAACCTGATTATGGTAAGTATTAATGTAGGTTTAGGGAAAGTTTTATGCTGATTTATATTTTTGAAAGTATATATATTTGTATAGTTTAAAATTAATAAAAAGTAAAAAATTTAAAATAGAAGAAAATTTTTTAAAGACTTTATTTATCTTTAGAGGGGAAGGGAAGGAGAGAGGGAGAGAAATATCAATGTATGGTTGCTTCCTGTGCATTCCCTGCAGGGAACTGGCCTGCAACCCAGGCATGTGCCCTGACCGGGAATCAAACCACGATCTCTTTGTTCACAGGTCTGTGCTTAATCCACTAAGCTACACCAGCCAGGGCTAAAATACAAGAAATTTAATGCTATGCATCTGGCCCAACCAAAACCCTCGACCATGAGTAGAATGAAATACATACAAAAAGTTTTAGCAGTAGAAAATGTTGACAAAAATCAAACTTTTTTCAGTGAAAATATGGGTATATTGTGATATAATCATGTAGTAAATATAAGCAGTAAAGTTGATACATGGGTATTTATGGGTTAAATTTTATCCCCCTGCAAAAAAATAAAGATGTTACAGTACTTGTAAATGTGACCTTATTTGGAAATTTGGTCACTAGTACTGGCCCTAACCCAATATGACTGTGTTTTTACGAAAGAAGAAATATGGATGCATTGATACTCACACAGGAAGAATTCATTGTGAAAACTGCAGTTACACCTCCACCAGCCAAGGAGCTACTGGCAGCTAGGACAGGGGCCAAGATCAGGTCCTCCCCCAGTGCCTTCCTCAGGAAGGTCCTTTCAACGCCTTCCTCTAGGAATTCTAAACTTCCAAACCTTGAGACTTTAAATTTCTGGTGTTTAAACCACTCTGTTTGTGGTTCTTTGTTGGGTCAGTCCCAGCAAACTAATGCAAGTATCAACATAAATCAGTATTAATAGCATGAAAAGACAAGATGTTAAAATTTATAACATCAAGAGTGAACCCTAAGGTAAACTATGAACTTTGGGTGATTATGATGTGTCACTGTAGATTCATCAATTTTTTTAAGTACCACTCAGGTGAGGGATGTTGATAATAGTGCATGTGTGGGAACTAGGAGGTATATGGGAAAACTCTGTATCTTCATCTCAATTTGGCTGTGAACCTACAACTGTATAAAAAGCCATGATATTTTAAAGTAAAATTTTAAAGTAACCTAAGTATATTTTATTTAATGGTATTTGCTGGAAAACTACAAAACCACATGCAAACTGCAAACACATGAAAAGCATGCTTTCTTCTAGGAAGAGTGTGAGGGAGAAGGAATGGGAGTTGGAATCTAGCTACAGAGATTTCAGTGTCTTTTGTTTTAAGGAAAAGAGAATTTACTCTAATAGGAGAAAATATTTCTCTATGTTTCAGCCTATTGGTAAGTACATTATATCATTGTATGTGTACTTTAGTTTCTTTGAATTGTTTCACCATTACAAATTATTACAATTGAAAGTAAAACACAGAATATTAATTACTCCACAGCTTCAACTCCAATGGACCCTGATTCAGATGTCAATATTCGATAGGCAAAGATATTGTGACTGAAACAGACCAAAAATCAAGTCGGCACTTGTTTTACTTGAATATTCATAGTACAATGGAGAGTGTGTCATCATGTGAAATATTAAAATAACATTTTCTCCTAACTACAAATTGTATCAAATCATTAAATTGGGAGATGATTAATGTACAGATCCAATGTTTGAATTCAAAGTGAAAGTGACATTAACAAATCAGTCTATTTTTCTCATCAGAATCAAGTCACCTACATATTGATTTCTCTCGTGAATTTTCCAAACAATTAATTGATCATTTTCTAGTCGCCAAACAGAGCATAATACTCCTTAAGAACCTCAAAGTCATCATGGCAAAGAATTCATCAGCATGGATACGAAATTGCTTTTTCCTTCTCTGTCCTCTGTCATAAAAATGAAGTGTGGGTAGTGTTTTGCCTCTTCAAGTACAACTTCATGCAGTCTCAAAGGGGTATTCCCCTTCAGACTAGTGCCTGGAGCATGAACAGTGAAACTGTATTCCTCACAGCAGACCTTCTAATGATACTTCAAAGTCTTACAAAGTACCCAGAGGCTGTTCTGAAGTGCCTGTCCTTCGGTGATAAAGCCTGGATAACAGGAGAGGTGGCTACAATCACTTCTGTATGTGAAGCAGCTTCTTTCTGTGAGATATTTTGCATCATATACATTGACTATCCAAAAAGCAATAGTAGCTCTCAAGTTTTTAAAAGAATCATTGAAGAAAGAGAAAATCATACTTGTTTTATAGTATGTTCCCAAGCATTTTTCTCTTTTTTTCTATAAAAAAGTTTGGACAAATTTTTTAAATGCACCATTTTATTACACTTTAATCACAATGTATAATCCAAAATACCTACTAAAATAAATATTTTAATTTTTTAACCTTTTTTAATGATCAAGTTAATGATGGCCAAAAAGAAATATTTTACATCCATATGTACTGAAATGATTGGATATTGAACAGTAAGAAAAATCTGAAGGACAAAGAGCAAATTCTGCCACATATGAATAGTGATGGTCTCCTGCAATGTTCAATGAACCCTCAGCAAATATTGAAGAGTAATTAATCAAATGGGAACTATTATTTAGAAACTCAGATCAATGTCAGACGCCCACTACACAAATGTTAATGCAGAACAAAAGGTAGGACTTGTTCTATTTAAAGGTCAAGGATTGAAAAATATACACACCTTTATGTTTATGAACTAAATTTAGAAAAAATTTTCTTTCTGTGTTCTAAAGGAATGATCAGATTTCAGAGCCATTCACAAGCACATTATTTTTTCTAGTTAACTGGATAAGAAAGGCAGCCAAAAGGAAATTTGGAAAGAGAAAGAAACCTGTTAAAAGGAAAACCATGAATCAGTATGAATAAGTACTATGCAAATTTGCTTGAAAATAGCGGCCATCAGAATGAATGCTGAACAGTGCTCTGCCAGCCTGGAGCTGAAAGAAAAGAGGCCTCTCATCAAACAGCAAAGGGGGTTTCTATACCAGAGGCAGATCTTTACTGCCTTTGCCTTCTTTGGCAGATTTCACAGTATTAAGTGCTGTGATTCTATTTCTGAACTCTTTTTTACCCTGTTCTTCAATTTTCTTTTTGTTCAGGGAAATGGAATAAAAAGGGAATGGTAGTATAAAATGCCCTATGATTTTTCACATGCTATGGAAGCTGTTCTCCAATTTGTTAAAGACTAATAAAAAAGAAAAACATGCACTTCGTCTTAGAATCACCAATGAAATGTTAATGCTGATTAGTGTGTCACAAGAAGACTGCATTTTTAACTAATCATGCTGCTTAATTTATTATGGGAGAGCTTGAAGGGAGCCAAGTAATTAATGGGTCTTGGAAATGTTTAATTAAATTTTTAATCAACATAAAAGGTGTAAAAACAATTATTTTAGTCGAATATGATTTTATTGGAAGTATATCAGCTATGAAAGGGAAAAACAGGTAAAATAAACAGGCACAAACCCACACACACCACTATTAGTTAATTTATAATATGTGACCTGTCCACTTTGTCAAATTTGATCAGTAATAAATGAAAATTTTCTTTCCATTTAAACCATGAGAGCACATTAATATACACAAAGTCATTAACTTCTTTTCAATCAGATTAAACTGCTCAGTATTTGAAAATCCATAACCCGGTGACTTTATTTACAACCTCATTGCAGCAATAAATATCATACACATTATAAATATTACTATTTTATTGAGGTATAATGTAAATCAGTGTAACCAATGAAGGATGGATAGAAAGAAATGATAACTTTAGATTGGACCTCTAGAATACACTAAATGTTATTCTTAAAGGTAGGAAAAATAGACTTTTGTGGAGCCACACATACCTCCATTTGAACCTGAAAGAAACATACCACATTCATTTCTCTATTACGAAGAGAAGAAGAGGAGAACATTGGGCTTTACATGAAGAAATTGTATCATGCTTTGGTTAACGTGATGAAGTCTAGATTAGCTTGCTTGGGTTGCATACAAGGTCTGTGATTTAATGAAGTTACCTAAACTGGTAGTCCTCTTAAATGGTGAAAACACTATGCCTACATCATAGGGTAATTATATGGATTGGATAGTTTAATTTATGAAAACAATATAGTAAACTCTCTATAAGTTGTATTAAATAATTATCCCCTTCTTTTTGCTCAGTTGAAATAGATTTCTCTTTAAGAATATATTCTATTTCTTTGAACCAATATTTGCTAAAAGTAATCTTTACATGTATATCCCAGAAAAAGAGTCAAAAACTCATAATTTCAAAATGATATGTTTAAATAGAACATGCCTTCTTCTGAAGGAAAGAAGCATATGGATGCAAGGATTATGGAGATGTAGGTAGACAGATAGACATAAATAACTCATACATAATTAATGCAAAAAACAAGGATTTATGCAGAAGTTTTGTGTTTGCATTTTAATAATAAATAATTTATGTTGATTTCAGAATTAAATTTGAGAACTAACAAAGGATAATGGTTAAGGTAATGCTTCTGAAGCAAAATTCCCTGGGTTCAAATTCTGGTTTCTCTATTTGGTAGTCATGTATGACTTCAGTTCTTTATATGCCAGTTTTCATGCTGGACCAAACTTCCACAGAGAATGATGTTCCCAGAGTTCCAACAGGTGGGAAAGGAAGCTGTAGGTATTTAGAGGTCTTTGTTCTAGATTGTATACCTCTTTTCTGTCACATCAATTATTCAAGGAAAGGCACAAACCAGCCCAGATTCAAGCACTGCAGAAACAGGCTCTAGTTCTTGATGAAAGGAGCTTTTAGAATCTGTGGTCATATTTTTATACCCTACCATAGCTATTATTTTTATTCTGGCAACAAGAAACTTAAACAGAAAGGTCTATGTTGGCATGTGGAAAGAATGAAACAGACTCTTGACCCAACTTTCTAAAAATCATATGATAATAAATGCAATATTGAGAATATGAGATTGTATCTAATAGCCATGACCTATAAGAAAATTAATCTTCAATGTTTTTGTCACTGTATAGTACACAGTGATAAATGCCTCTCATATTATTGTGGCTGAGGTTGTAACTAATGTTTATCCTAGTATCTGACACAAATAAGTGATATTGTAAAAGCAAACATACACATATAACATACTTATAAGTAAACTGTTTGTCAGGTCTAGAAATTTAAAAAAAAAACAAAGAGAAGAAAATATGTAAATTCTACTTTCAGTAACTGATAAAGCAACTCAAAGGGTAAACTAGCACTTTCATTTTAAGACATTCAATTAACCTAACCTAAATAGTAATAATTTACACAATCTTACAAAGAAGTGAAAAACCAAAAGCTGTGATAGTTTGCCTAATGATGACTTTATTGTAACAACTTATGAAACAGTTAAATTGTAAAACTGAATAAAGTACAAAACAAAACAATATTTCAAGAGGAAATTGGGCAAGATTATTATTATTTAAAATGTAGAAATTTTGACTAAGGGAAAATATCCCCTAAAGAGTCAGGCAGAATGGTATTAGTATCTAGAATGGATAAACTTTCTACTAATAAAATAAAAACATTTAAAAAAGGATTCTTGATTTTGAAAAACAATAACATTTCAATGAATTGCATTAATTCAGTAATATACTTAAAATATTTATGAACACCTGTTGCTTGTTATAACCATACCAGTCAGTGAAGACTCAGTCACGAATAAAACATGAATCATCTCTGCTGTCAAGGAGCTTACCATACAGGGGGAGAGAGAAATAAGTAAAGCAAATTACAACATACTTGTAGGAGAGTGATGTAAGTTGAAGAATACTGAAGGGAGGCACCTATTTCATTTGATTTTCAAAGAGAACATCCTGAAAGAAGTCAGATTATCTAGGAAATAAAGATTGAGTAGGAACAACCAAACAAAAAGTAGACATAATAAGAGGATATACTCTCTGTGTGTCCCATGCTGTCAAACTATGTAATAATATTTTACAATGTGAGATCGGCAAATGATTTGAGATTTAAGAAGAGGCAGATGTGTTGTATGAAAAAACAACATGATATAACTTGAATTTGCTAAGAAAAATATATATTTGTAAAAATATATCACTCAAGAATTTCAATCATTCATTTCTTCTCTCACTCTTCAAATAATTATTCAGTTTTTTCTATATGCAGATGCATTTCTTGGCAACAAATTATAGTAAAATTATTGCACTAATGGAACTTACATTTTTAAGGTGAGACAAAAGGTTTAATTAAGTATATAGTGTTAAGAGAGTGATAGGTACTATGGAAAATAATAAAATTGATAAGTGGGTTAGGGGAGGCCATGGTGAGGAAGGCTGTGTTTGTGTGCATGCATGCCTGTGCATGAGCAATTGCCCACAATTTTAAGTAAAATCTTCAAGAGACATTTCTTAAAAGATATTCGATCAAAAGGCATTTATCATTATAAAAATGGGAAGACATAGGGTTATTTGGGGAAGATGGTTTTAGGCAAAAGTAACAGCCTGTATAAAAGTCCTGGGATTGGTATATATCTGGAAAGTCAATGATTAAGAAGGAGGCAAGTGTACCAAGCAAAGGGAGTGAATTAGAATGTATTTGCAGATGAGGTGAGCCAAAGAAATAAGGAAGATCTAGGTCATATAGATCTATGGGTGTTACTCGGAGCAAGATGGGGAGTCATGAGGGGATTTTGAGCAAGGACGTGATATAATTTGGAATATTTTAAAGAGATTATTGTGGTTGTTATGTTGAAAATAAACTGTAGAGGTCCCAAGCAAAAACAGGGGAGTTAATTAGGAGATCATTTCAGTAATCTAGTTATAAAATAGTGATAGTTTGGATCAAAGTGTTAGCAATGGAATGAGTAAAAAATAAATTATATAGATATATCTAGGTGTTGAATGATTAGGATTTTCTAATGATTGGATGCGGGATATGAGGTGAAAAAAAGCATGAAAAAGAATCTATGATTATGGCAACTCTCAAGCATTACCTTGTAATATCTAATTGTAAACATGGACTTTGTGTCCAGGTTGCTTCTTTTCCTTAAAATTTTATGGTCCAACAGTCCTGCTATTAAAGTCAGATACTTTCTGTAGCATTCCTCTTTCCTTCTAGGGGAGCAATCCCAATGCATTTGAGCCTATAGCTGCTCCCATGAATTTCCCGTGTCTTTTCCTCATCTGGGAACAGAAAGAAGAAATGAACACCCAGAAGTGATAACCAGTGAGATAAACAAGTTAGTTATTAAAGTTGTGTATTGAAGAGATGGCAACAAAGCAGAGTAGAACTTGACTCATTTGTTTCCCAGTAGACTACACCCATAATAAACCAGAATATAAATAGATTAATATGTCTTCTACTCAGTGCCATGAGCAAGGGGAAGATGGTAGGATGCTGGTCAGAAAAACATATAGGAAGATCAAAAGGAAAAGAGAGTTTGCATGCTCGGAGAATAAACCAGAGTCATTACAAAAGTCTTTTTGAGCGGACTGACATTTTCACTCACTTCTGCCAGCAGAGAACAATGAATGTGATGGCAAGCTATTTTTCTCCAAAGTATGACTTCAACAAACAGATAGCCTGTGCCAAACTGCTGCAAGTTGAAAGCCCAAATGGGGTAAAGTCAAGTTACCCTACCAAAACCATCCTAAATAAGCCAATCTGCTGATCTTCATTTGTAAGAGAGCCCAGCCACAATTAACAGCCACTGCAGTAAGCACTTACAGACAAGCAGAATAATGGTTCTCCAAAGACATTCATTATTTTAATCCCTAAAACCTCTGAATATGTTATATTACATAGAAAATGGAATTACATAGCAGATGGAATTAAGGTTGCTAATTCATAGATTAAAAAAATCATCCTAAGTTATTTCAGGGGATCCAATGTAACCACAAGAGTACATGAAGGGCAGAAAAAGAGGTCAAGATAAGGTAATGCAAAAAGAACTCTAGTTACCATTGCTGGCTTTACAGTTGGAGGGAGAGTGCAGCAAACCGAAGAACACAAGGAACCCTAGCATCTTGACACATATGGAAATGACTTCTTTCCTAGAGCTTCCAAAAGAACACCACCCTGAGGACACCTTGAAAGCAGACCAATAAGTTAGTCATTAGCCTTTATGTTTATCTTAATTTGTTACAACAGCCATAGGGAACTAATACAATCACCCACCCAACCTATATCTGACTGTATATGGATGAGTAAGTCATCTGAAGCAAAAAGGAACATGTAGCTGATACACAAACTCATGACAAAAATAAATCATCAAAAGCTTTAAATCACAGAGTTTTGGTATGGCTTGTAACACAGGACATAGTCAAGCATCCTTTTATACTGAAATGCATGACTTTTATTATTTTAAGTAAGAAAAGAAAAGGTACTAGGGTCAGAATGTAGAAAAATAAAAAATGTACAAATTAGTGGAAGACATCAAATAACTAACAAAGAAACTGCAAAAATAACAAAATATTTTTAAAGGAGGGTTGGATGTTCCAGGAGAAAGGGAATTGTACTCATGAAGACACTTGAAATACTAATAGAAAACCTTTCAGAAAACATTTATGAATTAGAACAGAAAGCACTGCACTTGGCCAAATTAAAAAAAAAAAGATTTAATTCCCAAATCCATTCCATCTACCCTCAATGTGCTACAGTTTCAGAGTTTTTATAGGATTGGTTCTACAAGATCTGGGTCCTTGGGGAAAACCATAAATTCTTCCATACAGAAGCTGATAGGAATGAGCCAGCTGGTCTATTCCCAACCTCTAACCACAGTGATGGGTCCAGTGTACACACACTATCAAGCTAGCCTTGGTGAGTGAAGAAGTCTAGGACCTTTAGCTGAGGAATGGGGGGAAGTTTTATTTCCCATTGATGATGTGTTATGCATATTATGAGGTCTAGAATTGATTCAGCCATCGTGCTCCTGTGGGAAAGTTCTATTTTGAGGCAAAGCAGATCCAGAAGAGGGTCAAGCTGTACAAATTTAAGAGAAATGGAGACAGATCCATTATCAAACTGTTCTGAAACCAGTGCCTTCCAATGATAAAATATATTCCCAATATTGGTTAAGTACATTCTATTTGAATGTATGTTACTCACAGCTTCTGGCTGCTGTTGAGTCAGACAACTTTAAATTTCAATCTCTAGTTTATTATCTATGTCTAACATAGCAATATAACATATCTCAAAGAGTTGGTATGAAAAGGAAACACAACAGCGCATGATCTTTTTTGTTGTTTGTATTTGAGAAAATATTATACAAGAAAAATGTCTCATGTAAAAGAATTATAAAACCAAAGCTATGAGTAGATTAAATGAAATTGGAGATACCTTTAGTTTTTCAGAGCTCCAGGGCTGAATGCAGGTGAGCAATGTAATTGGGTTATTAACACATCTATAAAACTGAAACCACTTGGCACTCGATGATACTGTTCTTGCTATCATCACCATCATAATTTCTCAATATGTTTAAAACATGTTGAAAGAATATATAATTAAGAATTTTAAGATGGTCCTGATTAAGTATGAAGAAATAACTCACATTAATAAAAGAAAAACCAGTAAAATCAAGGGAGAACAGATTGCTGTAAAAGCAGAGTCTAACTGTACCCTGAATGTGGTTTTCTAATAAAACAAATAATAGTTATTTCACCAAGTGGTGGATGGTTAGTCTTTATAAAAGTTTATACAATTGTGATCCTAAGAACCTCAGCTCATATAGAAGTAACTGAAGAAAGTTTTAAGGGTTTTCTAAACACATAAAAATAGAATATTTATTTTCTCTGTCTTATAATCAAGTTGATGAATACTATTTCTCTCCATTAAGTCAGCACAGTAATGTATAGTGTTGAATATTTTTTTAAAGTAATAAAAATAATAGAAGGGTCAAACATAATGATAGTGCTTTAACAAGAAGAGAAAAAAGTCAGACAATGTGACATTAAGATCACTTATCAATTATGTAAGTTTGTAATTTCACAGTCACAGGGACAAACCACTAATATTTCCAGTCCTGGTCCCTAGAAAAATAGACATAAATCCCAAGAACAAATGAACGTCAAACATTCCTCTGAGAGTACTAGTATCAGCATCCTATTGGGAAATGTTAAAAATTAGGCATTCAATCTTTGAATCCTTTTATTCTTATACATAAATTTTAACTCTTTAAAATGGATCAAAACAAAAATAAACACTAAGTACTACTATAACTCTCATTATTACCAATAATAACTTAGATATTTTTCCAAAATGTAAGTATTTCTTTTCTATCTATAGCATATCAAGGGGTAAGCATTTTGTAATAACCAGTAAAGCCATATTAATACCAGTATACTCATTTTTGTAATGATTTTATTTATTTATTTTTAGAGAGAGGGGAAGGGAGGGAGAAAGAGAGGGAAAGAAACATCAGTGTGTGATTGCCTCTTGTGCACCCCCAACTGGGGACCTGGCCCTCAACCCAGGCATGTGCCCTGACCAAGAATCAAACCTGCGACCCTTTGGTTCTCAGGCCTGTGCTTGGTCCATTGAGCCACACCAGCCAGGGGGGTGATATGAGTATACACTTGATGACAGTAATTATAACCTAAAAGATTATGTCTTCAAATGTAATTTACTGGTTTATTAGGGAAAATAAAGATTATTTAAAAAGTAAAGACCCTCTAAATTCAGATATTTTAGGCTCTATAACTAGAACAAAGAAACAACACTGATAGAATACTTTTATGTTAATGTTTATATTTGGTTCTTATTGCAAGTTTAAAGGAAAACATTGCTTGAGTTATAATTGAAGCAGCCATTTGCAATTCAGTATATATCCTCAGGCTTTCTAGGCATGAAGATTCATAAACTAGCCTCTCTTTTCTTACTCATAGAGGAAATTTTATTTAAAAATAAGGTCAAAAAGCCATCACTCAAAGTATATTTTGTTTAACAGAAAACATTTCCCATCTTCAAAACAATCCTTCTGGCTGGGTGCTTGCTTAGATAAGACATCGGTGCCTGTGTCATGCCACAAAACAGGTGACAGGATCTGACTGTTTTCCAATAATGTATCGAGTGGACTGCTAATTTTTTCTTCAATAGTAAATTTAATGTTGATACTGAATACAAATTACAACTTTAGGTATACTTAAGCAGAATTCAATGTAAGGTTTATATGAACAAATTGAAGGCAAGTTTTGAGATGATTTTGATAGTTGTAGAACTAATAATAATACTTTCCCACAAGCTGAAAGTAATGGCAGGACATCTAAATGACATAGAACGTTTTCATTGCTCCTTTATCTCTATTCCAAATGCTAATAAAAAGTCAGCAACATTTTTGAAGTTAATTATTATTTTAAATATGCTGTTTTATTTTGAAATATATCAACTATTTTTTTAAATTTGGGTCCCCAAAAGTACTTTTAATTATTACATTGGAATTATTTCTTTTTTAAATTTTATTTTTAATCATTATTCAAGAACAGTTTCTATCCTTTACTCCCATTCCAGCCAACCCCCTCATCCCTCCCTTCCTCCCTCCCTCCCATTTCCAACCCCCCTAGTTTTTGTCTGTGTGTCCTTTATATTTGTTCCTGTAAACCCTTCCCATTCTCCCCTAAAGTTCCCCCGAAATTCCCTCCCCTCTCCCATCTGATCGCTGTCAGCCTGTCCTCTATTTCAGTGTCTTTGGCTATATTTTGCTCGTTCCTTTGTTTTGTTTTTTAGTTTCCTGTTAAAGGCGATATCATATGGTATTTGTCTTTCACTGCCTGGCTTATTTCGCTTAGCATAATACTTTTCAGCTCCATCCATGCTGTTGCAAAGGGTAGGAGCTCCTTCTTTCTTACTGCTGCATAGAATTCC